>JADLZK010009974.1:0-272576 GCA_015847255.1 Hyparrhenia diplandra
AAACAATTATAACTGGGTATCCGCAAAAGCCATTTATATGAATATATACCATTGTAGCATTTTAACCCGGGAGTAATAACCGTGTCTTGAATTTATATTCTACCACGTGGAAAGAAGTCTCATTATCTTGAATTAACTAAGCATAGATCTTAATCTAACCATCTCTCATGTGCAAGACATCAGCATTAATCTCATCAATTACTTAAGCAAGGATCAAAGTTCATAGTAAAGATAATAATAAAGTTCTAGATAAACAGATTTGACCAAAAATCACGTTGGTTGGCTTAGAAAGTGTCTAACAATGGGACTATAGCAATTCATAGGCTAGCTAGCATTAGAAACTCCAATATGTAACTCTAAACTAAATGTTAGGATCTACCTAATTATGCAATACAAATAACAATCATCGAAGAAAGACTAATTAAATCCGGACATGAGGACGGAATCCGTGAAGACTAAGGCCTAAACTTAGAACAACCCGAAATCTAACATCCGCTAGGCCTACATACGAGGGGTGGATTGCAAAAGGACTCAATGGTGTCGCCACCACCACGATCTACTATTAACGACCCGGCACATAGGGTGCAAACGCAGGTAAATAAGATCTAATCACCATGATTACATCATCTCTACCACTCACCTTCCGATCTAGATGATGAGCGCTATACTAATCCATGCATGAACATAACAAAGAATTCAACTATGCTAAATGTGTAATTAAAGTAAATACTAGAACAAATAATCTCGAATATAAACATGATCAAGATATTCATATTAAGCATGTGTCGGAACTTGAAAACTACTTACAATGAAGAACTTACAAGAACGCAGGCCCGATCTTGAAATGGCTCTCCGACGATCCGGAGCGGATTTCTCCCTTCCTACTAGTTCTAATCTTGATTGCTACTCTTCCGAAAGCGATGTTTCTCTAGCGTTGAATATGACTTGGTATTTTAATTAGAAATATCTTTGTTATAGAACTTGATGATCTAAGAAGGGGGTCTAGGGGTCCTAATATATCGGTTCGCCTGCCTCTCTCCATCTTCATTAGGCGATGTGGTATTAACCTTGAATCAATCCCGCACTTCTACCGCCGCCCCGGATCAAACCGACTCAAATCAACCGTTTAGATCGAGTCTTAGAGGCGGGTGGAGGAAGCTTCCCGGCAGAGCGTAGTCGGCGCCAGGGGCCGATCGGCCTAACTATTAGGCCGATCGGCCCGGGGGTGCTCCCTCCGGGTCCCGCCGCGGCGCTGCGTGTTCGAGTCTTCTAGATGATGTATTTCTTGGTTCCGGGTTAGTTCACGCCGGGATTAATCCGGCCTTCTAGACTTGTTTCGAGTTGATTTGCGCTATGTGCTACGCCTACCGTATGCCACGCCATCTCTCGCTGATTTTACATTTAAGTCCCTCGCAAATCACAACTTTACCAAAACTGATGGAATTATGTTAGTGACACCCTATTCTAGGTTGTTATTATTATTTATACCCCTTTCTCATGTTTAATTAATTAAAAAATTTTATATGATAACAAGTGTCAACAAATGATACCAAATCACCCGCGGCTTTATTGTGTAATACCTAATTACCCAACCTATAACATCAACACCACTCTCAATCTCAAATCATCAATATGTGCCTCTAGCACCGCGCCACCGCGCCCAAACACTTCCGTGGAAGACCACTCAAAGATCCACGCCAACCGGACCATGGGGCCACTCTCCCCATGTCCGCTCCTAATCGATCGCTTGCCGCAAGCCCGCCACCTTGGCTCCAATTATACCTCAACCCAACGGGTGTGGAATCAAGCCGAATCCCATAAACGACGTGGTGGTCAGTATGGTAAATATCGCGACTAGGTAGAAGGTCTATGAACCGTCCTTAGGGAGGCGAAAGCATCTCTCCGCTGGATTCATCCCCGATTGTGATTAGTCCACCTCCATGTAGACAATCACCACTCACCTTTGTTGGAGGGTTCACTTTATATCTCAGGTTACATCGATCTTACTTAGTCATATTATATCATAGTTCATCATCATTATATTAAGGTCATGATTAAGGGGGGGGGGTAAGGACTTGCCTCTATCCGCTGAAGAGTATATCCAAGGTTCTTGTCTGGTGTGCTCCGCCTCGTGGTGTCTTGGCGTAGCGATGTTCCGGTACATATCGGACGGTCGCATACGATCCTTGGCGACAAAAAACACAACACACAAGCATAACATTAAGAGCAACAACGTTCCTACGCGGGTTAGTTTTAGGGGATGTTGGATAGATTATTATCTACTCCTATCATTATTCTATAAGTTTGAAGTATGACAGGAGAGAGAATCCATCCATCTAGGTTGTTCCTACGGGCTAGGTTGGCGAGGTGTGGTTGTTAATGGAGAGCCAAGCCACATCATCAATGTTCACTATCATGTGAACCCGAAGAACATGACATGGTTGGTTCCCCTATTGGTCCGTACGAGGTTAGCGACACACACGCGTATGTATGTGTCTAGGGTCAGCAGGGTTAGGGGACCTAATCTAAGGTTAGCCACACATACGCGTATACCCGTATGTCGGGCGTACCTTATGTGTGTAGAGAACACGTATACCGGGCATGCGTTACAGAGTACACATACGCGAGTATACGACTAGGTTAGAGGGGTTAGCCATGCGTAGACATAATCGATAGGTATATACGTATATTTATTTTTATTTCAAATACCACTCTATGCATTTATATACATACATAACCTACCGCGTATATATAGCATGTGGACAACTACGTGTATGTATATTCGAGTACTGCGGTATGCGTGAAAGTGTACACGCATACAGAATATACAAAGGCATGGTGTGGTTAGCTAAGGGGTAAACTAGGGTTTACGAAATCTACGCTACGCCATTAAAATTAAAATAAATAAAATCATACATAAACTAGAATTTAAGTGGGCATCAAATATTAGGACAAGGGCATGAATAAATAGAGTATGATTTTCAAAGAATTATGAAACTAGAATGGAGCGATTTGGAGTTGGAATGGAAAAGATATGAATTTCCAAAGTTTAATTAGGGATTTATAACTAGATTAAACTTTGGAATTAATTCTGGAATTTTAGGAATATGAAAACTGGGATGTAAGGGCTTGGGTAGGGTGTAGAGTGTACCTAGTTTATTTAGAAATTTTCTGGGATTTTTCTGATAACTGGAAAATGTATTTATAAACCTCCGTGTACATTCAGCCGGGTACGCGTAGCATTTCCTACCGGAGCTGACGCGTGGGTCCTGCTGCAGTGTGGACCGCCTGGCACTGTTTCGTGGACTGAGTCCATCCTATGCCGTAGACCAGCCTGCCCTTTGTTGTGAACTGGGTCTATGGGGGCGGGCCCCGCGTGGAAGGGATAAGGTGGATGTGCTCCCGTTCGTTCCACGGAACTGTGCCCGTCGTCCTCATCCTCCTGACGGAAAAGAACAGAGAGAAAAGAATGGGGAATAGAGAGAGGAGGGAAGGAGACGGCATGGCTGAGGGAAACTCGCCGGCGGCGGTGCTCTGGCTTGGGCTACGGAGCGGCAGGGAAGGAGGCTGGGAGCGGCGGTGCGCGTTGCTGGGTGGCGTGGCGTTGGATATTGCGCGTGTCCGCAGGCGGGGGCGTGCTTGGCGGGGCATGGCAGGTGCACGGCGCGCGTCTTGCAGACGAGGCGAGCCGTGTGTGGCGGCGAGCGTGGCATGAGCAGGGGCGGCGTGCGATGGCAGCAGTGCGGCGGCGGTGGTGGTGGCGAGCCAGGCGCGACGGTTGCCAGCGGACGGCGAGGCAGCGTGCGGCACGGTGGGCAGCGCTGCGCGTGGACGCGGCCACGGCGAGGCGTGAGCACGGCGACGGCGCGGCGCGGTGGTGACGGGCATGGCAAGGCCGTGGGCGGAGCGGCAGGGCAAGTGGGTAGAGCAGGGCAGGCGCTCAGCCTTGCCTTGACGGACGTCGCAGGCTTGCGCCGTGTAGAGGATTGCTCGTCCCGGCGGGCGCGGCGTCGGCTCCATTGGCACCGTGACCTCGGCGGGGCTCGGGCAGAAGAGGGGAAGGGGAAGGAGATGAGGAGCAGGATCGCCACTCTCGGCGCAAGCATTCATTCCCCCGTTCTTCCTCAACTTCAGGCTCGGCGAGGCGAGTTCGTGCTACGGCCATGGCCGGCTATTTATAGCCGCGGCGGCGGAGCTCGGCACCGCGATATTTTCCGGCAATGGTGCTGTGGCGAGGTCGACAGGAGCAGGGGCGGCGCTGGCGCGGTCGGACGCGGAGGAGACGCGGTGAGCGGCATCTCCGGCGAATATGCCTTGCCCTGTACGTGTCCGAGCTCGCTGGGTTGAGCTGGCAGCCATGTCGTGCTCCGGTGCGTCGACCGGTCATGTCCATGGCGCTGTGGTGAGGTCCACGGCGTGCGCGAGACAGCGGGGATGCGTCCACGGGCACAGTTGATGTCGGCGCATGACGACGACGGAGGAGGGCAGAATGCTTCCCGTGTTCCAGCTTGGCAGTGGCGTCTTGATGCGACACGGCGGCGCGAGCACTGGCGAGCACGACTCGAGCACAGGGAGAAGGTCTGCGGTGGTGCTGTGTCGAGGTCTGCGAGAATAGCGGCGGCGCTGTCGCGTCGGGAAAAATATCCCGTGCTCTCGTGCGTGGGGAACAGGGAGGAAATGAAGGGGATAAATATGACATGTGGGGCCCGTCGTCATAGAGAGAAGGGAGATGGCTGCTGGCTGCTGTGCTGTTGCTACTTGGGCTGTCCAAGTTGGGCCACGCGAGTGGGCAAGGAAGGAGGGAAATGAGCCCGATGGCCTCTTCTTTATTTCCATTTTCATTTTCTATTTGTAAAATATATATACACACATATGTATACTTTTGTATAAACATTTGTGTGAATATATACGTGGCCATGCTTCTTGTATATTTATATACTTTTATTGGAATACACACATATGTATATTATGATATGTACGTACCCATATATTATTTGTATATAAATATAAGAGATGGCTCCTTTATATTCCCAGAAAATAACTAGGCGCTTGGGGGACTTGGAATTTGGGATTTGGAAATTGTTGGAGATGTGGTGGTTGGTAAAATCAAGGGATAGGTCGGGGATATTTAGGTGGAGGGAGATCAAGGTAGATTATTTGGTGGAGATGACAAGGAAAGGTCGAGGGGATTATTTGGATAAGGATGACCAAGGAATTTATTATTCGATGCCAAAATAAATTCTAGCGAGACAAACAAGCGAGCAATCATTCAAATATTCAAACAAGGGCCTATTCTCTATATGGTGACTTTTGATGCGGGGTTTTGGAAAACGGTTTTTTTGGTTGAGCGAGGAAAATAAATTAGGTTTTAGTTGATAATTATGAAAAGTTCAAATTTTTAGTGAATTTTAAAATGATGCAAAAATACGGGTGTTACATTTGGCGATCTTAGAAAAGTCGGGGATGAATCGACGATAATACCCGGCTAATCCAAGAAAAACTCCGAATCTCAGAAACGCAGGGTCGGTGCCTTCCAATCCATGACTTCACGAACTTTGCTTGGATCGACCAAATCCCTTCTTCCGATAGTACATGTCCAAGAAATTGCACCTTCTTTAACCAAAACTCACATTTGCTAAACTTGGCATATAGCTTGTGCTCTCTAAGCCTGGCTAACACGATTCTGAGATGCGCTGCATGGTCTTCTTCATTCATGGAGTATACCAAAATGTCATCGATAAACACGACCACGAATTTGTCTAACTCGGGCATGAATACCGAATTCATTAGGCACATAAAATGAGCTGGAGCATTTGTCAAGCCAAAGGACATGACAAGATACTCGTACAACCCATATTTTGTAGTAAAAGCTGTCTTGGGAATAAATTGTGGCCTAATCTTGATCTGATGGTATCCCGAACGAAGATCGATTTTGGAGAAAACCTTGGCCTTGGACAACTGATCAAAAAGAATGTCAATGCATGGCAAAGGGTACTTGTTTTTAATCACACCGCATTGAGTGGGCGGTAATCCACACACATCCTCAAAGATTGGTCCTTTTCTTCACAAAAAGCGAGGACATCCCCATGGTGAAGAGCTTGGTCTAATCAAACCCTTATCTAGCAACTCTTGAATCTGAACTTTCAACTCAGCCAATTCATGGGGTGGCATCCTATAGGGTCTTCTAGAGATGGGTGCTATTCCTGGTAGAAGCTCAATTGCAAACTCTACATCTCTGTCCAGTGGTAACCCTAGTAAGTCTTCTGGAAAAACATCAGGAAACTCACATACCACTGGTATACCTGAGATTCTTGTGACTTGTAGAGCAGCTGAGACACGATTTAGATTGGGTGTTTGGGGAAGAATTATCTGGTGTTCCTTTCCATCACGAGGATCTTTCAACAAAATTACCCTATTCAGGGTGTCTATAATTACTCCCCAAGTCTTCATCCAATTCATTCCCAAAATGACATCCAAACACAGCCCTGGTAATACTATGAGAGAGGTGACAATCTCTAAATCCCCAATTTTAATCTGCACATCTCTGACAACTTCCCTGGTAAGTTGATCAGCTTCTGCTAAGCTAATGCAATAACCAAATCCCAAATCAGATATCTTCTCATTATGTTCTTGGGCAAAAGCTTTGCTCATAAAAAAATGAGACGATCCAGAGTCAAACAACACAACTGCATTGTAATTGTTGACTAGGCAAGTACCAGCAGTTACAGACTCTCCTTCTGGACTCTCTTCAATATTAGTGGAGTGCACCTGTCCAATCTTCTGCCTGTAGGGTTGGTTACTCTTAGGTTGTGGGCAAAACCTAGAAAAGTGTCCTAGCGTCCCACAATTATAGCACTTTTTGCGCGAAGAAGCACTATCAATACCATCGGCCTTTGCTCTTAGAGCAGGTGTAATATAAGCCTTCCCGAAGTGAGGATTCTCATATCGTGGCTCATCTTGCAATGGGGCATTTGGTGGGTAGAATTTGGGATGATCAAGGAGCAGAATCTTGTTACGACTCGAGCTAGACTCAATCGGTCTCTTCTTGTTCTTGGTGGCAGCGCAGACGCATTGTTGCTCTTCTCCTGCAATAAGCAGTCATTGATGAAGTCATTGAAGTCCTTCCTAAACGGGGCTCCAATAGTCTTCTGCATCTTTGCATTAAGCCCTCTTCTAAAACTTGCAATTTTCTTTTCTTCAGTGTCCACCATATCCGGTGCATATCGGGACAAACGATTGAAATCTTCAAGGTACTTTGTGATGGTCTTGTCATCTTGATTTAGCTTGATAAATTCACCCAACTTCATAGCAATCACACTTGGATGAATATAGGCTTCACGGAAAGCGTGAATATATCCCAGGTAATAGAAGTATTAACCGGGTAGGTGGCACGATGATTTCTCCACCAAATTCCTACAGGTCCTTCAAGCAAATGAGCGGCAAACTCTGCCTTCTGCACCTCAGTCAATTTCAACAATCTGAATTTCTCCTCCTTTGAAACCATCCATTCTTCAGCTTCGTTTGATTCACTTTCATTTGCGTGAACTTAGGTGGGTCAGTTCTCTTGAATTCTTTATATGAATGGAGCCTATCTTCTGCATTATTGTCTCGATTTCCTCCACCCTGTGCAGTGTTGCGCGAGATGTTGCATAATCCACCCGTAAACTTCGTTAAAAGAACTGTTCCTGGTTGATGGGAGGTGGTGGTGGCGGTTGATTGCTCTCTCCAAAGACTGAGCGTGTTTTAACCATCCGCATAGTCCAACCAATAATAATCTCAGACGATGTTGACATAGTGTAGATGCATCGAATTTAAAGTTACGTAGAATTTATTGTGATAATAAATTCATTCAACAAATAAAGGTAACCATAATTCGATGGCATCACACCCATCATCGCAATGATTATGATCAGCATGGATTATGTAGCAAATCACTTCTTCACCCAATGTACGTATATTCCAAAGTTCGATATAGCCATCTTGCCTATAATATCGAAATCACGCACATTGCTTCACCATTATGGAACTCTTCCATTACTCATCAAGGGCTCAATTGACATCCGTGGAGTTTGGTTACTTCAAAGTCTTCCGTGTTGATAGTCTCTTGCCAAAATAGGAACACTAAGGGTAGGAACAAGTATCCGCGACCGGTGGTAAGCTCATATTTCCTACGATAGGGCAGCTAGCTAACATCTAGCACAATCAAAAGAGATGGACGGCAAAGAATGAAACTCGGTGGGACAATGGGGCATTTCTAACGCCCTAGTTGTCATTGTCATCTCCAATTTGAGATTCATCTCTCGAAAGATCTGGCAATTGGCGAACAAGGGTCCATTCTAGAAACAAAAATAACCGCCTCTAGTAAAACATCGGGTTGAGGGGTCCCCACATCAACTTCTTAGGACATGGATTTGAAAGCATTGTTGACAACTTTCTTCGGTGATGGCTCGTATTTGGTGATATTCTAACTTTTCCAACCGAGCAAATAGGTAGGGCAAGGATGGAAAGGTCAATTTTAGTGTTGATCCCGGTCCGCCTATAGTATGGTCACCTACGTGTGGTTTGGGTCCTCTCGTGTTGCCCGTTTCTTTGGAAACCCTACAACACCGTGGTATGCGAATCAACTTGTCTCCAATGGTAGTACTGTGGTCTTGCATGAGGGAGCCATTTGTAGCCAGATTTGGGAGACTATGTGAAATTGGGAACGAGATGGGTCAGTTTCAACAAACGGGACAAGAACTCACTAAGGGGGAGAGAGAGTAACCGGGGTAAGAAAAGAAATACTTTTATTTCATTTTATTGATGCGGATGCATGAATGACATGATGCATGAGCGTATCTTACGTCCTCACGTAATAGGGAAGATAAGATACTACTCGTATAAATGGTGGCACATCTACGTTCTCTCAAAAGAAAACAAATCGTAACTAGTCGATCTACACGATTTTGCGTTGTTAGTGTACCTGCAATTTCATTTCAGCCCACAATATATTTAAGCAATGCATAAATTTAAATTGCATATACCGCCCGTCAGTCCACCCGACGGCATCGCGATACCTTAGCGGAAAAACACATTTTACACCCAAAGACACCTGTGTACCCATACACAAGTCTACGGGGCACTACCCACCACGGAGCTCTCAAAACATTTTATTTTTACCCCTAGATTGGCGGTTGTCCGATCATGCTCTCACAAACTCACATCTTACCTTGGGCGTAGAGGCAATGAACATTATTTACAGGGGCGTAGAGGTATTTCGATCCATTCATGACTACTCAAGTGAGTAGCCCCCGCACTCATCGCCGCACGGCAACGGAAGCACAAACAACAAAATATGATGCATAACCCAGCCCAAGTTAGTAAAGCCACCGACCGTCCTTAATTGGGCATAAGGGTATGACCATGGCACTATTAATTTTGCAAATCTTTTACACACACCATCGAAAAAGATTTTGTTTCGCAAAAAATTTTCGCGAAAAGATTAGTGGTTCATTTTAATTTTAATACCCGATCGGATTGTTAAGTACCGAACTAAGCTCTCATGCCTATGTGACAGAGCCGACCAATTTATAAGAAATCAAGTATAATTCGCAATTACCGAAGCAATCGCAGATCTACACTTGAGTCCATATAAACCCGGTATTAGGAAATCTCGTGAGTGATTTCAAACTCATCAACAATACAACAGGATCGTTGAGCTCAGTAGTTAAAAACTACAGGTATCTCAAACCAAATTCAATATACATTAATCAGAGTGCGATGTACATATTTGTTTCAAAATGATTCAGAGTGCGGAAGCAATAGCTTTCAAAAACCAAAATAGATGTACAAATGGAAATAAACTAAGATAGTGCCAATATGATGTCACCCCCAGTAATAGCAAGAGAGCCATGCCCTAGGCATTATTCTTCAACCACAAAGACATCAATCTGGATCAAATCATGCTAGACGGATCACCGCAACATCGGGAATTAACCCGTGAGTACTCAAATGTACTCCGCAAGACTTACCCGTCTTAAACCGAAAAATAAGGAAAAGACTCTAAGGATTATGCATGGCTTTTATCCGAGCTGGGTGACTCACATTTAATTTCATAAAATAAAGTTGATTAATGTGCCTACATATACTACTTAAATTTTCCAAGTTAAAAGGTTATTATTATATACATAACCATAAGTCCTGTATAGTCAAGATTAAAACATATGCTCGACGATATATAAATAACAAGCATAAATAACTTGATCAACATTTTAACATCGCAGCATGAATAAGAATAACCATTATTGTGATATTGGACTACGATGATGTCGGGACGCAACCCGGGTTCTCACCGACCGGGAGAGATGGCGATTCGAATCGATTTGCAAACCAACCGCGAATACCTGTCATAAACCGGGCCTACTAGATCAAGGTAGACCCGATCACTCCCGGGACGTTACGGGACGTAAAGTCTCGAACTGTCGGCAACCCCTCTCGGGTACCAAGTGAGAGTGCAACGAGACCGACATCATCGTGCGCATCTTCTTGTACCCAATCAAAACCCTCTCGCAACCACCACCGAAGGAGGGACGTTAAGCGCACGGTACCGGCCCCTAACATTCCTCTTGAGCCAGTGGCTCACGACTCCCGCGGAGCCTACTATATGAACAGTACGTTCAACTTCCGACCACATTCCGACAAAGGGATTAGTCCTTAATCGATCGATGGAAGACCACAATATCCATCCGATCTCATATGTTTTATTATTCGGGTTCTCAAGAAGAGCTCGTTAACCACCAACGTGATTAACCCAACAACAACCCTCACCGGTGGACCGGAAATCACCGCTTCATCGCAATCATTATAATCGAAAGCATTTATTTAACCTAGACTCCTAAATAGGATAGGACAACTTCAGCAAGGATATCTCAGACAAAGAACGGTTTCAACCACTTCCTATACTTAATGCAACATTCATAAAAGGACTCAACAAATTAATTGAGAAAGCATAGGTAAGTTCAAGATGCACGGGGGCTTGCCTTCGGAAAGTAGTAGGAAGAAGTTAGAGTCTTCGGAAGCTAGAGTCACGGTCCTCCTTCTCCCGTGGGGTCTTTTGGCTGCACTCGAGACGGCGAAGGTTGACCTCCGGCTCCTTGATCTTCTCCCGAACTAACTCCCCGATCCCCGAGATGATGCATGCACATGCACGAGTGAATAATACGAATGCATAGAAACATGCTTGCATATAAATAAGGTAGAATGATGAATGAATGCATAGAAATATACGCGGCAAAGAACAACGGTTTCAACCACTTCCTATACTTAATGTAACATTCATAAAAGGACTCAACAAATTAATTGAGAAAGCATATGTAACACCCCAAATTTTGCAATTTTCAAAAATAGGATAAAATGATTTAATTATGAATTTTGTGAGCATTCCAACTTAGGTAAATAATAAATTTTTGAGAAATTAAAATTTATCATAAGGCTAGAAACATGTTTTTGCACTCATGCCGATGCATTTAAATTTTGAGTGGGTGATTTTGACCAAATTCAAAAAGGGTTTTCAAATTTGTTGAAAAGGGAATTCAAAATCTTAAATGGAAATTAGAAAGGGCTTTCCTTTGCTCTTGGCCTGAATGGCGTTTTCGGCCCAGCGGCGGCAGTAGGGATGTGAGCGCCAGCGGAAGAAGCCATTTGGGCCGGCCCAATGAGCGGCCGCGCGAGCCGGCAAGCCCCCACCCGGCTTCGCCAAGACGCCAGAAGCGCGCCCGCTGGCCCGCGCAGCCGCCGACCGGCGGGTCCGCGACGTGGGACCCACGCCCATGTGGTCATCCCTACCCTAAGCGGGAGGCCGAGTCCGCCGTGGCGCCGCCTCGCTCGTGGGTGGGCTTGGCGCCCTATGTTGGCCGTGGCCTATAAAGGCAGGGCCTCGTGAGCCGCGCCCCTTTGGAACCCTAGAGCGGCGCCGCCACCTCCGAGCGCCCAAACCCCAGCTTGAGCCGCCGCCATCGTCGCCATCTCCGAGCTCGGTGCGCCGCCACCGATCTCCGCCGGCCGTGGCCTCCCGATCGACGACGAGCACCACCATGTCGTTCGCGGCCGAGGTGAGAATACGCCGGTGCCCTCGGGGGGCCTCTCTCCCCTCGCCGTCCGCTTCGTCGCGGCAATGGCGTCGCCGCCGCCGTTAGCCCAGCCGACCGCGTCGATCCGTGCATCCGGCGCTAGTCGCCCGCGTCCCGTCCCGCCATCGGGTCCGCGAGGCGCCAGCTCCCCTCCCGTGCTTGTCGCAGCGGCAAAGTGAGCCGGAGCGCCTTCGGCCAAAAATCCGGCGGCGCCGCCGTACTCGGGCGACTGCCGCCGAGACCCGAGACCCGCCCCGCGACCATGACCTGCCGGCCAATCATAGCCACTCAGATCGACATCCGACGGCCCGGATCGATCCGGAGTACCGATCAACACTAGGTCAACCTGGCCCCGCCTTGCCCGATGTGGCAGACACGTCGCCGCCACGCGCGACGCCACGCCACCGCCACGCCCGGCCTTGACCGACCAATGCGATCAAATGAGTAGTCACCGGCATTTTTGCGAGAAAAGTCCCCGCAGCTTTTTTCTGTTTCACGAAAAAGTCCACCGTAGTTCAAAAGAAATTAGATTTAGGTCCTACCGCTGGGTCTTTTTATGTGTTAGACCTCGCCGCTATAGTTAATAGCATCAAACCCCTAGTTTCCCGCGGTTATGCCCCTAGAACCCAGTTTTGGCCATCACTTGCGCGTTTTAAATCCGTTTTGACCCGTTCAAGTTGCGTTAGGTTCATAACGACGTAAGCTACGCGTTAGCAAATGATGTTAACTATGTTTTGAACTTTTCAAATTTAAAGTTTGATTTAATTTGTTTTACTAAAGGAAATCTTGTTTAATTCATAACTTTCACGTTCTAGCTCGATTTTTGTGATCTTCGTGTCTGTGTGATCGTAGCGAGACGTAGATTTGTTTATAACCCTTTTATCTTGTTTTCATACTGTTGGTGTATTGTTCTAATATAGTTCTATTGTTTGCTTCATGTATGATTTCTCGGATGCTTGTGTGGTGCTATGTGACGATGTCCGGTCGGTGAGTCATTTGTTGGTGGCCTAGAAGAAGTTGGTGATCAAGTGGTCAGTGAGCAGTTCGTGGAAGATCAGGAATTATTTGAAGATCAGGATCCTCAGGAGTTCTTTGAAGAATTGAACTAGAAGAAGAAATCTGAGTTTAAGGCAAGTATAGCATGGTACTATCCTTGTTACCTATACACTTTATAATCATGATTCATATGCATGTGTCCACCTTGACAAACTTAGAGATTATAACATAGTTATTGTTATCTTGTACCTTGTTTCCTATGGGGATGTTTGCATATGGGTAGTATATTGCTAGTGCTCAACTTTATATAAACATGATATAATGATGACTATGATATAAACAATGAATTGTATGAGATGATGTTTACCATGGACCATAGGGCAAGAGCTCATGCTTTTACATGATGCACTTGGCTCTCCATAAGGACTTATCCTTTGGCAAAAGCTGGGACTTCTGAAGCATGTTTGTGGGGGCTATATGGCTCGGCTTTAGTCGGTCAAAGGACCTTCTCTATCTTGTTAAGGTTCCCGAAAGGCGCAAGTGGGGCTCGATTTGGTTTGATCCATGGCACGCCAAGGCGGTGCATGTTGGTGTTTTGTTAGTCACCCCTTGGAGGAGGGATCGTGGGCCTAAGAGGAACCGTAGTGGCCTTAACAGTTTAGAAAAACCTTTGAAAGGCTTCATAGTGGTTTCTTGTGTTTGGGCCTAATTAACCCATGCATTTGGAAAGCACGACTCACGGTGAAAGTGTACACCTCTGCAGAGTATAAAGCGTTATAAACCGTGCTCACGCGGTCACGAGCGGCCCAGGAAAAACTCAAGGAATAGTGATCGTGGATCTTGAGATTGAGATGAGGTTGAAACATGGATTTAAGTTGAAGGTGACTACGATGATGACGTTGAAGATGATGATGGAGACTTATGACTTGTTTTTAATTATGATGTGGGAATATTTGGGGCTTAAGCACAACTACTTGCTTAATTAATGCTAAAATTATGACTCACTAAAATGCCGATCACGCAGTTAAAACCATTGTCGACCTTTTTGAGCCTCATAACCCCATGTTATATTTGCGGAGTTCGACATGGACTCACCCTTGCAATATCTCACTCAAAACCAGGATGTTGCAAGATTACTAGAGTTTTGAAGGAGTCGGGGCTTGTGATCAACCAAATCGGTTTGTCCCTTTTGGGCGTGGAGGCTTCATCCAAGATCGGAGAGTCTTTCCGTTGTTCGCGCTTTGAGGTTATTTTCTTGTATTAAGTTTGTTATATATTAAGCATTATGTTTTGATATTTCCTTTAATTGTAACTATGTGTGAGATTTGACTTCCTCGGGCTCACATATAGTGTGTATTTGGTTTTGTTCTTAAAACTAGGGTATGACAATTGGTATCGAGCAATGCTTGTTGTAGGACGCAAGCCTAGTTAGAAATCGGTCGTCTTAAGGTTTTGAATTGTTTCAACACCCTTGTTCAATAAACCTTGGTATTTTCCTCTATACTATATCTCCATCCTTGATGTTTATCTCCTCCTTGGTGCTTGTTTTAATAAAAACTTTGTTCACATCTCCACTCCTTGCTTTGACATGCTATTAGAGTCGTCTCTTGTCATCTTCTTGCGTCATCCGGAGAAGAGCTTTAGGATCTTTGCCCTTAAAATAAAGAGAACGATAGATCCTGAAAGTTGAGTCAATGTTTGAGTTGTGCACTTCAATTGCTATGTTGAGTTGTCATAATGCTTTTTGTTTGTTTTGAATCTTTGTTTGATTGAAATGACGTTGTAGATCCTTTCTACAATATCATTTAGATAGTCTAATAAGGCATAAGGATTAATGAATAGATAGTTGGGGTGGTTTTTCCTGTCTCGTAGTGTGTTCTTTATCTAAGCGGTTGGTGGTTGTCATGCTATATCTCCATAATGGATGCCCAAAGATCATGAAGCTTTTATGGATGAAAGTAGACTTCTATATCGTTCATATACCCTTGGAATCTTGATGCAAGTGAGTTTCTCTTTGATATCAGAAGGTCATTATGATAGATAACTCACATATAAGATCATTCTTGCTACCATTTTGTGCCCCTAGTTGATCTTTTCTTAAGGGGGTAGCCAAGATAAAGATGTTTGTTATCTCTATGTTTTGGATCTTCCCTTGTCTCTCATCCTATGATGTCACCTCATGAAGTTGCATTTAAGAATGCTAGTGACTGATTCCAAATACATTCATATTGAAAACAGATGGTTGCCACCAGAAGAAGTGCTTCGCAAGGAGACCGAAAAGATGTTATCATTTCCAATCCACCAACAACAACAAATACTTCAACTATAGAGCAAGCTTTGACGACACAGACTCAGTTGTTGCAAACTCTTGTTCAACATGTGATGAACAACCCACAACAAGCACCAACTATTAGCAAGCGTGGTGAATTTATGATGGGACACCCACCGACATTCTCTCATGCAAGTGACCCACTAGAAGCAGATGATTGGCTTAGAGTTGTGGAGAGAAATCTTGACATAGCTGAGTGTGATGACCATCAAAAGGTGCTTTATGCTTCTGGACAACTTCAAGGTGCAAATGAGGGACTGGTGGGAATCTTTCAAGTATGGACGTTCCAACGATGAAAGGCGAGATCACTTGGGGAGTTCGAGAGAGAATTTCAAGGTCTTATCACATTCCCGCGGTTTGATAGAACTTAAGCGGGGAGGAATTCTCGCAACTTGAAACAAGGTTCTATGTCGGTGTGTGAGTATCGTGACCGGTTTACTCGGTTGTCATGATATGCTCCCAGAGAGGTTGGTAGTGATGCTAAGAAGCAAAGGCAGTTCTTGAAAGGACTAAATGATGAGTTGCAACTACAAATGGTGACCTGTGAATATGTTGATTTCCAAACATTGGTGGACAAGGCAATTGTAGTTGAGAACAAACGTCGAGAGATAGAAGAGAAGAAGAAGAGGTGGAAAATGCAACACCAATCTGCAAGTAATGACACCCCTCGCCCTCATTTTGGTACACAACTAGAGTATCAGTATCACCCCACAGATGTTTATGGAAGTACATATCAAGATCAAGATCAACAACCCAATGATGAAGTGCAACATTTCAACTCTCAAGAGCCATGTCTACCACCGCCTTCTATCCCCTTGATGAAGAATGATGCTCCTACTAGTGAGGAAGGTTATGATGGTGGTAAGAAAGAACAATATGATAATAACTATCATGAAAAGCTAGTTGAGAGTAATCAAATCCAGACCCAACCCCAACAGGAGCCAGAGCAAGATGTCCAGAATAAGAAGGTGCAGGGAAATAAATTAAAGCGAAAGTACATTCTTGGCATCTTGAATAATGTGGGTATGGTCAATGTTCGTGGAGCTAAGGAGGTCGTGTTTGGTATAATTCGGTAAACTCAAGCAACGCCTTTGTGATGTTTGACCCCGATTGCTTCACATTCATTTATCTCTAGTGAATTTGTGAAAGATAAGAAGATACTTATGCTTCCAATAAGGAAACCTATAATGGTCAACACACCAAAGGGAGAAAAGAAGGCAAATTACATCTGCCCAAAAGTTAGTCTTGACATAAATGGGGTGAAATTTGAGGTAAACCTTACTGTATTAGAAATGGTGGGCATTGATATTATCCTTGGAATGGGATGGATGTATGCTCGTAAAGGAGTGATTAACTATGCCCAACGTTCAGTACTTCTTACCACACCGTCAAAAGAAAGAATTGAGTTTGTGGGTTTCCAACTTGAATCGGAGGAATGTGAGAATGACTCATCTCAAAGGTGTGAACACAGAGGACACTAAAGAGGATGGTGGCATTTGATATGTTAATGGAGAATAACAAATACTTTTTGAGGAAGTCAACATAACAGTAATCGGTTATGTGTAGATTATTCAGTGGAGTAACCAAATAAAAGAAGCAGCAATGTGAGAAGATAAGGAGTATCATATCAAGTTTTATCACCCCTTCGAGTTGTAAAGTAATAAGAATAGAAGTCAAGATAGATATGTATCTATCCAGAATATTGAGCTTTTTCAAGTGGAATCTTTGTGCACAAGTGGGCATGAGTTGTTCGATAAGATTGGATTTAAGTTAGAAGTTGGAATGTGTTACCAAGATCTTCTTCTGTTTCTCTCCGTGATTCGAAAGTCTCTTAGAATCTCGGGACGAGATTCATCTTAACGGGGGTAGAATTGTAACACCCCAAATTTTGTGATTTTCAAAAATAGGATAAAATGATTTAATTATGAATTTTGTGAGCATTCCAACTTAGGTAAATAATAAATTTTGAGAAATTAAAATTTATCATAAGGCTAGAAACATGTTTTTTGCACTCATGTCGATGCATTTAAATTTTTGAGTGGGTGATTTTGACCAAATTCAAAAAAGGGTTTTCAAATTTGTTGAAAAGGGAATTCAAAAGCTTAAATGGAAATTAGAAAGGGCTTTCCTTTGCTCTTGGGCTGCCGGCGTTTCGCCCCGCCAGCCGGCGGCGGGGCTTGAGCGCGGCCCGGCCAGCGAAGATTTGGGCCGCCCAATGAGCCGCCCACGCGAGCCGGCAAGCCCACCGGCGCCCGGCTTCGCCGCGCAGCGCACCCGCCCAGCGACCGCAGTCCGACCCGGCGAGGTCCGCTGGCGTGGGACCCACAGCTACGGGGTCATCCCCTACCCTAGAGGGCGAGTCCGCCGTGCGCCCGCCGCTCGTGCAACACCGGCGCCCCTATGTTCGCTCGCGGCCTATAAAGGCAAGGCCTCGTGAGCCGCTGCCCCTTTGAACCCTAGAGCAGCGCCGCCACCTCCCCGAGCGCCCAAACCCTAGCTTGAGCCGCCGCCATCGTCACCATCTCCGAGCTCGATCGCGCCGCCACCGATCTCGCCCGTCGCGGGCCTCCAGTCGACCGAGCACCACCATGTCGTTCGCGGCGGGTGAAAGCTGCCGGTGCCCTCGGCGGGCCTCTCCCCGCTCGCCGCCGCTTCGTGGCGGCAATGGCTCGCCGCCGCCGTTAGCCAGCGCCGTAGCGTCGATCCGTGCATCCAGCCGCTGGTCGCGCGTCCGTCCCTCGCCATCGGGTCCGCGAGGCCGCCCCGCTCCCTCCCGTGCTTGTCGCGCAGCCGGCCGAGCCCCGGGTGCCTTTCCGGCCGAACCGGCTGGCGCCGCCGTACTCCGGCGACGACCGCCGAGACCCGAGACCGCCCGCCCGACCATGACGCCAGGCCAATCATAGCCACTAGATCGACATCCGACGGTCCGGATCGGGACCGGAGTACTAGTCAACACTAGGTCAACCTTTGGCCTCGCCTTGCTCGATGTGGCGACGCGTCGGCGCCAGCGCCGCGCCACGCCACCGCCACGCCCGGCCTTGACCGATCAATGCGATCAACCAGTAGTAGTCGGCGGCATTTTTGCGAAAAAGTCCCCGCAGATTTTCCCGTTTTCATGAAAAAGTCCACCGCAGTTCAAAAGAAATTAGATTTAGGTCCTTACCGCGTCTGTTTTATGTGTTAGACCTCGGCGGCTATAGTTAATAGCAATCTAACCCCCTGGTTTCCCGCGGTTATGCCCCTAGAACCCGATTTTGGCCATCACTTGCGCGTTTTAAATCCGTTTTGACCCGTTCAAGTTGTGTTAGGTTCATAACGGCGTAAGCTACGCATTAGCAAAGTGATGTTAAGCGTGTTTTGAACTTTTCAAATTTAAAGTTTGATTTAATTTGTTTTACTAAAGGAAATCTTGTTTAATTCATAACTTTCACGCGTTCTAGCTCGATTTTTGTGATCTTCGTGTAATACGTGTGATCGTAGCGAGACGTAGATTTGTTTTATAACCCTTTTATCTTGTTTTCATACTTTGTTGGTGTATTGTTCTAATATAGTTCTATTGTTTGCTTCATGTATGATTTCTCGGATGCTTGTGTGGTGCTATGTGACGATGTCCGGTCGGTGAGTCATTCGTTGGTGGCCTAGAAGAAGAAGTTGGTGATCAAGTGGTCAGTGAGCAGTTCGTGGAAGATCAGGAATTATTTGAAGATCAGGATCCTCAGGAGTTCTTTGAAGAATTGAACTAGAAGAAGGAATCTGAGTTTAAGGCAAGTATAGCATGGGACTATCCTTGTTACCTATACACTTTATAATCATGATTCATATGCATGTGTCCACCTTGAAAAACTTAGAGATTATAACATAGTTATTGTTATCTTGTACCTTGTTTCCTATGGGGATGTTTGCATATGGGTAGTATATTGCTAGTGCTCAACTTTATATAAACATGATATAATGATGACTATGATATAAACAATGAATTGTATGAGATGATGTTTACCATGGACCATAGGGCAAGAGCTCATGCTTTTACATGATGCACTTGGCTCTCCATAAGGACTTATCCTTTGACAAAAGCTGGGACTTTGAAAGATTTTGTGGGGGCTATATGGCTCGGCTTTAGTCGGTCAAAAGACCTTCTCTATCTTGTTAAGGTTCCCGAAAGGCGCAAGTGGGGCTCGATTTGGTTTGATCCATGGCCTGCCAAGGCGGTGTATGTTGGTGTTTTGTTAGTCACCCCTTGGAGGAGGGATCCTACGGTCTAAGAGGAACTGTGAGCGGCCTTAACAGTTTAGAAAAACCTTTGAAAGGCTTCATAGTGGTTTCTTGTGTTTGGGCCTAATTAACCCATGCATTTGGAAAGCACGACTCACAGTGAAAGTGTACACCTCTGCGCAGAGTATAAACTGTTATAACAGCCGTGCTCACGGTCACGAGCGGCCCGGAAAACTCAAGGAATAGTGATCAGTGGATCTTGAGATTGAGATGAGGTTGAAACATGGATTTAAGTTGAAGGTGACTACGATGATGACGTTGAAGATGATGATGGAGACTTATGACTTGTTTTTAATTATGATGTGGGAATATTTGGGGCTTAAGCACAAGTACTTGCTTAATTAATGCTAAAATTATGACTCACTAAAATGCTGATCATAGTTAAACCAGTGTCTGACCTTTTGAGCCTCATAACCCCATGTTATATTTGCGGAGTTCGACATGGACTCACCCTTGCAATATCTCACTCAAACCAGGATGTTGCAAGATTACTAGAGTTTTGAAGGAGTCAGGCTTGTGATCAACCAGTCAGTTTGTCCCTGTGGCGTGGAGGCTTCATCCAAGATCGGAGAGTCTTTCCGTTGTTCGCGCTTTGAGGTTATTTTCTTGTATTAAGTTTGTTATATATTAAGCATTATGTTTTGATATTTCCTTTAATTGTAACTATGTGTGAGATTTGACTTCACGGGCTCACATATAGCTAGAGTCACGGTCCTCCTTCTCCCCGTGGGGTCTTTTGGTCGCACTCGAGAGGCGACGAAGGTTGACCTCCGGCTCCTTGATCTTCTCCGAACTAACTCCTCCGATCACGAGATGATGCGTGCACATGCACGAGTGAATAATACTGAATGCATAGAAACATGCTTGCATATAAATAAGGTAGAATGATGAATGAATGCATTATGATGTATGATACTAGTAAGTGGATATCTCTTCTGTAGACACACAATTAAAACTACACAAAGCAACCCTACTAACCTCGCATCTCACATGCATGCTAACACTAATTGAAAACGGGGACAACAAGACATGTCATTACTAAAACAATCACATGTGGAGTTCTATAACTCCACGTAGCAAACAAATACTCCATGGAAAGCTAAGGAAATTTCCTACAAAACATTTCATACCAACCTCGACCTAATCCGACATCCACGGCCTCGAAAACAACGAAAAACAGAGGCTACATTTTTTCACCTAGCAAGCAACATGCAACACCTATAACTCTCTAACCAAGCATGCAACTTCTACATCCAAAAACATGAACATTTCATACAGGAACTTCTATTTTACCAAGCACCAAAAATTATCTATGCATTTCTCTATTTATATGGCAATTAAAGCAATAAATCTAAATAAATATAAAAACTACCGTAAAACCTAATCTCATATTTTTATACTATAGATCTACCGACAAGGATCACAAAGCAAAATTTGTTGCATCAAAAACCGAGCTAAAATGAGTAAGTTATGGATTTTCTAAGGCATTCACAAACAACGGAAAAATAAAAACATAAAGGAATTTCGTCCCCGACAGGCGGGCCCGCTGCCGTGGTGAGACAGTAGAGCACCGGCGCAGCCTCGGTGGATCTCGCCGGTGGGAGGGTTTCCCCGTGAACCAAGCACATGAATGGATGCATCTCGCCGTGATCTATCGATTGGTGCCAAGAACTTGACCTAAACCTAACCCTAACGACGACTGATAATTACGCGATTTAGCGGCGGTGCCTGGTCAGGCGGATCGGCCGATTCCGGGCGGAGTCCGCCAAGGCTGAGGCGAGCATGGGCTTTTTGACATCGAGACGGTGCAAAACGACCACCGGTCGAGCCGGATTGGTGATGGACGAGGTTCGCGACGGATGCGTGGTGACTCCGCCGGCTGCTCCGGCGAAGTCGGGCACGGATGGCTCGATCTATGGGTGCATTAGCACTAGGACGATGAGGCGGTGTGGATGCGCGCGGAAAAGCGGCTCTCTGAGACGGCCGGGGTGAGGTCAGCCACGGCAGCCCACGCTACGCGGCGCCCGGCGGCGGTGGGTCTTCTTGTGGTCCGCGAAACGGCGCTTAATCGCCGATTGCTCCCGCACACGGGTCCAACACAAGGAGACGGTCACCGAACGTCCATTAGGGCAAGAAAAAGCAAAAAGAACCGGCGGGCGGGGTTCGACGTGGCGGCGGCCATGGCGCCGAAAATCCGTGGCGGGCGGATCGCCATCGCTCTACCCGTTCTCGAAGCTTTATTCTTGCATCCGGGGCCGGGTCATGGAGGTAGCATATGAGACGTTGGGCCGGTGGTGCACATGGATAGGCGGTAGTGCGGCGAGGGCCGAAGCGGCGGCAATGGCGCCGGGCGGTGTTCTGAGCCGCTGGCGCCGCTTCCGCCGCTTTGCCGCTTGGCTTGGCGAGGAAGGGAGAGCGAGGGAGTGGAGTGCGACGCAAGGGACATCGCGTTCCTTTGTCGAGAAGGCACGGGCGTGGTGGTGGGATGGCAGAGATCGATGGACACGCTGCACGGGCGCCAAGACAGGCCGGGGGCCCCGTCAGTGTGATGAGGCCGACAGCCCTAATCCTTTCCCCCTTCTCTGTTTTTGCTCCAATCCTTGAGATCCCAGGCAGAATTAGCCAAAACCCAATTGAAGAAAATGTTCCTCTTGAAATTCGAGCAAAACACATGTATAAACTTTCTCCTAATTCGGTTTTGGTTTGGAAGTTGCGATCGATCAAAAGCCCGACGACTCGGAATCGACGTAAACCCTAATTCGCGCCGAATTCAAACGAACTTCGGACTTTTCGACGTGACCCACTCAAAATCATGCAACAAACTGTGACAACTTTTGATCTACATGAAATTATCTACAAAAGTCATGAAGGGTGCACACGCATGCACGATCTCTAGCTAGGGCTTTTGGACAAAACAAGATAATTACTTTAAAAGTCATACGAGGTCCAATCAAATCACACTATCATTATAAAATCTAATTAGCCGTCATGACCAACATGACTCATGCTCTAAAACATCCTATGATCATCACAAAGAATAAATAAACATTAAACTTCTAATTATGCAAACATTTCATACATGAAATGACGAGGCAAAAGCAAAGCGAGCAAATTAACCCTATTTAAACAAGTAAAGAAACTCTATCATTTCATGTGCATAAATGCAATGTGATCAAATGATGATTATGCTCATGAAATGCAGATGCTAATGACATGATTAAAAATGTGGTGTTACAATTTAGAGCCATACCTCTCTAATTAGAAGAGCTAGATCAAGTTGAGAGAGATTAGTAGAAAGTTGAGAGATAGATCAAAGAACTTGATTAGAGTTCTATATCCGTTCTTGAGAGATAGAAAGTAGAGTTGAGGAGAAGAAAGGAGAAGTACCGGATCCGGCTTGGGTGACTCTTCTACGCTTGTACCTCCGGGATCAAAGGCTTCATTGCACTTGATCTTGAGACTTCTTTGGTGGATCAACCTTATATTTGAGTAAGTTCACTTATTTATATTTCTTTTCGGTTTATGACTCATTAGAGTACTTTGATTCTTGTCGCTCTTGAATTGAAATTGTTACCCCTAGTGTAAACGTGGTGTTTAGACTAGATAACTCATAAATACACCCTACCCGCCGGAGCGTGCTAGATCGTGGTAGTGACAAGTATTCATTGATTCCTTTGGATTCCACTTCCGTAGGATAGGACACGTAGGGACATAGTTGCTAGGGGAATAGTAAGTTTTGCCCTTACTTTCCTTTGAGTACATCCCCATTAAGAAATATCTCTAAGCCTTACAAGGATATAAACTAGACAACCATAGAATTCTTCTCACCTTTTATCCGAACTCCCGTTCCTTCCTATTATCTCGGGGATTAGTTTTGTCTCATTATTCTCACACCATTCTCCCCGTGGATTCGATATTTAAAACCCCTCTCGGGTGAAGTGCTCATCGTTTACGTTCGTCGCTTGAGACTATACAAATTATAAATAATTCTGTAGGATAACTTTTACCAACAAGCATTTTCGGCGCCGTTGTCGGGAGAACGGTTTGTCGATTACGTGAGCTAAACTAAATCTTGTATCATATCATTAGTTTAGATTTTTCTTTTTTATCTTTATCTCTTTCAAAATCATTATCCAAATGGATACTACCCCTCTTTACAAATACTTGGCACCCAATGGGCAAGCTTGTAGACCTCGTGCTATCATTTAAACCTATTCAAGCCGGTTCTTATGAGTTTTCGCCCCAAGTTGATAGAGATGGTCCAAAGCCATACTTTCTCGGAGAATTAGATGAAAATCCTTTCCTTCATCTCCAAACTTTTGAGGAGACATGTAAATGCCTCCATATTGAAGGCATGTCCCCCGAAACTATCTGTTGGACGCTCTTTCCCTTCTCTCGAAAGGAAAAAGCTCGCCTGCTGGTACAATAGAAATAAAGAAAGAATGGGTGGCAATTGGGAAACTTGCTTCAATGAATTTTGTGTTGATTTCTTTCCCATGTCCAAACTAGTTAACTTTAGGCTCTCAATCCTGTCCTCTAAACAAAATCATAATAAATCTTTTGAGTGCCTATTGGGAACGATATGATCTTCTTTCCAAAACGGACCTAATCTCGCCATACCGCACCATGTTCTAATTCAACACTTCTATATTGGTCCGAATAGAAAATCTAGAAAATATTTGAACACCTCTACGAATGGATCCTTCATTCACCTTTCACCCCCGAATGCATTGCTATCTTAAATAAAATAGTGGAGAACAAGGAGGATGATCCAACTAAGCAGGGAAATATTTAAAAATAAAAGAAATAATAGAAGAAGAAAGATTAGCTGAACCTAATTCTATTCCAAATTCTTTACAAATTCCAAACTGATCCAGAACCTTTAGAAGAACCGTAGAGGTTACTTCAATCTCGATTTCTTGGTTGATATCGAGGATGATCTCTTTACAGATTATGGAAATACCTCGAGATATCGATTTACATCTCGTAAGACTAAAACATCACAATCTTATCCTTTAGACTCTTCTGATTTGACACATTTAAAAGGAAGTATAGAAGAACTTGTCTCAATCATAAGTAGCGAATGGACAGAAGAATCAGAGCTTTCCTCTGATGTGATCCGTTTGGATTCACCTTCTGTACCTATTCGTTGTCAAATTGATAAAGATCCTTTTGATGCTCTTTATAATCCTATAGTGGGATAAACATCATGGCATTATCCTTTGCTCATGACCTTCTCAAAAATATGCCATTGAGTCCCACTACAAAATTATTACTAAAACCTTCAGGATAAATTATTCAAAGCTCAGGAATTCTTTATGTCTTACCAATCAAGGTTAATAACATCATGGTACATCTTAGCTTCTATATCTTTGATATCATGGAGTTTGACCTGTTGATAGGACAACCAATAGAAAGACTTACTTTTAAAGGACAACCCAAAGACTTAGACTTTCAGCTAGACAAAGATTTTCAATTTTCATTACCTATAGTTCAAGCCATTCATGCTAAATCCGAGTCTTGTCCGAACTAGATCCTATGGTGTAACACCCCGCCCTCCAAAGCCGCACCGCACAGCCCTTCCGAGGGGGCGCACGCCGCATACACATAGCACCTTGCTTACACTTTCGCCCTCGCCGTGTAAAAGGGTTAACCCGAAGGTGATATGGCCGGAAGGCAAAGGCTTATAAGTTGGCTCCACCCTTGCTCAACTAGCAAGGTGGTACTAACATGTGCACTCAAAGACTCATAGGCCACCATGGGCCCCATCCAAATTGGGCCGGGTGTCACATACACCCCCCTCAAAGGACTCGGACGTCCTCGTCGAGCGCCAACTTAACCAGGACCTCCCCCTCTTGGCACGCGACCCGGCGCCTGTGGCCGCAAGACATGTGCCATGCCGTGCACTCCGCAGAGCCTACACGCAATGAACCTCCATGTCCGCGCCTCGCCCGCACGTGCCCGCGGGGCGCGCTAAGGTCGTCACCGATACCACATGTAACACCCCGCCCTCTAAAGCCGCAGACCCGCACGGCCCTTCCGAGGGCGCGCACGCCGCACACATAGCACCTTTCTTACACTTTCGCCCCTCGCTTCGTGTAAAAGGGTTAACCCGAAGGTGATATGGCGGAAGGCAAAGGCTTATAAGTTGGCTCCACCCTTGCTCAACTAGCAAGGTGGTACTAACATGTGCACTCGGCACTCATAGGCCACTCATGGGCCACATCCAAATTGTATCCAACGGGTGTCACATATGGAGGAAGTTAAAGAGGCCACCGTAGAATATTTTGTGAGTCTAATCAAGAAGATGATTCAGAATTCTTTATTGAAGAAGAGGATGAAAATCCTACTACTTTAGAACCTCTAGATGAATTTGAGAACCCACCTAGACTTCCTATTGAACTTAAACCTTTACCACCGGGCCTCACTTATGCTTTCCTAAATCAAGATCTAGAGTCTCCAGTGATCATAAATGATAAACTTACAATGTAACGAGACTCTTAGGTTGATAACTGTCTTAGAAAAACATCGCTCAGCCTTAGGCTACGACTCGATGATTTAAAAGGAATAAGTCCTGCTCTCTGCACCCATCATATTCCTACAGATACAGATATACCCCCATCTATAGAACCTCAAAGAAGACTAAATAATGCGATGAGAGATGTAGTTAAGAAGGAAGTTCTTAAGTTATTACATCTTAGGGATTATATATCCCGTGCCATATATCGAGTGGGTAAGCCCATTGCAAGTCGTGCCTAAAAAGGAGGCATGACAGGTTGTTAAAAATGATAAAAATAAATTAATTTCTCAAAGAACTGTTATGGGGATGGAGAATGTGCATAGATTATAGAAAATTAAATAAAGCCACAAGGAAAGATCATTTTCCATTGCCTTTCATTGATGAGATGTTAGAACGATTGGCAAAACATTCTTACTTTTGTTTCCTTGATGGATATTCGGGTATCACCAAATCCCAATTCATCGTAATGATCAAAGCAAAACTACTTTTACATGCCCATATGGAACTTATGCTTATAGAAGAATGTCTTTTGGGTTATGTAATGCACCCGCTTCTTTTCAAAGATGTATGATGTCTATATTTTCTAAAATGATTGAAGAGATTATGGAAGTTTTCATGGATGATTTTTTTCAGTATATGGAAAAACTTTTGATGATTGTCTAGAAAACTTAGACAGGGTTTTGCAAAGATGTGAGGAAAAGCACTTAGTCCTTAATTGGGAAAAAATATCATTTTATGGTTAGAGAAGGAATAGTGCTTGGTCATCTTATTTCGTAAAGGGGAATAGAGGTTGATAAGGCAAAAATAGAAGTTATAGAACGATTACCTCCCCCGTGAATGTTAAAGGGATACAAAGTTTTCTAGGCCATGCTGGTTTCTATCGTAGATTCATAAAAGATTTTTCACATATTGCTAGACCACTTACCAGCTTGTTAGCCAAGGATGCTCCCTTTGTTTTTGATGATGCTTGTCTTAAAGCTTTTGAAAGTTTGAAAAAGGCTCTTGTTTTCGCACCAATAATTCAACCCCCCGATTGGTCTTTGCCTTTTGAAATTATGTGTGATGCCAATGATTATGCTATGGGGCAAAGTGTTAGGGCAAACTAAAGACAAGAAACATCATGCTATTGCTTATGCAAGTAAAACTTTAACCTTAGGACCACAACTTAATTATGCTACCACTGAAAAAAGAGTTGCTAGCGATTATTTATGCTATAGATAAGTTCATATCTTACTTGGTAGGAGCTAAAGTAATTGTTTACACTCGATCATCTTTGCTTTGGAATTTTTGCTCGCCAAGAAAGATGCTAAACCTCGTTTGATAAGATGGATTTTGTTACTCCAAGAATTTGATTTAGAAATTAAAGATAAGAAAGGAGTAGAAAATTATGTTGCCGATCATTTATCTAGAATGCACTATGAAAAACCAAATGAATTGCCTATTAATGACTCACTTTCGGGGACGATATGTTTTATCGGATAACCCATACCGATCACTGGTATGTAGATCTTGTTAATTTTATGGTTGTAGGATATGTAGCACCAAGGGGTATAAGAAGAAGCTTATATATGAAAGTCGTCACCACTTATGGGATGAGCCATATCTCTTCGTAGTATTTTTCCGACGGGCTACTCGTAAGATGTGTGCCAACAGTAAGAAGGACTTCAAATTATTGAAAGATGTCACTCATCACCATATGGAGGTCATTATGGGGCATTCAGAACACAAGCAAAGATATGGCAAGCAGGATTTTTCTGGCCAACCATGTATCAAGACACAAAAGATTTTATCCGAAGATGTGGAGCTTGTCAGAGGCACCAAAATATAAATGCAAGAGATGCTATGCCTCTAACAACCAATCTCCAGATAGAGCTCTTTGATGTTTGGGGAATTGATTACATGGAACCATTCCTAGTAGCAGTGGATTATGTTTCAAAGTGGGTAGAAGCTTTACCATGCAAAACAGCAGATGGTAGAAGTTCAATCAAGATGTTTGAAGAAACTATATTCCCAAGATTTGGAGTACCTCGAATGATAATTAGTGACGGAGGAAGCCACTTCATTGATAGAAGATTCCGACAGTATTTATTAAAACATGGAGTTCGTCACAACATTGCTACAGCTTACCACCCTCAAACAAGTGGGCAAGCAGAGACTTCAAATAAACAAATCAAGAATATCTTACGTAAGACGGTCGAGAAGAAATGGGAACTAAATGGAAGGATAGACTTCCGAAGCACAATGGGCATACAGGACAGCATATAAGACACCAATTGGAATGACACCTTATCAACTTGTTTATGGAAAGACCTGTCACTTGCCTGTAGAGCTTGAGTTCAAGGCTCACCGGGCAATCAAGAGATGGAATATGGACCTTGATGCTTTGCAGGATATTTTGGGAATGCCGCTGAGATGCCGCGACGTTTCCCCTTTCACCGCGGCGTCCTTGAAGTCGCGGGCACCGAAGCTTTCTCAAGCCGTGTCGCCGCCTCCCGACTCTCCTTTTCCACCTCCTCGCGACGCTTTGAACCATACAAAGAGCCGTCATCGAGAACCCTAGGCCGGAGCCGCCATGGCGGCGCCCGCGGTGTCAATTCCACCGTGCCATCGTATAAACCTGCCCGTAAGTTGTTGCAAAGACTTCGCCTTGATCTCCCGCACACATTGGTGCCTTTTACTTGTCCTATTTACGCTCATGACGCCGACGCCACCGCTAACAGTGTCGCCGCCATCCGCCGTTTTGTGTAGCGTGCGTTCTCGAGCCGATTCGGATCTTCCCGTTGCCCCCACGTGAGATCCCCCGTCTTCTCCTCTTTCATTTGGTTCAAGCCACATTGAAAACGGTGGCCCGTAGCGCCGAATTGAGTTTCTTAGGTGAGCTCTTGCCGCCACCGGCCATGGCGCCGCCCGCGATCGTCTTTGCCCCGCCGGGCGCCGCCCCCTTGAAAAGGATCCGATCTCGACCATCCGTTCGATATCCGCCGCCCATAATCACAGATACCCCTTCGTCTTGCAATCTTGTTAAAGAGTCCCCGGCAGCTATGAATAATTCTGTACAGCCCCCCGATCCGATTTTATCAAAGAATTCTATTTGTTTTAAATCCGAAATCAAATTCAGTCTAATTACAGAAATGCCATCCTATTCAAATGCTCATATCTTTCTCATTTTAAACCCGATTTGACCTGTTCAAATTGCGTTGGATTCGTAATTCTGTAATCTAGATGTTTTTGCTACTGTCCAATAGGTTTCCAACTTTTAAATTTCATGGTCATATTTAGTTTATTATTTTATTCATGTAAATCTTGTAAATTGCATATCTTCACCGTTCTAGCTCCGATTTGTTGATCTTTACATCTGGCGTGATCGTAGCGATGTGTAGATTAGTTTTATAAGCTTTTCAATTTGTTTTATTACTATTGGTTTACTGTTCTAATTGTAGCTTTGTTTGCAATGTATGATTGGCCCCATATGATTGCGTGTTGTTGATTGGGATCAATTAGGCGGTGAGCTTGATGTGGTGATTTGGAGCACGTTGCTAATCAAGCAGAATTTGTCTTGAAGCTTTGGAAGTGAAGAAGGATATCTCTTGGAGTTTTGGATTTGAAGAAGAAGCGATATTAAGGCAAGTATAGTTTTTGGGATATGTTAACTCTAAACCATGATCATATGACTTGATTAATGTTTATGCCCTGAACGTTAAATGTGAACTGTTTAGCAACATGTGGACTTGTCTATATTAGCGTCTCGAGAAAACAAAGATAACCGTGAGGGCCAATGGGCTCGGTTTTAGCTCGCACCCAGGACCTTTTCTAGCTTGTTAGAGGTTCCGAAAGGCGTTAGGGTAAAAAGCATCGTGGATCCCCGTGGAGGGTTGTGTCACACGCTGGCTGGCCGCAGACCGTGGATCATTTGCGGTGTGTCACACGGACCGACGGAAGATACCTAGCGGCCCTAACTTGTTAGACGACCACGTGAAAGGCTTCATAGTGAACCCTATCGACTTTCCTTGGCAGAGGGTTAAGGGGATCGCTACCTCGGGCGAAAGGGCAATTCACGGCTCACAGTGAAAGTGTACACCTCTGCGCAGAGTAAAACTGATATATCAGTCGTGCTCACGGTCATGAGCGGCCATGGAACCTTTGCATTAAGATGATGACCTATGCTTGTTTAACAACTCATAATTTACCGTTTATGCTCTACATTATTATGTTATATTGATCATGGGGTATGGATAAGATATTGCCTTACTATTCTTGCTGAGTTCGACATGGACTCATCCTTGCAATTTTCCACCCAAACCAGGAAGATTGCATGAATGCTAGAGTTTTGGAGAAGTCAGGCTTGTGATCAACCGTCGGTTTGTCCCTCGTGGAGTGGAGGCTTCAACCGGGATCGGAGTGTCCGTCCGTTGTGCGCGCTTTGAGGTTATCTTTTATATTAAGTTCATTATTTATTAAGCATTATGTTTTGATATTTCTTTTAATTGTGACTATATGTGAGATTTGACTTCCTGGGCTCACATATGGTGTGTATCTGGTTTTATCCTTAAAACCGGGTATTACAATTGGTATCAAAGCAATGCTAACTATAGGACGCAAGCCTAGTTAGAACTGGACGTCTTAGGTTGCTTTTTATCCTTGTCTACTTCTTGCTTCCTCTCTAACATTGTTATTTGAAAAATCTAGCTTCTATTCTTTATAAAATGTTGACTCTATCTTCCCTATCTTTATAAAAAGATGGATCATTGTGAGAAGACCTTAAAGGAGCAAAAACAACCATGTCAGTAGAGAAACGAGAAAAAGAGCCAAGCAAAGCAAGTTAGTAGCACACCAAGCATCAATTCAATGGAGCCTGATGTCATAAGAGATCTAGATAAAAGAAGGTACTTTCATTATCATCAGTCTAGGGAAGGCATATCGGTTACTTTTGTCCATAGAAGGATCAACTATCTTATGATGGTTAGGGAATAGGAGCTTATGTCCCATGTGTAACAAGGCGTTAGTAGCGAAGTTGAGTGTGTTTGTGAACCTTAAGTGCTTAGTTGCTTCGTGCTTATGATTATGTTTGTTTTGGATCTTTGTAATGAGTGCAATGATTTTGTGGTGTTTGACCACAATGTCATTTAGACTATAGGCCTAAGGTATAAGGAATATGAATAAATAGTTGGGTTATTCTTTTGTCTCAATCTTGTTTATCCTGGAGCAAATCGGTTTTTATCTGTTTATAACCCAAGATGAGTTCATCCAAAAATCATGAAAATTTTATGGAGTAAACTAGACTTCAGTACCTTTCTTTTGGATCTTGTACCACCTAAATAGCAGTTGTGGTTTGTGAGATATCGCCATGTTGCAATCTAGTGTTCTTGTCTTCGAAAATCAGGGCGGTTTGGTTTTGGGTCCTGTTTTTGCCCCGGGTAAACGTCGAATCCGAGAATATGTTGTGAATAAGAGTTGTAGAGAGTTTTACAAAACTTTCCAGCAAGGTAAAGTTTTCATAAATCCAATTAACAGAGAGAAAGTTATAGCCATTCTTCTACACCTTTTGTTCAAAGTCAAATCGACAGAAAAATTCGGATTTCATCCATTCTCTTAAGCCACATATAGGATCCATTTTTGTGGTTAAGTAACAACAACTTGGACCATAATTCCAAAGCTTGATGTCTGATACACCTTGATATTATGGGTTTTGTGGAATATAAGAGTTCTTTATATTAGTCCTTTAACCATTTTGGATTGGAAGGTGTAAGCTAACCATGCTATTCCCCTAGTTCTTTTCTTAAGGGGGTAGCAAGTGATGGCGATTGCAAGGAGGATGTTTCATATGAATCGGTGTTTTTCTTTGGAAATATCGGTTGTTGAGAAGTTAGTATCGAGCATAGCTATCTTAACTCAAGATTTATATTTTGTTGGGATATCTACAAGATAACCATGATGGTCTTTGGAATGTCTATGTGATGGTTTAGATATTTAAAAGGTTATGAAAACTACTCTACTCTAATGTCACATGATCAATCTTATCTTAATAGGTTATGAAAACTACGCTACTACACTTTCATACCTCGAAGTTCTCGTGTTTATTAGAAATAAATTCTCCTCTTAACCCGATTGCTCTCTCATACATTGTTTTACCATGGGGCGTAGCCTTTTCACGAATCATAAGCAAGATAAAACAATCAAGTTAAGCACCATGTCTCAAGTTCTTTGATCAACTATCATCCTGGGGTTTTGCAATATTTTTCAAAAGAAACTTCGGAGATCCTACGTATGACCCTCTTAAGTGGATGGTGGTAGTGGAGTTACACATGTGGCGAGGACATACATAGTGGGATGATAGTGGTGAAGTGGATGAGGATGAAAGGTAGTAACTAACCTTTAGCCTTTTCTAGTATTTTTTTTTCTCAAACATCTTGGACTATATCTCTCTTTCTAAAAATTGCTAAGGTCCGGGCTATTTATTCTTGGAGAGGTGGGCTTTGCCAGGGGACTTGTGTCCATTTTTTTCTCTCTCCTTAGAGATGTGGGCCCTACTCACCCCCGGACACGTGTCCATTATTCATCTCTAAATATTTTTTTTTTCTTTTTTTTTTTTTCCGAATGTAGCCCAAAACCTCTATAAAAACACTGAGAGAGACATATCCAAAGATTGCAAGAGTTTATTTTTTTATAATTATGGCTAGCGGCCGATGGAGTATGGGGAGGCGTACTTCCGGGTTAGAAGCAGCGTATTTGGTGGAGTGGGATGATTTTGATGCGAAAGATAAACTCTTAAGGGTCATAGCTAAGGAACTCATCATGTAATATTTTATAATTTTCAAAGATAAAAACCAGGAATCAGGTATCTCTAGAAAGATGATAAACAGACAGCTCAACTTTTCATGTATCTTTATCTTTTAATGCTAAGACTCATATTAAGCATGTGCTTCCACAGTGTGTTTGGGTTTAGAGCAAATTAAGCATTTAAAGCTTTGGGAGAATCTAAGTCCAAAGTGTAAGTACTTTTAAGAGGGATTAAGGCGGAGCAACTATTCATCATTTCCATACATAGGGATCATCTTCACGTTAATTTTATTCTAGCAAACCTAAGCACACTATCTATTTATTTATTTATAGCAAACATAAAGATCAAACTATATATATATAACTTAAACTTTTTATTTAGTTTTCTATAGTTATGCATCTTTTTATATCTTTTTAACAAAACAAACATACCAAACTAGTAGTAAATAAGGTAAAGGATAAGAGTACTTACCTGGATAATGGGGTTGCACTCCCCCAATTTGGATCTTGACAGTCTTTTTAGTGATGTAGACGTGAGGTAGACTGTGGTGGTGTGGTAGGTTCATGCTAAACCGTGCACACCGATGATTCTTTCTGCGAGATATTAGTGGACGTATATACCCGAAGGATTGCAATTATGTGAAGAACATGTTGTTGTCCAAAGGTTGATATAAACTCATCTATGCTAACAAAAAAGATGGTTCTTTGATTACTTTAGCACAAATTATATTCTTAGCTGCACTCTAGCAAGGATCAAGGCAAATGTAACTTTTAGCAAAAAGACAAAATAAATGATGTGATACTTACAGATCTTTCTTCTATGAGAAACGATCCGGGTCTTCCTTAGCAGAGTTGTTGGAGTTCATCATACGCCTTGCCTCACCTCTATTGTGAGTTCATCTCTTGACTTACCCGCATTGAATATGATAGTTTTTTCGCAAGGGTTAGTCAAAATAACTCGCTGTCTACTAGAGCATACTCTTGGTTCAAAAATCAACCTAAACACCACGTCTAATTTGATTTAGGAAAGCAATTTAACTAGCATTAAAAAGCCTTTGAAAGCACGATCAACACTCCTAAACTAGGCACCATGCTTCATTTAAGAAATGTATGAAAAATACTTCAAACTAGAGCATACTATAGCGATAACGGTGGCATGAAAGCATCATAGAGATTTACTTAAACAGAGATTAAAAAGCATGATCATGGTGAGGATAATATTTTTATTTATTTATTATTTTTATATGCAAACGACATGATGGGTGATTGCAAGGAATTAAACATGCAATGGATCTACGAAAAAAAAAAAACATAAACTAAGTGGAGTGAATGCATGGATTATTCAAAGTAAACATGCAATGCAATGCAACAATTGAAAAGATAACTACTCATAAATTAAAGTCCACGAGCAAGACTTTCTCACCTTTGATCATACTTACCATGACTCAATAATGGAGCTTGTGAGTTGTGCAGCTTCTATTTTCGTCACTTGAGATGTGCTTTGAATTCTTGTGACGACGACCTTTTCTTCAATCTACACATGGTTAGAATAATATATATAAATGTACCTAAGAGATGGCGGGGGCTCCGGTGTTGATGGATCTTGATGTTCAAAAACACCCTGGTTTCTCCTTGAGGAAGCTTGCTTGGGAAGGTCGCTGACGGCATCAAATGTCCTGTCTATTCCACACTCATGAGAACAAGGGTAATCCTACTAAAGCTAATTGATACACTAAATTAGCGGATATCAAGATCATTATCAAAATCTTTACGCCAATTGCTTCCCCGAACAACGGCGCCAAAAAGCTTGTTGGTATTTATTAAGTGCAAAAGAATATAAAGGGTTCGCAAGTTTACGTAATATATATACCATTGTAGCTTTTACCGGGAGTATTCCGGAGTATCGTTATTTATATTTTCCACGGGGAAGCAAGGGTAAAGACTATGATAAATCAAAATCATGTATCTACTAACTTAATATACCAACTAAACTAAAGTGAGGGGGTAAATAATGTATATGATATGAATGATAATTAATAGCACTTAACCAGGAGAATATTATAATATAGAATAGATAACTAGGTCGAGAGGACAACGGGGGGAGAGATCTAGGTTCCTGAATACTTCTCTAGTACTTTGGTTCTTGAATAACTAAGGCATGAAAAGGTATAGCAATCATAAAAGAACACTTCGGGACATCGTAACACTAGCCGCGGAAAGGGATGAGAAGGGGGCTAGGAAGCTCGACTACGGTCCTACAACACCAATCCGAACGTGGTGGAATACGTCGGCCGTCGGTGGTCACCACCACTGGGGCTACCACAACTATCCGTGGGATTGGGTGCAATCTAAGGTAACCTCTAGTCTAGACACCATGTCCACACTATTAATTACTACTCTAATCATCATGAATAACTAGAGCACTCAAAACGAGCGAAGATCCCATGCAATTATATAACAACTATATTCTAATCAATAACATGAAAGGCATAAAAGTACTAGAAAAGATAGATCCAATTATAGCATAAAGTCTAATAGAGTTGAGATACAAAAATATACCGAGCGCTGAAGACTTCTCGAGGCAGAACGCTAGTTCCGCTCTCCTAACTCTCTACTAGATCTATTCTATTACATTGTAACTGTCTAATCTAATTCTCCAGCGTCGTGCCTCCATCGATGAGATATGTATGAGAAGGTCCGAGATGTGTTCTGGAGATAGGGGGTCTAGGGGTCTATATATATGGGTCTTCTTACGTCCCCCCGGCTTCGAGCAGCGATGCGGTACTAATCCGGTGTTTGATCTTAATCCATCTCGTACTTCTACCGACGCCCTCGGATCAAACCGGCGTTAAACAACCGGTTTTGATTGCGTCTTAGAGGCGGTGGAGGAAGCTTAGGAAGCGGGCCGGCGTGGCGGAGGTGGAGCCGATCAGCCCCATTATTGGGCCGATCGGCCCAAGATGGGCCCCACCTGAGCTGAGCTTTTGTGGGTGCGTGCGTGTCGTCGTGCCGTTTCGAATTGTATTTGTTCGCGTCAAACGAGTCCGGATGAGGAGTTATGCCCGTTTTTTACGAACCCCGCTGCGCGACCGATATCTTCGATTCGGACTCCAAATATGGCAAATGATATATCCGTTTCGATCACCTCGACGAGCTCTTCGCAATGTTGTACTTTGATTCTTCATTTGAAGTACTTCTATGTTGCTCTTTTGTAGGAGTTGGATCGAGTACGATTGGGACACGTCTTGGAGTCGTATGTCACTCCAATTCTATTTGTTTTTCTGTTTAGTCCCCGAAAATCACAACTTCACCAAAACTGATGGAAATATGTTAGTGACACCCTATTCTAAGTTGGTATTATTATTTATATCCCTTTCTCATGTTTATTTGATTAATAAATTTATACGATAACAGGTGTCAACAAACTCCCCAAGCTTACCCTTTGCTAGTCCCTAGCAAAGCTATATGCTATAGTAGGATCGGGAGTTGCTACTACACTTTCATACCTCGAAGTTCTGTGTTTATTAGAAATAAATTCTCCTCTTAACCCGATTGCTCTCTCATACACATTTACCATGGGGCGTAGCCTTTTCACGAATCATAAGCAAGATAAAACAATCAAGTTAAGCACCATGTCTCAAGTTCTTTGATCAACTATCATCCTGGGGTTTTGCAATATTTTTCAAAAGAAACTCGAGATCCTACGTATGACCCTCTTAAGTGGATGGTGGTAGTGGAGTTACACATGTGGCGGGACATACATAGTGGGATGATAGTGGTGAAGTGGATGAGGATGAAAGGTAGTAACTAACCTTTAGCCTTTTCTAGTATTTTCTCAAACATCTTGGACTATATCTCTCTTTCTAAAAATTGCTAAGGGTCGGGCTATTTATTCTTGGAGAGGTGGGCTTTGCCGGACTTGTGTCCATTTTTTCTCTCCTTAGAGATGTGGGCCCTACTCACCCTCGGACACGTGTCCATTATTCATCTCTAAATATTTTTTTTTTTTTTTTTTTTTTCGAATGTAGCCCGGCCTCTATAAAAACACCGAGAGAGACATATCCAAAGATTGCAAGAGTTTATTTTTTTATAATTATGGCTAGCGGGTGATGGAGTATGGGGAGGCGTACTTAGGGTTAGAAGCGGCGTATTTGGTGGAGTGGGATGATTTTGATGCTGAAAGATAAACTCTTAAGGGTCATAGCTAAGGAACTCATCATGTAATATTTTATAATTTTCAAAGATAAAAACCAGAATCAGGTATCTCTAGAAAGATGATAAACAGCTGACTCAACTTTTCATGTATCTTTATCTTTTAATGCTAAGACTCATATTAAGCATGTGCTTCCCACAGTGTGTTTGGGTTTAGAGCAAATTAAGCATTTAAAGCTTTGGGAGAATCTAAGTCCAAAGTGTAAGTACTTTTAAGAGGGATTAAGGCGGAGCAACTATTCATCATTTCCATACATAGGGATCATCTTCACGTTAATTTTATTCTAGCAAACCTAAGCACACTATCTATTTATTTATTTATAGCAAACATAAAGATCAAACTATATATATATAACTTAAACTTTTTATTTAGTTTTCTATAGTTATGCATCTTTTTATATCTTTTTAACAAAACAAACATACCAAACTAGTAGTAAATAAGGTAAAGGATAAGAGTACTTACGGATAATGGGGTTGCACTCCCCCCAATTTGGATCTTGACAGTCTTTTAGTGATGTAGACGTGAGGTAGAAAGCGTGGTGGTGTGGTAGGTTCATGCTAAACCGTGCACACCGATGATTCTTTTTCCTGCGAGATATTAGTGGACGTATACCGAAGGATTGCAATTATGTGAAGAACATGTTGTTGTCCAAAGGTTGATATAAACTCATCTATGCTAACAAAAGATGGTTCTTTGATTACTTTAGCACAAATTATATTCTTAGCTGCACTCTAGCAAGGATCAAGGCAAATGTAACTTTTTAGCAAAAAGACAAAATAAATGATGTGATACTTACGGATCTTTCTTCTATGAGAAACGATCCGGGTCTTCCTTCGCAGAGTTGTTGGAGTTCATCATACGCCTTGCCTCACCTCTATTGTGAGTTCATCTCTTGACTTACCCGCATTGAATATGATAGTTTTTCGCAAGGGTTAGTCAAAATAACTGGCTTGTCTACTAGAGCATACTCTTGGTTCAAAAATCAACCTAAACACCACGTCTAATTTGATTTAGGAAAGCAATTTAACTAGCATTAAAAAGCCTTTGAAAGCACGATCAACACTCCTAAACTAGGCACCATGCTTCATTTAAGAAATGTATGAAAAATACTTCAAACTAGAGCATACTATAGCGGACAACGGTGGCATGAAAGCATCATAGAGATTTACTTAAACAGAGATTAAAAAGCATGATCATGGTGAGGATAATATTTTTTTATTTATTTATTATTTTTATATGCAAAACGACATGATGGGTGATTGCAAGGAATTAAACATGCAATGGATCTACGAAAAAAAACATAAACTAAGTGGGTGAATGCATGGATTATTCAAAGTAAACATGCAATGCAATGCAACAATTGAAAAGATAACTACTCATAAATTAAAGTCCACGAGCAAAACTTTCTCACCTTTGATCATACTTACCATGACTCAATAATGGAGCTTGTGAGTTGTGCGGCTTCTATTTTCGTCACTTGAGATGTGCTTTGAATTCTTGTGACGACGACCTTTTCTTCAATCTACACATGGTTAGAATAATATATATAAATGTACCTAAGAGATGGCGGGGGCTCGGTGTTGATGGATCTTGATGTTCAAAACACCCTGGTTTCTCCTTGAGGAAGCTTGCTTAGGAAGGTCGCGACGGCATCAAATGTCTGTCTATTCCACACTCCAACGTAACAAGGGTAATCCTACTAAAGCTAATTGATACACTAAATTAGCGAGATATCAAGATCATTATCAAAATCTTTACGCCAATTGCTTCCCGAAGAACGGCAAAAAAGCTTGTTGGTATTTATTAAGTGCAAAAAAGAATATAAAGGGTTCCAAGCGCACGTAATATATATACCATTGTAGCTTTTGGGGAGTATTCAGTATCGTTATTTATATTTTCCACAGGAAGCAAGGGTAAAGACTATGATAAATCAAAATCATGTATCTACTAACTTAATATACCAACTAAACTAAAGTGAGGGGGTAAATAATGTATATGATATGAATGATAATTAATAGCACTTAACCAGGAGAATATTATAATATAGAATAGATAACTAGGTCGAGAGGACAACGGGAGAGATCTAGGTTCCCTGAATACTTCTCTAGTACTTTTGGTTCTTGAATAACTAAGGCATGAAAAGGTATAGCAATCATAAAAGAACACTTCGGGACATCAGAACACTAGCCGCGGAAAGGGATGAGAAGGGGGCTAGGAAGCTCCGACTACGGTCCTACAACACCAATCCGAACGTGGTGGAATACGTCGGCCGTCAGGGCTGTCACCACCTGGGGCTACCACAACTATCCGTGGGATTGGGTGCAATCTAAGGTAACCTCTAGTCTAGACACCATGTCCACACTATTAATTACTACTCTAATCATCATGAATAACTAGAGCACTCAAAACGAGCGAAGATCCCATGCAATTATATAACAACTATATTCTAATCAATAACATGAAAGGCATAAAAGTACTAGAAAAGATAGATCCAATTATAGCATAAAGTCTAATAGAGTTGAGATACAAAAATATACCGTAACGGCCGAAGACTTCTCGAACCGAACGCAGTTCCGCTCTCCCTAACTCTCTACTAGATCTATTCTATTACATTGTAACTGTCTAATCTAATTCTCCAGGCGTCGTGCCTCCATCTGATGAGATATGTATGAGAAGGTCTGAGATGTGTTCTGAGATAGGGGGTCTAGGGGTCTATATATATGGGTCTTCTTCTCGTCCCTTCAGCTTCAGCGAGCGATGCGGTACTAATCCAGGTGTTTGATCTTAATCCATCTCGTACTTCTCTACCGACGCCCTCGGATCAAACCGACGCGTTAAACAACCGGTTTTGATTGCGTCTTAGAGGCGGTGGAGGAAGCTTCCGGAAGCGGGGCCGACGTGGCGGAGGTGGCAGGCCGATCGGCCCAAGATGGGCCCCACCTGAGCTGAGCTTTTGTGGGTGCGTGCGTGTCGTCGTGCCGTTTCGAATTGTATTTGTTCGCGTCAAACGGAGTCCGGATGAGGGAGTTATGCCCGTTTTACGAACCCCGCTCTGCGACCGATATCTTCGATTACGGACTCCAAATATGGCAAATGATATATCCGTTTCGATCACCTCGACGAGCTCTTCGCAATGTTGTACTTTGATTCTTCATTTGAAGTACTTCTATGTTGCTCTTTTGTAGGAGTTGGATCGAGATACGATTGGGACACGTCTTGGAGTCGTATGTCACTCCAATTCTACACATTTTTTTCTGTTTAGTCCCACGAAAATCACAACTTCACCAAAACCGATGGAAATATGTTAGTGACACCCTATTCTAAGTTGGTATTATTATTTATATCCCTTTCTCATGTTTATTTGATTAATAAATTTATACGATAACAGGTGTCAACAATAGGAGTAGAGCCTTGATCTCTCGTGTTTGTTTCTTTCATTCTATCTTTAAGTTATGAGTGTACCTTTAAGTTATGAGTTTGTCTCTTGGATTGCTCCCTATTCTGAGCTATCATTGCTCATGCCATTGTTGTTGACTACCGGATGTCGGAAATGGAGGTGGTGATGAAGGATGGCACCTTGACACATGGGAGGAGAATAATGGTCCTAATGGAGAGAGAGAAGTTATCCGGATCATGAAGTCGACAACCATCACAACAACAGTTTTGAAGAGCAAGTTTCATTTGATCCAACCCAGAATCCACAACGTCGGAAGCAAAAAAGGAAAGCCCGTAAGAAGCCTGCCCAAGTCAATACATTGCAGCAAAACTATACTAAAGGACAAATAAACAATATGGATAGCAAAAACATTCGTGGGGCTATGAAGATAGTGGGTGGTTATATACAAGTAGGCTCAATACAAGTGTTTGCTCTATTTGACCCCAGTGCATCACACTCGTTCATCTCCACCAGAGATGGTAGAAGAGAATAAGATGATGAAGTGTCCAGAGCAAAGAAGACCACTGCTAGTTCATTCTCCGGTGGGTGAAATACCGGAGATCGGTATGCGAAAAGTTAATCTTGTCATAAACAAGAGAGAATTCTTTGCAACATTCATCATTTTAGAGTCATTGGATATCCCTCGTGGTTCTTGGTAATGGATGGTTATGTGCACACAAAGCGGTGATCCAAGGTAATCAACGCCGAGTGCTTTTAACATCACCATCAGGAGAAAGAATAGAGTACCATGGTGGTCCACTCCAATCCAAGGAAGATGATAATACATTCACAGGTGTGCACACTAAGGGTGCTAATGTGAACAACATGATTTCAACAAACAACGTAGAAGGACAAACATCTTTGGTGGAAGTCAATGCAGCAAATGATCAGACATATGAAGCTCATCCAATTGAATTCTTAGGATATGATCCGAAAGATGCTTAGAGGAAAGATGCGTAATGTGTGCAAGATTCAATGCAAAGAACCAAACAGAGGAAGAAGCAAGTGTGGGAAGATGAGGAGTGTATGCGGAGCAATTTCCTTTTCTCTTTGAGATGTAGGATAACAGAGATAGCAATCGAGATAGACAAGTATCTTTTGAGTTGAATGCTCGTTAATAAGTTGTGACCATGAGGCATAAGTTGTTGGATAATATGCAAGTTATGAAGTTAAAAAATATGTTATCAAGCTCTTTATCTTGTTTCTCTTCCATGGCTCGACTCTCTTCCGAATCTCGGGACGAGATTCATCTTAAGGGGGTAGAATTGTAACACCCCAAATTTTGCACTTTTTGAAATTAGGCTAAATTGATTTATTTATGAATTTTTGTGCTCATGAAATATAGGAAAGATAATGTTTTTCATTAAATTAAAAATTATCATAGGATCTAGCAACTTTGATGAGCATTCATGCTGTTGCATAATTTATATTGTGATGTTTGATTTTTGTTTAACTTGAAAAGGGTTTTGAAATCCATTTGAAAAAAGAACTTTGAAAAGGTATTCAAATTCATTTGAAAAGTTATTTGAAAAGCACTTCAAATAAAAGAAAATGAATTTCTTTTCCCTCGTTCTTACTTTCTTCTTTCTGGCCTCCTTGGTCTGCTACCTTGTTTCGGCCCGAAGTGGGCATTTCTTTTGTCTCGGCCCGTTTCCTTTCTGCTCTCAGGCCACAAGTATTTCAGCCCAGCTCGCCGTTTCCTTGCTACTGGCCTGAGTGGCCAATTTCTCTTCTAGGCCGGTTGGCCTATTTCTTCATAGCTTGGCCCGCTCCCTTCTTCTTCTCTTGGGCCGGCCAAGCTAGCCAGCTGCCACAGCAAGCAGCGGCACAGTGTCGTCGTCTTCGTTTGGGAACGCCGCGGAGATGCCGCACGTTTCCCCTTTCACCGTGCGTCCTTGAAGTCGCGGGCGCCCGAGCTTTCTTAAGCCGTGTCGTCACCTCCCGACTCTCCTTTTCCACCTCCTCGCGATCGCCTTGAACCGTACAGCAGCCGTCATCGAGAACCCTAGGCCGGAGCCGCCATTGGAGCGCCGCCGGTGTCAGTTCCGCCGTGCCGTCGTCTAAACCTGCCCGTAAGTTGTTGCAAAGACTTCGCCTTGATCTCCTGCGCACATTGGTGCCTTTTACTTGTCCTATTTGCGCTCATGACGCGACGCCACCGCTAGCAGGTCGCTGCCATCCGCCGTTTTGTGCAGCGTGCCGGTCTCGAGCCGATTCGGATCTTCCCGTTGCCCTACGTGAGATCCCCCGTCTTCTCCTCTTTCATTTGGTGCAAGCCGCGTTGGAAACGGTGGCCCATAGCGCCGGATTGAGTTCCGCCGGTGAGCTCTTGCCGCCGCCGGCCATGGCGCCACCGCGGTCGTCTTTTGCCCCGGCCAGAGCGCCGCCCCCTTGAAAAGGATCTGATCTCAGCCATCCGTTCGATATCCAGCGGCCCATAATCATAGATACCCCTTCGTCTTGCAATCTTGTTAAAGAGTCCCTGGCAGCTATGAATAATTCTGTAGAGGCCCCTGATCCGATTTTATCAAAGAATTCTATTTGTTTTAAATCCGAAATCAAATTCAGTCTAATTACAGAAATGCCATCCTATTCAAATGCTCATATCTTTCTCATTTTAAACCCGATTTTGACCCATTCAAATTGCGTTGGATTCATAATTCCATAATCTAGATGTTTTGCTACTGTCCAGTAGGTTTCTGACTTTTAAATTTCATGGTCATATTTAGTTTATTATTTTATTCATGTAAATCTTGTAAATTGCATATCTTCACCGTTCTAGCTCCGATTTCAGTGATCTTTACGTCTACGTGATCGTAGCGAGGTGTAGATTAGTTTTATAAGCTTTTCAATTTGTTTTATTACTATTGGTGTACTATTCTAATTGTAGCTTTGTTTGCGATGCATGATTGGCCCCATATGATTGCGTGTTGTTGATTGGGATCAATTAGGCGGTGAGCTTGGCGTAGTGATTTGGAGCACGTTGCTAATCAAGAAGAATTTGTCTTGAAGCTTTGGAAGTGAAGAAGGATATCTCTTGGAGTTTTGGATTTGAAGAAGAAGCGATATTAAGGCAAGTATAGTTTTGGGATATGTTAACTCTAAACCATGATCATATGACTTGATTAATGTTTATGCCTGAGCGTTAAATGTGAACTGTTTAGCAACATGTGGACTTGTCTCAGTATTAGCGTCTCAGGAAAAGTAAGTATAACCGGTGAGGGCCAATGGGCTCTGGTTTTAGCTCAGTACCCGGGACCTTTTCTAGCTTGTTAGAGGTTACCGAAGGCGTTAGGGTAAAAGCGATTTGTGGATCCCCCGTGGAGGGTTGTGTCTGGAATTGCCGCTTGAGCCGTGGATCGCTGCGGTGTGTCACACCGGACCGACGGAGGATACCTAGCGGCCCTAACTTGTTAGACGACCTGTGAAAGGCTTTATAGTGAACCCTGCCGACTTTCCTTGGCGGAGGGTTAAGAGGATCGCTACCTCGGGCGAAAGGGCAATTCACGGCTCACGGTGAAAGTGTACACCTCTGCAGCGAGTAAAACCGATATATCGATCGTGCTCACGGTCATGAGCGGCCTTGGAACCTTTGCATTAAGATGATGACCTATGCTTGTTTAACAACTCATAATTTACCGTTTATGCTCTACATTATTATGTTATATTGATCATGGGGTATGGATAAGATATTGCCTTACTATTCTTGCTGAGTTCGACATGGACTCATCCTTGCAATTTTCCACCCAAACCAGGAAGATTGCCTGAATGCTAGAGTTTTGGAGAAGTCAGGCTTGTGATCAATCAGTCAGTTTGTCCTTGTGGAGTGGAGGCTTCAACCCAGGATCGGAGTGTCTATCCGTTGTACACGCTTTGAGGTTATCTTTTTATATTAAGTTCGTTATTTATTAAGCATTATGTTTTGATATTTCTTTTAATTGTGACTATATGTGAGATTTGACTTCCTGGGCTCACATATGGTATGTATCTGGGTTTGTCCTTAAAACCGGGTATTACTTCGTAGCATAGTGCAAGCGGGCAATCGGGCGCCCGCCCAAATGGGTCTGGCGGCCGCCAGGCCTGTACCTCCTCTCTTTTCCCTTCTTGACCCAGGAATACTCTAGAACTTGCCCATTGTAATGACAAATATTCAGAGTCATTTATGTAGGAAAATCTTTGCGAGCCTTTCCATCCTATTCCATGCACCTCTGCCTACATAAACAAGCCTCATCGATCATTTAATCTCATCTTATTCATCTTCCATCAAGACCGACGACCAGCACCACATATTTTCACCATGAAGAACACCGAGACCCGTATGGTGGTCTATGATCCGGTCAAGGCAAAGAACCAATTTGTCGAACTCCATGGCTATAGTTCCGTATAAGTAGAAGCCATTAGTTGTCAATTCACCACCTTTGAATCCGAAGTTTGCACATGGACGAGTTGCTTGCACGAGAACTTGATGGCTGCGCGACGTGAGCTTAGCTACATCTCTAGATGTTTAGATGCTTTGGAGAAGAAAAATACAATGATACGTGAGAAATTAGGAGTCCTCGGCGTATCCCGAATAGGCTTACTAAGGATATGTAATACGCTCGAGATTATAAGAGCATTTGTCGAGTTAGTTATTGAGTTAGTTATCGAGTAAATTTTGCTTTGAATTAAATTAGAGTTTTGAGTCGGTCGTTAAGTCAAGTTTGTTTGAGTCAATAATAAGTTTGGTTGAATAAATAAAGAGTGCTTTTGCTTTTTAATAAATTGTTGATCCATTATCTCGGTTATTACTTTCTACATTTTTGTATATGTTTCTCTTGTCTCCCACCATGTTTTTGAATAAAGGATAATAAAAGGATAGTGTGGGGAGGCAATGACGAACATCAAGAACAACTAAATGGCCGAAAAAAGCGAAGCAAAACAATAAATCTGAGCGATGATCCAACACGACGAAGCTCGGGCCAAGGAGCGGCAGAGCTCGGCGGCCGCCAGAGTGATCCACGCTGGCCGCCGGTCGCCACCTCTCCTCGTCTTCATATTTCATCGACTCTCTATTTAATCTCTCGAACTTTGCTCTAGTTCATATTTTGGCTTTCGTTTCGTCGGTTTCGAACCTTTTTGCTGATATGCTAAATAATAAATGAGAATAAAATAAAATAAATTGATATGCTTTGCTAAAGATAAGTTCACATAATACTTTTTCATGGTTAATTTAATTGCTGATGAAAAATAATAAAGATCCCAAGTTGCTTAAGTTGTTGTGAAATTTGAGATAGAAGTTTGATGAGAGCTTAATTCTTGATATCTTTTTCTATTTGGAGAATTTATTTCAAAAATATTAAAAATAATAGCTTTACTTCATCTACGTGGTAAGTGTTATATCCTACTAAAGCCATGCTATAAATATTAAAACCAGCAATAAGCTATTTGCTTTGTGTTGAGCTTTGTCAAATTTTGTGACCCAAGTTGAGGGACTTGTCTAAAGATCAAGATCACGTATACTTGTTTTTATTTATTTATATGCTCCAGTTGTTTATCTCTCTAAATTCAATAAATAATTTTTGTACAGCAAGGCATGGGCTATGCAAAAATAATATGTAAAAAAAAAAGAGAAAGAAAGAAAGAAAGAAAAAGGGAGATGAAAAATGGACAAAAGTCCTACTGGGCGAGAAGAGCCTACCTCCCTAAGAAAAAGAAAGAAAAAGGGAGATGAAAAATGGACAAGTGTCCTACGGGCGAGTAGAGCCTACCTCCCTAAGAAAAATAAATAAAGATGAAAAATGGACAAGTGTCCGAGGGTCGATAGAACCCACATCTTTAAAGAGAGGAAATAAAAAACAAAAGTCTAGGGCAAAGCAGAGCCCACCTCTCTAAAAAAATAAAGATAGCCCATGATCTTGTTTGCAAGAATATTTATTTCAAAAGAGAGAAAAAAAAAAAAAAGAGCATAGTAGAATTAGCACGCACATGCACATCTTGATCTAAGAGGATGTCTTTCCTTGGATCCATCTTTGACATTGCAAATACATACAAGGTAAATATGCTATATCTTTGACAAAACTGAAAACTCCAGATACTGACTTTTTATTAGAAGTAAATATTTTATATCTTTGCGTGAGGATCCAAAAAAATACTATATATATAATTATTGAGTGATTTGAGAGTACCTCGAGAAGAAAGAAGTAAGTTATGTTTCTTTTCAAAAATCATTGCAAAAACTCCAAATTTGAATTGATTGAAGGAATAAGGTACTCGATATCAAACTGCCTTGTTTTTCAACTACTTAAAGTTCTTGATGAGAGTAAGAGAATATAAGTTTGACCACGTAGATTGCTTTTATGTTTGATTTACTTATCTTACAACTTTGTTATAACCATCCTTTTATCGAGACGAGTAAAAGCCTAAGTGTGGGGAGCTTGTTGACACCTCTTAAGCTATGTTTTTATGTGTCAATTAAACATATAATAAGGTTATAAAAAGAATAAAATACATAGAATAGGTATTATCTCGATAAAGTTCCACGAAGTTTTGGTGATTTATATCTTTTCGGGGACTTAATGTAAATGCCTTAGGAAAACTTAGAGAAAACCCCCCGAACAATAAGAGGATTTACCACGGATGAATTTCAATCCGAAAAGTAAACTAAAACATTCTAGAAGACACCCGAGAGAAGCCCCGACACCCTGGGCCCCCCGGCTTTGGCCGCATGATCAAGATTAGGGTCGGCCGCCGGTGGGGCCGTGGATGTCACCTCATCTTTCTAGGTCGGGTTTCAAACCGACTTTGAGGTTGTTTCTACACCGTTGTTGAAGGTCGGTTTGATCCAAGGGTCGCATTCATCGGCCACGACTATATAAGGATGATCCTACCTCTGGCCATAGGCATGAAAATCATTATTCATCATACTCAGCTCTGATCATAGCTAGAGCCATACCTCTCTAATTAGAAGAGCTAGATCAAGTTGAGAGAGATTAGTAGAAAGTTGAGAGATAGATCAAAGAACTTGATTAGAGTTCTAGATGCATTCTTGAGAGATAGAAAGTAGAGTTGAGGAGAAGAAAGGAGAAGTACCGGATCTGTCGGTGACTCTTCTATGCTTGTACCTCTGGGATCAAAGGCTTCATTGCACTTGATCTTGAGACTTCTTTGGTGGATCAACCTTATATTTGAGTAAGTTCACTTATTTATATTTCTTTCAGTTTATGACTCATTAGAGTACTTTGATTCTTGTCGCTCTTGAATTGAAGTTGTTACCCCTAGTGTAAACGTGGTGTTTAGACTAGATAACTCATAAATACACCCTACCGCCGGGCGTGGTAGATCGTGGTAGTGACAGAACCATTGATTCCTTTGGATTCCACTTCCCGTAGGATAGGACACGTGGGACATAGTTGATAGGGGAATAGTAAGTTTCGCCCTTACTTTCCTTTGAGTACGTCCCCATTAAGAAACATCTCTAAGCCTTACAAGGATATAAACTAGACAACCATAGAATTCTTCTCAATTTTATCCGAACTCTCGTTCCTTCCTATTATCTCGAGGATTAGTTTTTGTCTCACTATTCTCACACCATTCTCCCCGTGGATTCGATATTTAAAACCCTCTCCCGGGTGAAGTGCTCATCGTTTCTGTTCGCTTGCAGACTATACAAATTATAAATAATTCTGTAGGATAACTTTTACCAACAACTTTGAGGTTGTATCTACGCCGTTGTTGAAGGTCGGTTTGATCCAAGGGTTCACGTTCATCGTCAGGTGCTATATAAGAAGACCAGCTGACTCCAGGGCTGATATCTAATTCATTATCAATTCATACCAATCCAAGTCCAACCAAGTCTAGACCTAAGCCCTAGTTCATCATACTAGAAGTAGCTAGCTAACTAGTTAGTTCTAGTTCAAGATCAAGTTCATCTTGAGTTCACGATAGTCAAGCAATAGCAAGAGCATTGTTCTTCACTCTTGGATTCGATCTGTAAGTATTATTATTGATACACTATTATTATGGCTTTGATCTTTATAATTATTATATTCTTATTATTATGTGTTAATGCTTGCTATGATTATATGTTTAGTTTAGTGAGATTGCTTTATATTTTATGCATGGAATTGTATAGCATCCATATAGATGATCACTATGTGGGTGATAAGCAATGTGTAATCGTGGTGTTTATACAACGTTTATCTACAATTGCACCCTATATTAGGGCCGTGTGGTAGATCGTGGGAGTGACAGTCTGTTGGTCCTTTGGAATCCACCCTCCGAATGTAGGACTAGTCGAGTTTATTATTACAAAGAATGATCAAGTTTCGTCTTTGGTTGTTATTGGCAATGCTTGCCATGTGTAGAAGTAATCCAACCTTGCCATGATAGCTAGATGTATTGCACTAATTGTAGTATTCATTGACATATATGATTAGGCGTATCTTAGGAATATTCTTTCTATTCTTTCTATAACATGCTAATTTACTCGTATGATACTAGTGGCATATGATGATCTTAGACTTGGGTATTTATCATTTATATAATTATCTTTATCTTGTGACTTATCCTGTTGAGTATTGTTAGATGCATATGGCTACTCTGCATTATACTACCGTTAGTGGATGATCTCATAAATAAATCACTTTATAAATCCCGTAGGATAGGACACGTAGGACATAGTTGCTAGGGGAATAGTAAGTTTCACCCTTACTTTCCTTTGAGTACGTCCCCATGAAGATATATCTCTAAGCCTTACAAGGATATAAACTAGACAACCATAGAATTCTTCTCACCTTTTATCGAACTCCCGTTCCTTCCTATTATCTCGGGGATTAGTTTTGTCTCATTATTCTCACACCATTCTCCCCGTGGATTCGATATTTAAAACCCTCTCCGGGTGAAGTGCTCATCGTTTTTCGTTAAACTGCGACTATACAAATTATAAATAATTACGTAGGATAACTTTTACCAACAACTTTGAGGTTGTATCTACGCCGTTGTTGAAGGTCGGTTTGATCCAAGGGTTCACGTTCATCGTCAGGTGCTATATAAGAAGACCAGCTGACTCCAGGGCTGATATCTAATTCATTATCAATTCATACCAATCCAAGTCCAACCAAGTCTAGACCTAAGCCCTAGTTCATCATACTAGAAGTAGCTAGCTAACTAGTTAGTTCTAGTTCAAGATCAAGTTCATCTTGAGTTCCCGATAGTCAAGCAATAGCAAGAGCATTGTTCTTCACTCTTGGATTCGACCGTAAGTATTATTATTGATACACTATTATTATGGCTTTGATCTTTATAATTATTATATTCTTATTATTATGTGTTAATGCTTGCTATGATTATATGTTTAGTTTAGTGAGATTGCTTTATATTTTATGCATGGAATTGTATAGCATCCATATAGATGATCACTATGTGGGTGATAAGCAATGTGTAATCGTGGTGTTTATACAACGTTTATCTACAATTGCACCCTATATTCGGGCCGTGTGGTAGATCGTGGGAGTGACAGTCCTGTTCAGTCCTTTGGAATCCACCCTCCGAATGTAGGACTAGTCGAGTTTATTATTACAGTAATGATCAAGTTTCGTCTTTGGTTGTTATTGGCAATGCTTGCCATGTGTAGAAGTAATCCAACCTTGCCATGATAGCTAGATGTATTGCACTAATTGTAGTATTCATTGACATATATGATTAGGCGTATCTTAGGAATATTCTTTCTATTCTTTCTATAACATGCTAATTTACTCGTATGATACTAGTGGCATATGATGATCTTAGACTTGGGTATTTATCATTTATATAATTATCTTTATCTTGTGACTTATCCTGTTGAGTATTGTTAGATGCATATGGCTACTCACACGCATTATACTACCGTTAGTGGATGATCTCATAAATAAATCACTTTATAAATCCCGTAGGATAGGACACGTGGGACATAGTTGCTAGGGAATAGTAAGTTTCACCCTTACTTTCCTTTGAGTACGTCCCCATGAAGATATATCTCTAAGCCTTACAAGGATATAAACTAGACAACCATAGAATTCTTCTCACCTTTTATCCGAACTCCCGTTCCTTCCTATTATCTCGGGGATTAGTTTTGTCTCATTATTCTCACACCATTCTCCCTGTGGATTCGATATTTAAAACCCTCTCCGGGTGAAGTGCTCATCGTTTTACGTTCGCTATGCGGACTATACAAATTATAAATAATTCTGTAGGATAACTTTTACCAACAACTTTGAGGTTGTATCTACGCCGTTGTTGAAGGTCGGTTTGATCCAAGGGTTCACGTTCATCGTCGGGTGCTATATAAGAAGACCGGTGACTCGTGGCTGATATCTAATTCATTATCAATTCATACCAATCCAAGTCCAACCAAGTCTAGACCTAAGCCCTAGTTCATCATACTAGAAGTAGCTAGCTAACTAGTTAGTTCTAGTTCAAGATCAAGTTCATCTTGAGTTCACGATAGTCAAGCAATAGCAAGAGCATTGTTCTTCACTCTTGGATTCGATCTCGTAAGTATTATTATTGATACACTATTATTATGGCTTTGATCTTTATAATTATTATATTCTTATTATTATGTGTTAATGCTTGCTATGATTATATGTTTAGTTTAGTGAGATTGCTTTATATTTTATGCATGGAATTGTATAGCATCCATATAGATGATCACTATGTGGGTGATAAGCAATGTGTAATCGTGGTGTTTATACAACGTTTATCTACAATTGCACCCTATATTCCGGGCCGTGTGGTAGATCGTGGGAGTGACAGTCCTGTTCAGTCCTTTGGAATCCACCCTCCGAATGTAGGACTAGTCGAGTTTATTATTACAAAGTAATGATCAAGTTTCGTCTTTGGTTGTTATTGGCAATGCTTGCCATGTGTAGAAGTAATCCAACCTTGCCATGATAGCTAGATGTATTGCACTAATTGTAGTATTCATTGACATATATGATTAGGCGTATCTTAGGAATATTCTTTCTATTCTTTCTATAACATGCTAATTTACTCGTATGATACTAGTGGCATATGATGATCTTAGACTTGGGTATTTATCATTTATATAATTATCTTTATCTTGTGACTTATCCTGTTGAGTATTGTTAGATGCATATGGCTACTACGCATTATACTACCGTTAGTGGATGATCTCATAAATAAATCACTTTATAAATCCGTAGGATAGGACACGTAGGGACATAGTTGCTGGGGGAATAGTAAGTTTCACCCTTACTTTCCTTTGAGTACGTCCCCATGAAGATATATCTCTAAGCCTTACAAGGATATAAACTAGACAACCATAGAATTCTTCTCACCTTTTATCCGAACTCCGTTCCTTCCTATTATCTCGGGGATTAGTTTTGTCTCATTATTCTCACACCATTCTCCCCGTGGATTCGATATTTAAAACCCTCTCCGGGTGAAGTGCTCATCGTTTACGTTAAACTGCGGACTATACAAATTATAAATAATTCTCGTAGGATAACTTTTTTACCAACAACTTTGAGGTTGTATCTACGCCGTTGTTGAAGGTCGGTTTTGATCCAAGGGTTCACGTTCATCGTCCAAGTGCTATATAAGAAGACCAGGTGACTACAGGGCTGATATCTAATTCATTATCAATTCATACCAATCCAAATCCAACCAAGTCTAGACCTAAGCCATAGTTCATCATACTAGAAGTAGCTAGCTAACTAGTTAGTTCTAGTTCAAGATCAAGTTCATCTTGAGTTCCCGATAGTCAAGCAATAGCAAGAGCATTGTTCTTCACTCTTGGATTCGATCCGTAAGTATTATTATTGATACACTATTATTATGGCTTTGATCTTTATAATTATTATATTCTTATTATTATGTGTTAATGCTTGCTATGATTATATGTTTAGTTTAGTGAGATTGCTTTATATTTTATGCATGGAATTGTATAGCATCCATATAGATGATCACTATGTGGGTGATAAGCAATGTGTAAACGTGGTGTTTATACAACGTTTATCCGCAATTGAACCCTATATTCCGGGCCGTGTGGTAGATCGCGGGAGTGACAAATCTGTTGAGTCCTTTGGAATCCACCCTCCAAATGTAGGACTAGTCGAGTTTATTATTACAGTAATGATCAAGTTTCGTCTTTGGTTGTTATTGGTAATGCTTGCCATGTGTAGAAGTAATCCAACCTTGCCATGATAGCTAGATATATTGCACTAATTGTAGTATTGATTGACATATATGATTAGGAGTATCTTAGGAATATTCTTTCTATAACATGCTAATTTACTCGTATGATACTAGTGGCATATGATGATCTTAGACTTGGGTATTTATCATTTATATAATTATCTTTTTCTTGTGACTTATCATGTTGAGTATTGTTAGATGCATATGGCTACTCTGCATTATATTATTTGTTAGTGGATGATCTCATAAATAAATCACTTTATAAATCATTAGATATCATTTTCTCTCTATTTTCCTTAGACTTACCTTCCCTATGGTATGTAACACCCCAAATTTTGCACTTTTTGGAAATAGAGTAAAAATGATTTAATTTGTATTTATGTGCCCATGAGAACTTAGTAAAATAACAAAAATTTTCATCAAAATAAAATACATCGCAAGGTAGTAACATGCTTGCAATCATGCCGCTGCATATTTTCTGTTGTGGTCACTGGTTTTGTTAAACTTGAAAAGGACTTCAAAATTCATTTGAAAAGTTCATTTGAAAATCTTTTAAAATAAAAGAAAAGGGTATTTTCTTTCCTTCCCAATTTTGGCCTGGAAGCCATCACGCAGGCCTTTTCTTTTCTCTTGACAGCATACCTTCCTTCACTTTGGGCCGATCGTCCAGGCTCCCAGTGCCTCAATATCCTTCTAGTATCTCCTTCTAGTTGTGAATATCTTCTGGGCCATGACTTAATCTCCATGATGGCTAGACCCTACGAGGCAGCAGTGACTTCATTGCTCCTTTGTTCCACCTCGTGAACGTCTTGGACTCTGCTTTTCTCGTTTTGGAAACAGCCGAGAGCATACCCATAAGACCAGAGCGTGGATGCCATGTCGCTCTTTCCCAAGAATCCCAACCCTAACTCAGGAGCCGCCTCAACAAGAGCTTTGCAGCGCCGCGTTGCCCTAGCCACGCGCTGTGATCTCGCCGAGCTCTGAAGCACCCACGCCGCTGTCGGAGTTCGTTTCGTCGCTCCGGCGCTGTTTCTACTCGTCGCCGAGCTCAAAATCAATCCCACCGGTTCATCGCTACTGCCTTGTGGTAAGTTTACTCAATCGATTTCCCTTGACCTCACAAACTTGTCGCTGTTGTTTCCTTTGTACGTTGCCGTTCATCTCGGATCGCCGGACCTTGCAGGAGTCTCGCTGCCGCTGTTCCGAGCTCCGCACTACCTACGTCCGCTCTGCAATCTTGAAAACCGGCTAGGTGAGTTATACTCGTCGTCCTGTCGTTTGGTTCAAGTCCAGTGCCGAACCATGGCTTATTGAGTCGATTTCAGATTTTCTGGCGAGCTCCGCCACTGCCGTTCATGGTCGCCGCCGCTGACGCAGATGTGATCGTCACAGAGAGCCTCTCCATTGTTCGAGACCTGTTGCCGAGCTTCACACCAAGGTGACGAAGCCATAGGTTTCATCTCTACCTATCGCTCTCTGTTACGCGATGCATTCAACTTTGCATGCAGGAAGCAGCAGTTCATGTCGTATTGAACCGCATGCCATTGCCATCGTCGTTCAAAATCCCCTAGAGCTCTCCTCATCCACCTTTATTTTCTTGTGTTCCTTCCCTGATCAAAACCGAGGCATGCATCTGTACGTTTGTTTTCATCGAGCTCCATCGAGTGAAGCTCCATCGCCGTACGTGCATGGCACTATGACAGCACGGTGCATGCTTTTAGCTTGATGACATCACCCCATGTTTTCTTGCCGTTTTTTCTTTACAAAAACAAATCTTCAAATACAATGGAAATACACATACACATCAGTCGTCTTGAACCATCCATTGTTCGATCTATGGACTAGATTAAAGCATACCTCTTCATGGGTTATTTTCCTAAGGAGATTTTTCTTATACTTCTTCTCATCGTCTTTCAGCATGTTGAAATCTGATTTTCCTTTTTATTTATTTTATTTTGAAATCAAGTATTTAATTTATTCATTTATTCAAGCGAAACTTGTAAAATGCGTAACTTCTCCGTTCTAGCTCCGTTTTTGGTGATTTTTACGTCTGTCTGATCATAGCGACGTGTAGATTTGTTTTACAAGCTTTTCAACTCATTTTATCAATGTTGGTGTAATGTTCTAACTATAGTCTTGTTTGCTATGCATGATTGGCCAATTTGGTTGTGTGTTGCTGTTTGAAATCAAGTAGACGGTGAGCTTGGCGTGGTGAACTGGAACACATTAACAATCAAGAAGGATTTATCTTGGAGCTTTGGACTTGAAGAAGGATCGATATTTAAGGCAAGTTTAGTTTTAGAATATGCTAGTTTTAAATCATGATCTTATAGCTTATTTAATGTTTATGCAATGAACGTTAAAAATGAATAATTGGCAAGGTGATGATTTGTCCGTATTAGAGGGCGGGATTTCTGAAGACAGCTATGGGGGTTATATGGCTCTGACATTAGTTTCCTAGAGATCATTTTTCTAGCAACTTGGAGGATTTGCCGAATTGGGTATAGGATGCTCTCTATCCTGAAGATATGTGTACAGGCTGCGGTAATGTGCCATATTGGAAGGGGGGTTCTATGTCTGACGACTTAGCTGCCCCAACTTGTTAGACGAACCTTTAGGGGGCTTCTTAGTGGTTGCTGGTGCGTGGACCTTATAAACCCATGCATTCGGGAATCGCGACTCATAGTGAAAGTGTACACCTCTGCGCAGAGTTTATCAAACTGGTATACTAGCCTTGCCCAAGGACACGGGCGGCCTTGGAACTCTTTGCATCAACGATGATGACTCAATTTGCTAACTGTTTCATAGTTATCGTTTTATGCTATTCATTATTTATGTTATAATGATCATGGTTTTGGATAGATATTGCCTAGCTTTTCTTGCGGAGTTCGACATGGACTCACTCTTGCTTTTCCCCACACCTCAGGAGAAGTTTAGGCTTGTGATCAACCAGTCAGTTGTTCCCTGTGGAGTCTATACCAGAAGATCCGAGTGTCTCTCCGCTGTCCGCTAGCTGAGGTTCTTTTCTTTTATATTGTGTTCGTTATATTTCTAAGCATTGTGATTTGATACTACCCTTTTTCTTGTGGCTATATGTGAGATTTGACTTGCAGGGCTCACATATGGCGTTCATTCGGTTTTGTTCTTAAAACCGGGTGTTACATGGTAAAATATAAATACGATACCTGGATTACTCCTGGTGAAGTGTTACAATTGGTATTTCTATCTGTGCGCTTATAGATATCATGTTCATTCTTTTATCAAGGCCTTTTCAACAAATAACATGCCCCGCATTTCTTTGAGCGTTGTTGCTAGGGTGACAGACTAGTGTATAGGTAATGCCTAGAAATGAGTGGTATACCTTGAGTACATATCCTAGTGAGATTAACACCACTATGGATAATGATGCTAAGTTTACATCCCACTACTAACACCGCCTAACTTCACTTTGTTGGATCATGAGGTTAATCCCATATCCAAGCTAACATGATTAGATAGATATCCCATATATACTTCTCTCGCCTTCCTAATGAGGATCGTGTTAGAAATATCAACAAGCATTTAAAGGCGTCGTTCTTGGGAAGGTGTAGTCTATCTAGAAAAATAATTTTTTTTGACTTTGTTTTTAAAAACTTTCCTAGTTTGGAAGAGCATAGTCAATCTTTTAAAATCTTTGAAAAGATGTTGTTTTCTAACTTCATAAGTTTTCTAGTGCTTCTTTCCATCTTTTCTAGTTTGGAAGGGTATTAGCCAAGACTTAGAGAGAGTTATTCCTAATTAAGTTGGTATTATTTCTGACTTTTATTAGTTAGAAAGGGTGCTAACCAAAAATCCTATAAACACATCATATAAGGAAACAAGAGAGATCCCTTACATTACCTAATGCATTGAGAACCCATTATCACATACTCAAACAGGTTCAACTCTGTTTTCTATTTGTTTTTATCTTATGCAGGGGAATTGTATGAATAGAAACCTTCCGGAGAATTTTATTAAAGATCCTGAAAAATTAATCAGGCAGGCAAAAGCAAAACTCGGACGAACTCCAGCACCTACATCATCATCATCATCATCTAAGGCATCAAGGTCTTGATTTGGAAGTTAATCAAGTTACTAGAGACTTAACACCTAAATTTGAAGCTATGGCAACCAAGACACTTCGTGAGTTTTCAGCTCCTACCACGGACAACATTCTCACTGGTCCGAAGGTAGAAGTTGGAGACAATGGCTTTGAGCTTAAGCCTGGGCTCATCAATATGGTGCAATCAAGTCAATTTTATGGAAAGACACATGAAGATGCTAGTGCTCATCTCCAACACTTCCTGGAGATTTACAGCACATTTACTATGAAGGGCGTATCCCACGATGCAATCTTGCTTCGTCTTTTTCCATATTCTCACTATTGGGAAGAGCTCAACAATGGTTCTATGCTACCAAAGATAAAAAATACAACATGGGATATATGTTCCACAGCCTTTCTTGCTAAGTTCTTTCCGATCGGCAAGACAAATGCCTTAAGAGGGAAGATATCAAATTTTCAACAACATCATGATGAATCAGTCTCGGAAGCGTGGGAGCGTTTCCAAAAATACATTTCGAGAATGTCCACATCATGGGATGGAGAAGTGGTGTTAATGCAAACTTTCTATCATGGGCTTGTTCCCAAAGTGCTCGTGAAACTATGGATCTTTGCGGCTGGTGGTGCTTTCTTATCACTTACAATAACTCATGCCACGTAACTTGTGGAGAAGATGGCTTCCAACCAAGGTTGGAGTGAAGAACGCCAATCTCGCAAGAGAGGAATGTACCGACTAAAAGAAGTAGATATGCTATCTGCAAAAAATGGACCTTATCATGAAGAAGCTAGAGGATAGAGATCCTCAACCCTAGGCAGTTATGCAAATTCAAGACTCACGCATGACGTGTGAAGAATGTGGAAACACAGGACACATTGGCAGGAATTGTCCAGAGATCATGGAGGACATCAATTTCATCAATAACAACAATAATTTCCGTCCTCAACAGAATCAAAGTTGGAACCAACAGAGGCCCAATTATCAAAGCAACTATCAAGCCAACTACCAAGGTAATAGCCAAGGTAATAATTTCAATACTTATCAACCTTCTTTAAGAGATCTTGTTATTAACTAAGGTAAAACTATGGAGAATATGTCAAGAAAAAATAGCAACTAATGATAAAGCTCTTGAACTTATCAATACCGTATGGAAAGCTTTTCTTGACTATTAAGAATCAAGATAGTTTTAATAAAATGATAGAATCTCGATTTCTCGTTATCTATTCCACTAACCACACCGGGGAAAGATTGCAGGATAGCCGGAAGAATTAGAAACTGCAAACCTTATCGATATTTATAATGCGGTCGTTACTATAGAGAGACCTCAGGAAGTTGTTGGCTGGATGACTCGATGCCACCTAAAAAGGAAGATCCAGGGAGGCCAGTCATTACAATCAAGATTGCGACGCACACATTTGATAATGCTCTATGTGATTTCGGCTCAAGCGTCAACATACTACCCAAGGTAATTTATGAAAAGATTTATAGTGAACCATTGTGGAAAACGAATATGTGCTTGCAGCTTGCAGATCAATCATTCTGTTATCCTACGGGGATCCTTGAAGATGTGTGTGTGGGAATCAGAGGTTCTTATGTACCAGCAGACTTCGCAGTGGTAGACACTGGAAGAAATGAAAGAGTAACAATCATACTTGGAAGACCATTTGTGGGGGATCGATATTCGGGACGCTCAGGATGAGCTCCCCCACTCAACGACAGCAAGCTTATGCAGCTCCAAGAGCCCACTCGGTCAACGTAAAGAGGTCACCGCCTCCGAAGAGCTCCCAAGGCCGCGGAGGGGCTTCCCCTCCGTGGCCGAGAGTGCGCGTGATCTGAGCTCTCCGTGCCGAGGGACCTGCTCCCGCCATGACCGAGCTCTCCCGAGGTGAACTCCCCGTCCGGCGCGCAGCGAACACTCTTCCAAGGACCTCTTTCCGCCCGCCCGAGCTCGAGCTCAAATAATCCCGCAACGGGCGGAAGAGCTCTCCTCGCTCTTCCGCGCGCCGGCCAGCGGCACGGTTGGCCAACCACTCCACGATGAGCATTGAGTCGCAGCGCGCTACAGCCTACAGGAGGAGGAGGTCTTTTCCGTCACGGCACCATACCCCATCGACTCCAACAGCGCCGCCACAGCACCCTCAAGTACGGTCGACGTGCGCAGGCCCCATCCACGGTATGGCCATGCCCATGTCGACGGGATCGTTTCTGCCGCGATTGGGGACGGCACGACACCAGACCGCCGCCCAAACCTCGACTCGCGTGGCCTGGCGGCGACCAATTCCGACATCTAAGGCCGCCAAGAGCTCGAGATGACTCCCCGCCCGACCAAAGAGCTCGTCCGAGAGCTCCCTCGCCGCACCGTCGCATCCGCGGCTCGCTGGGGCCCCCGACGGGTGCACGCGGAGCGCATCTCGGCGTCAGCGGCATGGCCACCCCTCCCATACCGAAGAGACGGCTTCCAACCACGATTAAAGACAGGGCGACGCCTGACCGTCGTCCGGACCAGGATTCCCGCGCATGACGACAGCCGATTTCAACATCCGAAGCTACCGAGAGCTCGAAGAGAGCTCCTGGCCAATCGACGAGCTCGTCCGGAGAGCTCTTTCACCTACCCGCCACTTCATGGCTCCTCATCCCAACCGTCCTCGCCTCAATTCGAAGAGCTCGTATGTCCTGCTCCCCTTGCCACTATAAAAGGAGGGGCAGGGTTCTCAAGAGGGGGACGGTCCCAAAAAAAAAAAAGACAGACGCATCCAGGTCCCCCAGAAACCAACACCCTCATACACACCCGATATTGGCACTTGCCTCAATCACAGAGACCTGGGAGCCAGCTCCCTCTCTTGCCCCGCTTGTACGCACCCCGGTATGAGCGTTTGAGCTCGGATAGTGATCACACTGGACTAGGGAGCCTGATTTTGCCCCGAACCAAGATAAATCTTGTGTCATTGTCTCTAGAGCTAGGCCATTCGGAGTACGCACTAGCCGGGCCGACATCGTGGATTGTGGTCGCCGCGATACCTGCACCACGACACCATTCTTATGCTCACCAAAGCTATCATCTACGCAGCATTGCAAAGATTTGTTTTAACATCAAAGGGAAAAGGGAGAAATTCACTTTCAAGAACAAGGTACACACCTCTCTTACTTATTCTCAAAATTCCAATCATTATATTTTAGAACCAAAGGTGGAAGTCTACAACAAGAATAGAAGGAGGAATCAGAATAGAAACAAGACGGCACAATCTACAAAGGTAATGGTAGTGAATAAAATAAAATCTTATAATGACCATTTATTGCGCCTCCGATGCTTCGTCAACAAGATGATCCGTACGCCTACCATCGCATGTTCTATTCAATGCTTAACTTTCTATAATACATTTTGCGGTTCTAGATCCGGTATTATTCTAATGGCAAAGGTTACATATGAATTACTATTTGGAAAATTGCCGTTGCAACCAACGTATGTGCAATTTGCAGATGCGCGCACCAATCTTACAGAGTTCCGAAGGAATTGCCAAAGACGTGCGGTCAAGATCATGGACCACTATGTTCTCACCGACTTTGTAGTCATGGACACGGGAAAGGAAGAAGACCCTCCATTAGTGCTTGGGAGACCATTCCTCAACACTACTCGCGCAATCATCTACATCCATACCGGGAGAGATTCATTTCTAATTTCCTAAAGAAAAGATACGTGTTTACTTTAATAGTTATAACGAATATACAAATCTCGGGGGGAGGAAGGTCGACTTGTCGCCGCCATAATAGAAGATGAATCAAGAATCTAGAAGATGAAAAGGTAAGTGCTTCTATTACACCTAATACATCTATAGAGAAAATGTAAACAACTACTCGGAGAAGAGTACATCATCCAAAAGATGGAGGAAGAAAGAGACATCTCCCGTAACATCATCGAAGAAACTATAGAATCATCGGTGCCACCGATTCGACAACCGATATACCATGGGAGTAAAGAGCGTAACTTGAAGTCTTGTTCGGAGGACTCTAAACGACGAATCCGCACCGAAAGGTAAGTCGGTAAGTTATCAATAAAATCCTCGCATTACATATTTATTCCATATCATGTTTATCCTTTCAAGTATTTTATATCTACTTTTGAAAACAACAAAAATATTTTGAGCTTTGTTTTGTGAAAACCTTTAAGCCCCATGCTAATATCCTCGAGGCTAACACCTCTAGGCTATTTCTTTGTGGTGGCATATAAAAAAAATAAATAAAATAGAGATAAAGTACTTATGTACAAGCTATTCTTTATCTTTTCTTGCGTATAAAAATAAATAAAAATTTGAAAAATAAAAATCCAAAAATAATCCCAGGCAACTAAAGCAATGTGACTAACCTTTAATGCTTAATCAAGTTCCACTAGCTTTGTTGTCTATTTGAGATTAACATGATTTCAAGGGGAGAGAGGAGATATGTTAGGCGCCATCCTTGTTGCCAACTACCTCAACTTCTACATCATTGAAGATTACACTCCAATCTAGCATGGGGGAGTGCAACCCTTAGTTATCCAAATAAGTATCTTACTATCTATCTATATATATTATAGTATTATTATTATTAGTTAAATATTTTGTTTGCTAGAAAGTTTGTTAAGAGTCTAGTTTTATGGAGTCTAATAGTTTCAAGAGTCTTTTGTTAGAGTGTGAATAAAAGGATCGATAGAGAGTGCACACTAAAGTTTACTTTGCTCAACTAAAATGAACCCCAAAATCTGCCAACATGGAGATGATGAATAGTTGCTCCGTTTTTTTATACTTTTCTAGTACCTAGCTTTCAAGCTTAATTTCTCTTGAGCTTCATTTGCAAAATTACTTTGATTTGATATTTACTCTAAGCCGAAACCTATGGGTTGCAAATGCTTGCTCTAAAGTCTAGGTAATTGACGGATATGATATATTATAGTCCGAGTTGCTATTTGATCTTACTCCTAGTGACACTAGATTTCTCGGAGATTTATATTTTGAAAATTGAAAATGCACATGATAATTTCCTGTGTGACAAGAGTGTGAACCTCCTACCACAGCCCATATATACATGCTACTTAGATTAGGAAAACCTTTTGATATATATATAGGTTGCTTGCTTTGCATTGAGTTTGTTCAATCTTTGTCGACCCTTAGAAACTTGTCATGTTGATCATGTACACTCCACTACATTCCACTCTACTCGACTCCACTCACTTATATGCTATTTCCATTCTGGAAGTACGCATCCACCACATATACACCCACCATATATATATACCACTATCATTTCATTTTTTAGCCAGCAAAAATGTTTTACTCCTATCTTGGGAGAAAACAACCAAAAATATTTCCTATACCCATTCACTCATTCATTGCTAGCCAATATCTTACAAAAGCTCCATTACATTTGCTTATCTCCCGAAAGTTATTGCAAAAGAGATTTGGGTTGTAGATTAAAAAAAAGAGAAAGGGAGATGAAAAATGGACAACAGTCCTACGGGCGAGTAGAGCCTACTTCCCTAAGAAAAAGAAAGAATATGTGGTGTGGAATAATGATGTGGTATACCTTGAGTACATATCCTAGTGAGATTAACTCCACTATGGATAATGATGCTAAGTTTACATCCCACTACTAACACCGCCTAACTTTGCTTTGTTGGATCATGAGGTTAATCCCACATCCAAGCTAACATGATTAGATAGATATCCCAAATATATTTCTCTCGCCTTGCTAATGAGGATCGTGTTAGAAATATCAACAATCATTTTGTCCTTCTGAGTTTTTGTTGGTTTTAAAATAAAACTCAAAGTTCCCAGTATGACTCTCTCTAATCTCTTATTTGTGGTATTTGTGGATCTTCTTTTAGGCAATAAGGTAAGGTTGCCTTTCTCTCATAATATGTAGTTTTTTTTGGCTAAGGCAAGAGCACAATATGCCTTCTTCTCTCTCACCCTATATCTAAGGCTTTATATTTGGAGCTCATAGGTAGGAGAAAACTAAACTTACTAAGCATATATTGTAAATTCAAGCAATGGATCCAAAGTTACAAGTCACACTGATCAAGTGGTGCATGTGTATGGTGGATAGAATATATATGGTAAGGGAATATAGTAAAGTGTATAGAATGAATGAGGGAAAATCTTACTTATGCTCCTTGAGGAATCTTCTCTCCTTTGAAATTTGGAAACTCTGAGAAAAACCCGGTCGTATCTTTTCTTTATTTTTCTCTTATGGAGAGGCGAGCATCTAAGTACCCATTGTTTTCAGCGGACACTTGTCCATTTTTTTAACTCTCCTTTATTCTTTCTTTTTCTTAGGGAGGTAGGCTCTACTCGCCCAGTAGGGACATTTTTGTCCATTTTTCATCTCCCCTTTTTATCTTTTTTTTTTTTTAATCTACAACCCAAATCTCTTTTGCAATAACTCTTGAGAGATAAACAAATGTAATGGAGCTTTTGTAAGATATTGGCTAGCAAATGAATGAGTGGATGGGTATAGGGAATATTTTTGGTTGCTTCCTCCTAGGATAGGAGTAAAACATTTTTCTTGGCTAGAGTGAAATGATAGTGGTGTATATATGGTGAGTGTATATGTGGTGGATTACTTCTAGGGTGGAAATAGCATATGAGTGTATGGAGTCGAGTAGAGTGGAATGTAGTGAATGGAATGAATGGAGTGGATTGTACATGATCAGCATGATAAGTTTCTAAGGGTCGACAAAGATTGAACAAACTCAATGCAAAGCAAGCAACCTATATATATCAAAAAGGTTTTCCTAATCTAAGTAGCATGTATATATGGCTGTGATAGGAGGTTCACACTCTTGTCACACAAGAACTTATTATGTGCATTTTCAATTTTTAAAATATAAATCTCCAGAAATCTAGTGTCACTAGGAGTAAGATCAAATAGCAACTCAGACTATCATATATCATATCCGTCAATTACCTAGACTTTAGAGCAAGCATTTGCAACCCATAGGTTTCAGGCTTAGAGTAAATATCAAGTCAAAGAAATTTTGCAAATGGAGCTCAAGAGAAATTAAGCTTGAAAGCTAGGTACTAGAAAAGTATAACAACGAGCAACTATTCATCATCTCCATGTTGGCAGATTTTAGGGTTTATTTTAGTTGAGCAAAGTAAATTAGTGTGCACTTTCTCTTTTTTCGATCCTTTTATTCACACTCTAACAAAAGACTCTTAAAAAACTACTAGAATTTATAAAACTAGACTCTTAACAAACTTTTTAGCAAACAAAATATTTAACTAATAATATATATATAGTAATAGATAGAGATACTTATCGGGATAACTAGGGGCTGCACTCCCCAAGCTAGATTGGAGTGTAATCTTTAATGATGTAGAAGTTGAGGTAGTTGGCAATAGGGATAGTGCCTAACATGTCTCTTCTCCTCTTGAAATCTGCTGATCTCAAATAGACAACAAAGCTAGTGGAACTTGATTAAGCATTAGGGGTTAGTCACATTGCTTTAGGTTGCCTGGAATATATTTTTAGATTTTTATTTTTCAAATTTTTATTTTATTTTTATTTTTATATGCAAGAAAATAATAAGTACTTATGCATCTTTATTTTTTTTTTTATGCCACCACAGCAAATAGCCTAGAGGTGTTTAGCCTCGGGGATATTAGCATGGGGCTTAAAGGTTTTCTTAAAACAAAAGACAAAATATTTTTGTTTGTTTTCAAATGCAAATATAAAACATGATATGGGAAGAATAAAATATGCAATGCGGGGGATTTTAAATATGGATAACTTACCGACTTATCTTTTCGGCGAGGATTCGGTGTTTTGAGTCCTCCTAAACAGAGTTCAAGTTACGCTCTTTACTCCCATGGTATATCGGTTGTCATAATCGGTGGCACCGATGATTCTATAGTTTCTTCGATGATGTTCTGGGAGATGTCTTCTTCTTCCTCCATCTTTTGGATGATGTACTTTTTCTCTGAGTACTTGATTCTGCTTTTTCTCACGTGGATGTATTAGGTGTAATAGAATTGATTTACGCACATATCTTTTCATCTTGTAGATTTTTTGATCCATCGTCTATTATGGCGGCGACGAGCTGACCTGTTTTGCCTCGGTATATAATTATTATAATTGTTAAAGAAAACACGTACCTTCTCTTTTAGGGAATTGAAAGTGAATCTCTCCTCTATGAATGTAGATGATTGCGCGAGTAGTGTTGAGGAACGGTCTCCCAAGCACTAATGGAGGATCTTCTTCCTTCCCCATGTCCAAGATTACAAAGTCGTGAGAACATAGTGGTCCATGATCTTGACCGCACATCTTTGGCAATTCATTCAGAACTCAGAAGATTGGTCGCCATTTGTAGCCGCACATATGTTGGTTGCAACGCACTTTTCCAAATAATAATTCATATGTAACCTTGCCATTAAGTTAATTCCAGATTAAAAGATCGCAATATGTATTATAGAAATTCCACCGATTAATAGAGCAATAAATAGTAGGGTACCTAGATCATCTTGTTGACGAAACATCGGAGATTGAAGTAAATGATCATTATAAGATATTGTCTTATTTATTACTATTACCTTTGTAGGTTGTGTCGTCTTGTTCTTGTTCGATTCCGATTCCTCCTTCTCGTTTCGATTGTATGTAACACCCGATTTTAAGAACAAAACCAGATGATGCTATATGTGAGACCCGGAAGTCAAATCTCACATATAGTTTACAAATAAATGGAGTATCAATTCACAATGCTTAAAATATAACGAACATAATATAAAAACAAATAACCTCGGCTAGCGGAACAAACGAAAAATACTCTTCAATCTTTCCGTGTAGGCTCCACAGGACCGACCGATTTGGTTGATCACAAGCCTAACTTCTTCCCGAGTTGTGGGGAAAATAGCAAGGGTGAGTCCATGTCGAACTCCGCAAGCATAACATGGGGTTATGAGGCTCAAAAGGCTTGACACTGGTTTAACTGCGGTAAGCATTTTAGTAAGTCAAAGTTTTAGCATTTAATTAGCAATAAGTTATGCTTAACCCATTAACCCACATTATCATCATAAATATATCGTTCACATGACGGTCCATCGTCATCGTTCGGTTCCAACATCATCATCATCATCTCATGTCCACGTCTCAATTATCATCTCTATTCTCGTAATGTCTCCAAGGCCGTTCATGACCGCGAACACGGCCATTATAACAGTTTATACTCTGCCAGAGGTGTACACTTTCACTCACGGTCATGATCCTCAAATGCATGGGTTAGCAAGGCCCAAAACATCCAAAAATCATATAAAGCCTTTCAAAGGGGTTATCTAAATATGCCGGATAGCGATAGCGCTACAACCCATTTCTCTTCCGTTTCGGTAACCACCGACACAAGTAAACACTATCCCCCGAACGACTAGAGCGAGCCATGTAGCCCCATAGCTGCATCAGATATCCCCGGATGATCACGACGGATAAGTCCTTACGGAGAATCCGGGGCAATCATGTAAAAGCATGAGCCCGACTCTGAAGTCATGTTGCCAACATTCATATCTTAACCATCATATATTCATTCATATTATAATTACTTATGTAGAGCACTAGCAAAAACTACCCATATGCAATAACCCATAGGATTTCAATGAACAAGATAACTGGCTAGGATGTCCTTAAGGGTAACAAATTAGACACATGCATATGATTAAGTGATTAATAGTGAATAGGTAACAAGGATAGTCCCATGCTATACTTGCCTTAAGTTGAGATCCTTTCTTCAAGTCCAAAGCTTCAAAATAAATCCTTCTTGATTGTCAGCTTCTTCTTGATCACAATCTTCTTTGAGATCAACAACATAAATCTCACCGATCTACTCGATTCCAATCAAGAAAGACACGGACATACAGGGCCAATCATGCATAACAAACAAGGCTACAATTAGAACAAAGTACACCAACGGTGGAAAAACAGTTTGAAAAGCTTATAAAACTATACTATTTTACACGTCACTACGATCACACAGACGTAAAGATCACCGAAATCGGAGCTAAAACGGCGAGATATGGATTTTACAAGTTCAACATTAATAAAATAATAAATTAAATATGATCATGAAATTTTAAAATTTGAAAACCTACTGATCAGTGGCATAAATATCTAGGTTACGGTATTACGAATCTAACGCAATTTGAACGGACTAAAACGGATTTAAAATGAAGATTTTATGAGCAAAACAAGATAATATCAATTTGTGATTTTCGAAATAAAATAATTAAATCTGATTTGGTTGCTACATGATCTACGATTAGATACTGGAGGAGCTTAGGGTCTATGTAGCAAAATTTGGGTGAAGGGGTATGTTCTAATCTGGGCCAAAGATGGAACAATTGATGACTGAGGATGATTGAAAGTATTCCATTGCATTTCTAGATTTAATTTTGTAAAGGAAGTTGGCAAGAAAACGTATGTGTGTCATCATGATGTCATGGAACTAGCAACGATGACATAAAGCCAAATATGATGCCAGCGAGATGAAGACCATGCATGGAGCTTTTATGATCGAGAGTTTGCTGAAGACAAGGTACATATCGGATTAGCTAGCAATTAGCCAAAGCTAGAACACGGCAGCGTTTCTTACGCATGCGTGCACAAGGAGTGCTATATATAGGCTGCTAGCGAACTATGAGATGGCAACGAGTTTGAAGATCGATGTAGGGTACGGTAGAGTGGCTCTCCGTGACAGACCACATCGGCGGCGGCCATGCACAGCGGTGGCGGAGCTTGCCGGAGAAATTGGACACGAGCCTATGGTTCACGTTAGGCCATGGAACCAGTACCAAACGAGAGAGAAGGTCAAGACGGTCTTACCTAGCTCAAAGTCGAGGGCCGAGATGAACCAACGATGGCGGCCGATTGAGAACAACGGGCTACGGTGCTCATGATGGCGCGGCAGCAGCTAAGACAAGTTGAACACCGGCGGCCAAGTCCAGCAATGGCAGGCTGGCAGCTAGGGTCCGGCTGTAGATGAAACGCGTCGAGGGGCAGCAAGGATGGCGGTAGGTCGAAACCTGCTAAGACTGCATGAGGGAAAAGCGAAGAACAAGATAATAATGATATCAGAGACTTCGCGAGGTAGAAGGAAAATCCGAAGCAACTTACGGTCGAGAAGAAACGGCGACACGACGAACTGTTGGCGGCGGCTCCAACTAGGGTTCCGCGGCGGATGATGCTCACGTGCAGGCGATGGTGTCGAGTTAGGGTTGGTAAAGGACGGCACGGCGTCGGTGCTGGTTTATAAAGGGCTAGCTAGGGTGCACACGGTTTCTAGATCCATGACCGGTTCACGGATTGTTTCCACAGATACAGGTCGTGCCCTGGTGCTAGTATTGTGCGAGATGTGGCTTGCATGGCCTGGCAGGGGATGGACGACGCACACCACCAAGGGATGACAGAGGCAAGTCAGCGAAGCTTCTCCTTGAATGGCATGGCGGTTTGGTTCGTGCATGCTTCCGGTAAACAAAGGCGAGCCGTCGACGGTAGCATGCATAGAGCTACGTGGTTTAGAAAAAGATGAAATCGGCCAGGGCTGCTTGCTATTTATAGATGGACACATCAACAGGAAGTTGGACACCAAGTCCTTGGCATGCACGGCATGTAAAGCAATTATAGAAACAAAAACAGATTTGGATATGTTACCCGGCCAGATTAGGGAGAAAGGAAGGAAAATACCTTTTCTTTTATTCAAACTTAGTTTAAAATGTTTTTCAAATAGATTTGAAATCCTTTTCAATTTAAACAAAACCAACCATCACAATTTAAAATATGCACCAGCATGAATGCTCATCAATGTTGCTAAAACCTATGATAAATTTTAATTTAGTGAAAAACATTACCTTTCCTATGTTCCGTGAGCACACAAAAAATACATAAATAAATCATTTTATTCTATTTTCAAAAAGAGGCAAAAATTTGGGGTGTTACATTGTAACTTTCCATCTTCGGTTCTAGAATATAACGATGAAGAAAAGCTTTCTAAACGAGTATTGGTAAGTTCTAGAGCTTTATCATTGGTTGCTATTTTCTAGACAGATTCTCCATAGTTTTACCTTGGTTAATAACAAGATCTCTTAAGGAAGGTTGATAGGTATTAAATTTATTACCTTGGCTATTACCTTGGTAGTTTTTTTTTTTTTTGAGAATTTATTACCTTGGTAGTTGCCTTGATAGTTGCTTTGATAGTTGGGCCTCTGTTGGTTCCAACCTTGATTCTGTTGAGGACGGAAATTATTATTGTTATTAATGAAGTTGATGTCCTCCGTGATCTCTGGACAATTCCTGCCAATGTGGCCTGTGTTTCCACATTCTTCACACGTCATGCGTGAGTCTTGGATTTGCATAACTGTCTTGGGTTGAGGATCTCTATCCTCTAGCCTCTTCATGATAAGGTCCATATTAGCAGATAGCATGTCTACTTCTTTAAGCTGGTGCATTCCACTCTTACGAGATTGACGCTCTTCACTCCAACCTTGGTTGGAAGCCATCTTCTCCACAAGTTCTATGGCATGAGTTAATGTAAGTGATAAGAAAGCACCACCAGCTGCAGCATCCATAGTTTCACGAGCAGGAACAAGCCCATGATAGAAAGTTTGCATCAACAGCCACTTCTCCATCCCATGGTGTGGACATTCTCGAAATATATTCTTGGAAACGCTCCCACGCCGGGACTGATTTATCATGCTGTTGTTGAAAATTTGATATCTTCCCCCTTAAGGCATTCGTCTTGCCTATCGGAAAGAACTTAGCAAGAAAGGTTGTGGAACATATATCCCATGTTGTATTCTTTATCTTTCGTAGCATAGAACCATTGCTTGGCCCTTCCCAATAGTGAGAATGGAAAGAGACGAAGCAAGATTGCGTCCTTGGATACGTCCTTCATAGTGAATGTGCTGCAAATCTCCAGGAAGTGTTGGAGATGAGCACTAGCATCTTCATGTGTCTTTCCACAAAATTGACTTGATTGCACCATGTTGATGAGCCCTGGCTTAAGCTCAAAGCCATTGTCTCCAACCTCTACCTTCGGACCGGTGAGGATATTGTCCGTAGTAGGGAGCCGAGAACTCACGAAAGTGTCTTGGTTGCCATAGCTTCAAATTCAGGTGTTAAGTTTTGCCTTATTTGATCAACTTCCAAATCGAAGGTCTTGGTGTCTCGTAAGATGATGATGATGATGATGATGATGATGTAGGTGCTGGTCTTGGAGTTTGTCCGAGTTTTGCTTTTGGCCTGTCTGATTAATTTTTCGGGATCTTCAATAAAATTTTTCGAAGGTTCCAATTTATACAATTCCCCGCATAAGATAAAAACAAATAGAAAATAGGGTTGAACTTGTTTGAGTATGTGATAATGGGTTCTCAATGCATTAGGTAATATAAGTGATCTCTCTTGTTTCCTTATGTGATGTGTTTATAGGATTTTTGGCTAGCACCCTTTCTAACTAGGAAAAGTCAGAAACAATACTAACTTATTTGGGGAATAACATTGTCTAAGTTTTGGCTAATACCCTTCCAAACTAGAGAAAGATGGAAAGAAGCACTAGGAAAACTTATGAAGTTAGAAAAACACATTTTTAAAATTTTGAAAGATTGAGTACGCTTTTTCAAAACTAGGAAAGTTTTGAAAAACAAAGTCAAGAAAAATTTATTTTTCTCGATAGACTACACCTTCGACAAGAACGCTTTTAAATGCTTGTTGATATTTCTAACACGATCCTCATTAGTAAGGCAAAAGAAATATATATGGGATATCTATCTAATTATGTTAGCTTGGATATGGGATTAACCTCATGATCCAACAAAGCGAAGTTAGGCGGTGTTAGTAGTGGGATGTAAACTTAGCATCATTATCCATAGTGGAGTTAATCTCACCAGGATATATACTCAAGGTATACCACTCATTTCTAGGCATTACCTATACACTAGTCCGTCACCCTAGCAATAACATATAATCTTACTAAACTAAACATATAATCATAGCATGCATAAACACATATCAATAAGAATATAATAATTATATGGATCAAAGCCATAACAATAGTGTATCAATAATAATACTACTTACATTCAAGAGCGAAGAACAATGCTCCTGCTATTGCTTGACTATCAGGAACTCAAGATGAACTTGATCTTCAACTAGAACTAACTAGTTAGCTAACTACTTCTAATATGATGAACTAGGGCTTAGGTCTAGACTTGGTTGGACTTGAGTTGAATTGATAATGAAGTAGAATGACTTGATAATGACTTAGGTTTCACCCGGGGGTCAAGTGGTCTTCTTATATAGCACTTGGCGATGAATGTGGACCTTTGGATCAAACCGACCTTTAATAACGGTGTAGATACAACTTCAAGGTCGGTGGTAAACCGACATAAAAATGTGAGGCTGACAGGCTAACCCCACCTGGCGGCCGGCCTATGTGGCACAATCGGGCGGCGCCGGGGTGGAGTGCCACCTCGGCTTCCCATTTGTTCTGGTGTCCTCTGGTATCTTCTAGAATGTTTTAGTCCACTTTTCGGGTTGAGTTACTTCACGGTCAAGTCTTGTCATCATATGTCTTGTATATTCCGGAACTTTCTCCATTCTTCTGCGCAATTATCTGTTAAGTCCCCGAAAGTCACAATACCAAAACTCGTGGAATTATGTTAGTTAGACCCCTACACTTATGTTGGTCTTTGACTTAAGCCCTTATTTTATGTTAATTAACTTATAATATTATGCTATAACAGGTGTTAACACCATCTTTACTTGTTTTGCAGGCATGGACACTGTCTCCAACTGGGCTAACTCAACAAATTGAGAGCTAATAATGCTATGAGAAGTGCCACTATCCAGTAAAACCAACATTGTTTTATCCTTGACTCGAGTCTTCAATTTGAGGCACCAAACTCCATCCTCCCTGGACATGGCATTGAGGGATAACTTCCCAAATTCTTCCTGAAAAATTTCCTCCTTAGCTAATTCATCCAAAACCTCATCATCCAGCTCTCTATCAAGATCATTAATAGCTATGGCATTAACCCGTGGTTTAGCCCTCTTAGAACAAACTTCCATGTGACCTGGAGTATATTTTTCACCACAGCTGTAGCACAGCCCATTAGCTTTTCTGTATTCCCTCAACTATCTGTCCTTCTAGGACACATTGGCTTGGTAAGGCATCTTAGGATCAGATTTGTAACCCACTTGGGCTTTAGATTGGAACTGTGGCTTGACCATTTTGGCTCTAGACCTCTCCAACACCCCTTGCTGTATCTTAGCTATGATAGAAGCTTTCAACATAGTTCCGGCATCCGTGGTTCCACCACCCCTCTCGGCTCATCCTTGAGACCTCTGATGTACTGAGTGACAAAAAACAAGTCATCATACTAAGAATTATGCATAGTGACTTGATACTGGAGAGCAGAAAATGTTGCTGTATATTCGTCAACAGGAGCAGTTTGTTTCAATTCAAGAAGTTCAGTCAAAGCTGTTCTAAAATCATCTGACCCAAATTCCTCTTCAATCTTGGCATAGAAATGAGTCCAACTCCCGAAAGTGTGATGTTGCTTGTATGCTTGGTACCACCGAGCAAGCATTGCCTTCAAAGTGAATCCTAGCGGCCATTATCTTCATACCTTCTGGTATTTTGTACAGCTCAAAATACCCCTCACAGTTATCCTTCCACACCCTTGGATTAGTGCCATCAAATTTTGGAAAAAGCATTTTAGGAATGACATGAGATGGAACATTGTCAGCATGACTGTCTCTTATGTTATGATAGTGGTGGAACTGCCTATTCTTATTTGTCGTCCCTCTCGATGGGTTTCCCCCGTTGTTAGCAAAGACATTGTCCAAACCCTCCCCGGGTCGATCCCTCCTTCGGATGTGGTTTCAGAGGCAAAGCATCCTCAATCCAAATTTCCATCTCGAATTGTTTCATAGTCAATCGAGCAACCGCTGCTCCATTACTGCGAACTTGCTGAGAAATACGTTGTTGCTCTGCAGTGAATTCATCCATTGCCGCTGAACTGATATCCATCTGGGTTTTAAGTTGATTCTGGGTAACTCCAATATCATTGACTCGAGCAAACAACATATCAAACCGATCCAGCACTTTATCCATGAATTTCTGCTCATTTTCAGTACTCCGCGACATTGCTTCCAACACGTACTCGGTCTGCTTAGATGGCCTTGTAGGAGGAGCCAGCCCGACCGATGAAAAACACGCACTAGTGACAAGCACAGTTTGGTTAGAAACCGCCCGACTGATCTGCCCGTCACCGATCACCGCCGCCTGAGAGTGAGGCGTGGCCGAGGAATTTTATGTGAAGACAAACTCCACAACCCAAGCACACGGACACTCTCCCGCCGTCACCGATCACCACCGCCCTGCACACTCGTGAGGATCACACGCGTCTCCTCGAATTCTGGGTGAAAACAGAATTCCCCAACCCTTGCCGTGAGATCAGCACCCACCGAGCAAATTGATTTTGAATCGAAGCACTAGGATCACCGCGCGGACTCGAATTTTACGTGGGTACTGGCCCCACAACCCTTGTCCGAGATCGACCAGTGAATCCGAAGGAAATGTTCCCACCGTTTCAAGAACAACCAGCCCCGCAACGCGTTCCGCTGGTCGGATTTACGGTAGCCTTCGTTAGACAACAAGCGGATTACTCGGACCGCCGCCCCACGCCGGTGAACCCTACCGGAGCCGTTTGGAATCAATGCTGAACGGGAGCAACAAGGATGGAAATCACCCCCAACCGAAAGTGAGGCCAAACGCCGAACAGGTAGGAAACGGGACTCAAACCGATAAGCAAAGACCATGATTCGCGAATCCGCAGCGAGGAGACGAAGGTGGATAGACCAAAGAACACGGAGAAACAACACGGAGGGCAGTGGATAGATCACCCGAGCGCTGTCGGAGTACTTGGCGGAAACGATAACCGACGACGCCGCCGACCGGAGGATGGCCGCGCTCGCCGCCGAGGAACGCCGAAATCCGATACCACTTGTAACGCCTCGTGGCCGCCGACGACAGCCGAGCACGTGAGCACGCACGAGTAGATGGAAACGACGACGAAGCGGGCAGGGATGACCCCCTTGCCTTGGCTTCGCGAGTTCAATTTTTGAATTCAAAAGTTCGATGCCGGTTCAGAGAACGATCCCCGGCTTAATACAGACTCGAAGACGACTGACGACACAGTCCCACTTGTCGGACTTACAGACTCGAAAACGTAAACCTCGAAAACACGTAAACGCTACACCCAACATGCCTTACATCGTGCGCCTTAGATCCTGTAGCCTGTCCGACAATGTATCATCCTTGGTCAGTCGTTACATGTGGCGACGGACTTGGCGTTGGAGCCGAGAAGAGAGCTCGGGGAGGTGCAGAGCGGATGTGGCGCGGTGCTGTGGTGCTAGGGTGGCTTTTAAAGGGCCGAAGGCAAGGGGGATGGCTCAGTTGCAAAGCTTGCGCGTACGCCGTCAATAGCGGCCGCGGAGTGCGCGCGGGACGTGGCAGCGCCAGCGTTGCGCGAGTGGCAATGCGGAGGAGGTGGAGAGGGGTTGGGTCCCTGCTTGGTCGCGCGGGTGGGTTGCGGTCCATGGCTGTCGCGATCGACCTGCTCGTCCACATGGTCATGGTGGATCGGAGCTGGAGGTTGGGATGACCGGTGGGACTGTCCCACCTGGCAGTGACATATATTCTTGCCTTCGCTCTGAAATGCTGTCGAATTTTCTAAAAAAATTTGTATACAGAAAGTTAACTTGCCTATATAAAATAAGGGTAAAAACACAAATCTCATAACAAAATAAGGGTAAAAAACACATGGACAAAATTATCAGCCAAAGGTAGACTCGCTTCGTTTTGAAATAGCAATGGTAACACACACACACACAAAAAAAAAAAAAAAAAAAAAAAAAAAAAAGAACGTGAGTACATCACCATTTCGATTAAAAGAAGATGGTAGAACAAAGCCCCGTGGACTTATGCCAAATTTGCCTCTGAAGTTGTAGAAAAGAAACCCGCAAGCAGTAGGTTTACCCTCAACACAACATGGATAAGAACTGAAATTAAAGAGGCAGTGCGTTTGCCACATGTAGAAATTCCTGCAGCTTTATGTGTTTGTGTTTTGATTCAAAAAAAACCCGGAAAGACTGTCGTTCATGAAAAATAATAAAAAAAGAGGTTTGGGCTTTCTATTTTGTTTTAAAGTATTGTGCGTCAGTTTTGTGATTTTTTGCATCTGAAACCTTTTAAAACTTTTCTGTATTTGCTCCACCTTGTATGCCTGTAGGGTTTCTACCAGTTGACTGTTGAGCCCGGCACTGTATTTTTTTTTTTTTTAGTTCATTGGTGTAATTCATTTCAATTCACAGGATTCTGGATTCTGTAGCAAAACAACATACAGTCAGCTATCCCAAAGCCGAACTCTCTCTCTCCCTACACAAGATAGAGGCCTTATTTCCTGGCACTTAATTCAGAAACGACATATGAGCAAGTAGATACCCCTCATAAGCCCAAATAAGGAGGCATCATGCAGGACAGTGTCTGACTCTTGAAATTGGCAACTGTAGCTAGAAGCTCTACGAATGAGTGCCAAGGTAAGATGTCAGCCGCAAAATGTCGCAGAAGACGCCACCCGCAGTCACCGCCGCACCGGCGCCTGGACCGCGCACGATCAGTGGCTACTCCTTGTACCTTGAGGTTGTGAACGCGATGATGTTGTCGGATCCAGAGAGCTGCACAAACGGGTGGTCCCTCTTGTACCTACGTAGTTCCACCTGTCCCTTCTTGTTCACCGTGTCCACCACTCCAACATAACGCAATACCTTCAGAAGGAAAAAGGGAAGCTGAATCACCTCTGCTCAAGTAATGTGGAAAATATGCACCGAGAATGGATCCAACAAAGCAAAAGCTAGATCTCATGCATCGCGCAATCCAGTTGTCATGTCTCGACAGAAATGTATCTGATCAGTCACGACATGGGGAAAGAGAGGTCTAATCACTTCGTCTGCAGCCTCAGCATCTCTGCGTTGTCTGGCCCAGTCCTCATCAAAGGATGGTAGCTTTTGCATGAAGTCATCTGCTGACGAGCATGACTGCGTGATAAAAACAAATTAGGGAGAGTGAAATAGAAGGCATTAGTTGCTAAGAGGAGAATAATTTTACTGCAAGTGTTTCTGGCACAAGGCTCTTCACAGGAATATGAGAAAGTTCAAGACTCAAGCCAGATTCCCTTGCAAGGATAATGACCTGCTCCAATAGGGGGAAAAGCATGAGTCACTAATGAACAAGAAAAAAAAAGTACATTAAATGCAAGTTTGGTTCTCTGTTTTTTTTAAAAAATCCTTACACACGTAGTCAAGGCTAGAAATTTTGTTACGTGAGCAATCAAAAAGTGTGAAGACGAGGGCATAATGATCTTTTCTTCCTCATCTAGTATTGTAGACACAAAAACTACAAATTTGTGGTGGCCTATGGCGAAACGCGAAATCAACCATAATAGTGTCCTATAGGTAAAGCCATACTCTTCAGTGTCCAAAATATACTTTCCCATTTTTTTGGTCATATCCACAACGTTTTTGTTTTATATGTTCTGTAAGGATTCTTGTTGATGCATATACAGAAATCAGAAATTGTCCCGCTCAAAGAAAAAAAAAAAAAATAAATAAATAACCATCTACTGTGCTGACATATTGAAATACAGTGCCTTGTGTAAGAAAGAAAAAGTATGATTCAATGACCGTTTGACAGAAAACAGGGTCTACCTTTCGAGCAACATCAGTTCCGGATAGATCATCTCTTAGATCAGGTTCAGTGTATCCTGCCTCTTTGGCTTCAGCAACAAGATCACTCACTAAACGTCCTTGTTCCTTTGAAATTGTTAAATATATATAGCTCAAAGTTCCACTGAAAAACAACTCTTCGTATCAGCAATCAATAGAATGATACTGAATTTATTGAATAAAGAAGATCATGGACTTCTATTCAAGCATTCCATACAAACACTTAGTATGGTTCATTTGTGGTATACCAAAGTTGCAGAGTGGCACAGTAAAATTATCCTGTAGCCTGGTCGGAAGCATACACAAACCTGAAAATGCCTTCGATACGCAGTATCTTATCACCCGTCTCCAGAAGACCTCGCAGAGTGCTAATTGGGAGGCCAGCACCAACAGTTGCTTCATAAAAGTAATGCGTGTATGAGGCACGCTGCAGAGTGCGTAATTTCAGGTACTGTATCCAAGAAAAAAAAGAAACATTTATTAATCAATAAACACTGCAGCAGCAGATATGCATTATGTATGGAATGTGCTTACAATTTGACATCTTTATGTAACAAGCAAATAGATCTCAATAAGAGTGATTATGTCTTAAGATTCACAAATCATAGAAGTTTAATGTCTTCCAAGATTCACAAATAACGAGGCTTATGCCTTTAAGATTCTGGATTAGCCATGATCAGTTGATCAGTCATTGATGCAGTTAATGGGCACTAACTGACAGTCAATTAAAATACAGTCAGTGATCATTAAAAACAATTATTAACACAGGAAATATAAAAAGTTTCACCAGCAAAATAATTACCTGATCAAGTGGCCCAGAATTTGCTTTCTTATTCGGCATGATGACATGAATACCCTTCTTTAACCAATCGTAATAATGGGATGCCACTTTTGTATCCGCTGTGCAGTCGACCAAAACTTTGTTCGGGAATACATGATTATCAGATAAATGATGAACAAAACTATCAATATCAGCTGGTTCTGCTTCCTTTTGTAGAAGCAGTTTCCACTGGCTTAAGTCTATTCCCCTACAGCAAAACAAAAAGGAAAGTTTGTGAAATATGAATGAAAACATAAATATAGTAGCAAATTTCTGGTTTAAATGAACTCTGAAAGTCATTCAAAGAAATGACTGGATGCTGTTTATGAAAATACAAGGCTGAAGATACCTGATCCTTCAGCTGGTTAAGGAGTGTTCCACCAATTAAACCAGGCCCAATGATCCCAACAGCAAGTGTGGTTTGGGGAGAGGAAGAACCTTGAGTGAGCAGCTCTCAGAGCCCTTACACAATCTTCTTGCTTCAATACAACAGTAATATTGTATTCACTGCAACCTTGAGCTATTGCTCGAACATTAATGTTTGCCTGAATCCGTTATAATAGGTTAATAAGTCCTTAGCATCAATGGAACTCCCATTTCACCAAACCAAGAATACAAATAACTTTGCTAATGCATCAAAAAGCATTGCACTGACTCCAGGAGTGCTAGCCATCCTCAGACCAACAGCAGCAAAAAATGCTGCAAGTTCTGCAACCATTAATAACTTCAACCTGAAATGAATTGTTTGCTTAAAAAATATGCATATAACAAAGACTTTGCTATACATTCACATCAAAAATTCGCTACTCATTAAGCTACTTCCCTTGCTAATACTATCACAAATCTGTAAACTGCAAACAGGGAAAGGAAAATGCAGGAACAAAGTACATTTGATAGGTGTTCTATTATCTTTCATTTTGTTGCTGACTTTTTGGGGGTGGTCTTTAATAAAAAGTCATGGTACCAATGAAGAATGGAATGAAATTTATCTTCAATTTATTCTTTCTTGTAACTGTGTTCTTTCTTGTGACTGTGACTACAATCCGCAATGACTGCAATTGGACGCGGGCGGACAGGACTTCAACCGTGGTGCCCCTGGCCGCGACTACGACTACGGAGGACGCGGACGGGACTTCGACCGTGGAGCCCCCTGGCTGCGACTATTTACTCACGGAGGTCGCGGTCGCGCCTTTGGCCGTTACCATGATGATTCGAGTAAAGTCATGTTTGCTGATTCGAGTATTTAAAATAATCGCTGTAGAAGATAATAATTACCTTAGATAACCTCCCTGCTGCTAATGCCTCATGAAACCTAACATGTAACGCAGCAGAAACCGCAGCAACTTCCTTTTCTGGAACAGCAAAGCATATTGAATGTTCACTGCTAGCCTGCATGATATTTGCAGTGACGAAGATGAATCATATGTACATAGCAAAGATAAATGGACATTATCTACCTGAGATATCATGATAACATTAGCTCCAACATCTTTAACAGCACTAAATATAGCACTTGCTGTACCTGGAACACCAGCCATTCCAGTTCTGCAGTGAAGAATTGTAGAACATTAGGTAATACAAGAAAGACCTTTTAACAGTCACACAGTCAATAGTAAAGTCATCTTGTGTGTAGTTAGTTAACATTGCTACATCAGCCAAAAGCAGCCTCTAGTGTAGATGTCTCTAGTGGACACAGTAACCAATTTCTTCAAAAGCTACGCATGTAGAAGACCATGGAAGTTCAGTTTCACAAGGTTAGTTGCTAAAAGCATAAATAATCAGTTGTATAGAACTTGTAGGTTTAAAATAATAAATTACGATAACTTACCCTTCAACATTAACAAGTGCTAAATTATCGATAGTAGCAAAATGATTTGACACATGCGTCTAAATCACCATTTTCATTGGCAGGCTGCTTGCAAATCATGGTTCCAGGGGCAGAGAGATTGAAAATGTTCCTAATAACAGTGGGAATGTTGTCTTTCATCACAGGTATAATGGTGCGTGGATGCAAAACATTTGCCCCAAAAATATGACTGCATACAATAAGTAAATCAATGAGACTTAATGTGGTAGGGATATAATAGCTTGGAATGCTAAGAAAGAATGATCATAGAGCATAATTGCATGAAACATGTTGTGCCCCATTGCTCAAATGTAGTTAAATGAAGAATGAATGTACATGAACAGCAGTCCCAAGAATATAGAAAATACCATTTCCCAGGCCTCCTGGTAAGACAAAGTGCTTAAGATCACGGCCTCACTAACTGCATTAATCAGATGCTTATCAATCAGATAAATTATTAACTCACTCATACAAGAGAAGGACATTGCCCTGTTTTAATAAATAACTAGACAAAGCAAACATGTTTGCTTTCCAATATGCATAATGTGGTCATAATGATTTTCTGGATAATTGATTAACAAATAATTACTGCTGCAAGTTCTAGTTAAGTACATCAATCACACTATCACAGGATTTTAGTTAAGCAATGTCAACCATATTATGGGGAGTTAAGCAATGTCAACCATATTATGGGGGAAAAACAGTATTATTGTGCTTCTGACCCTTCACATGAACTGTTTGACATATGGATAAACAAGAATTAAAGGGATGTGAGTAGGCACCCTAATCCATGCAACACTTTCAAGTTTCAACTCTTTGATCTGATCTATCAAAATCTCATCCAACAGGTGTGAGCACCCAAACATGATTTTGCACTATATGCATCCCCTAGATCAATTATGTTATTATGTGTATGCCAATGCCAACATCAACAGTTTAAAATGGATCAGGAACAGTCAAAAAGCAAATTATGACTCCCTTTAGGACAAACCTTTTCTAGGATCAGCGCTAAATACCCCGTCAACATCAGTCCAAATAGTGACCTGGCGTGCCCTGACAAGAGAACCAATTATGGCTGCTGAGAAATCACTTCCATCCCTTTTTAGAGTTGTAGGAATGTTTTCAGCTGTACTTGCAATAAACCCTGTAGCAACTATTATCTCAGCTGGTTGTCAACAAAACCATTTCTGAAGTCGTTTCTCAGATTCCAAATAATCAGGGTCTACTTGATTAGAACCACTGGGTTCTACAACTAGAACTTCTCTTGTATCCATCCAACTGCAGGGTGCCCCAGACTACATGGTTTAGATACTGCAGTGTTGGTCAGTTAGTAAAGAAAGGTAAACACTGAATTGAAGTACCGGTATCCTGTAATAACAAAGGAATGGAAGTACAATTCGTAGTTGTAAATGTTTCTGAAAGATACAAACATATCTAATGGGTAGCATTTACTATAATAAATACTCCTTCAATTCCAAAATGTAAGGTGTTTCAGTTTTGTCCAAAGTCAAACTTCCCAAACTTTGACCAAGTTTATAACAAAATGCATCAACATCCACAACTATATGGCACTTGGATTAAGCTCCTATCCAACTATATTTAAAATTCTAAATTATGGTACTTGGAGAAAGAGCGATGAATTCACATGGTTACAAATTCCTATCAATAGATTCAGTGATGATCAATTTGCATCAATCAGAGTATCCAACTATATCAGCACATGGTTACAAATGTTGCTGACATGCCAATTCTATGATATTGGAGTGGATAAGCTCGCTGCAGTCTTAGTAAGTTGTTCAAATTGCAGATAACTATAAAGTTGTGCTTTTTTCCCATGTGTACCTTCTTTTATTGCATACGACAGCATCTGTGCAGACCACAACTCTCCGTGCCCAACAACAAAGTCAGAGAAAGATTCTGTCGCATGCCCAGCTGCAAACATATATATTAAATACAGGTATTATAAATCACTTTTTTCTCGAACACATAGGAGAACTGCATAACATTATATTAAGAAGGTACTATAAATCACATACATTACATATTTCAAGTTATCATTACCACTCATTTTGGGCATATTTGGCGCCCCTGCCTAACCTAACCTAACCTAGCAAGGATAGTAATAGTCAAGACAAACAGCACTAGTGGATACATGTATACATGTGACTGCTAAAGCAAATACAGAATATCAAAACACATATAAATCCTCCATAAGAGATAAATTCTGAAATTCTAATAAGAAGATGGTGGTAAGTTTTGATGTACAAGTCAAAGCATGATCAACTCAGCATCTAGCGGGACTGCAGAAATCATGAAGTCAAGTTTACCAAAATCCATGATTGCAAAATAACAAACAAGTATGAATTCAACAAGCTGAGAATATACTTTCAGACCTGAGAAACAAGATTTATTACTCAAGAATAGAACATGAGATGTGGAGAAACTAGCAGCTCAAACCTATATAAATAGCACGGAGCATGGCTCGCAAGTTGCTGACGCCTGAGTCCAACTGAGACAAGAATCTTGCAAGATCTTCTCCATCAAGGAGATCCTTTTGCCGCAGCCATGTGCTTCTCAAAAACTTCATCCAGTGCTATTGTATATGAATCATCCCTTGACTGAGCCTTCTATACAAGGTTGTACATCATGTCGGTTACTTTGGACATGGCTGAAACAATTATCAGCTTCCTCTCAGAAGAATCACCAAGAACTATATCTGCGACGCTCTGGATTCTTTGGGGTGTTCCCATACAGGTTCCACCAAACTTGTGCACAGACCACATATCACCTCTTGGAAGATAAGTACTGACTTCACCTTGTTCAACTGAAGTAGCTGCTGCAAGCAAAAGGCGCATTATTATGTAAACGAAAGTGACAAATCTTTGATAGTAGTAAATTCAGGGTGAGAAAAGGATACTATTTCTCAGGGTAAAACAAGGTCAGCATGGGATTCAGCTAAGAATAAGATACTCAAATATTGGATGATGGAAGGTAGAACTACCAGCAGCTGGTCTGAGCAAATTTGTTGACGATGTCTGTGCAAACTTACTTGCGACTGACTTATCCTGAATTGAGAAAGAGAGAAAAGAGGAATATTAAGGGGGTTTTTTTGCAAGGCAATGCAAAGTATATCTGGTAAAGAATGACATGATCCAGTAGAACATAACGAATAATTTATTATGAATTATGAACAAGCACAAAACACTACCTTAGGGAGCCTCCCACAAATTGGTGTTGACTTGATTCGTACTTTCCACATTGTAAAACTGCTACCCTGTAAATCAGGATAACATAGGAATAATGCATAAAATGATTGAAAAGATGGCAGATGATACTCGGATCGGATATGATGCATTTTGTTTTAAAGTATGTGATATTAGATGGGGCAAACTCCTGTAAATCTTTCATTCAAGTAAAAAGAGCAACAAAAAGAGTGCAGACTGTTAAATCCAACAAATATAATAATAACCTGAAACCAGTACGCGAAAATTTCAGTTCACCAAATTTTCTATCCGCCTCTCCTTCTCCGTAGGCCTAAAACTGCAGGTATCCAAATACGAATACAAATCTACCCTGTCTCATCCGCCCGAAAACCAAGCACAGGTGTGAAGAACATCAATGGAAAATTAGGAGAGCTAATACACATCTCTAAAGAGGAGCAGCCACATGATGGGAACCACCTTAGCCGGCCCCCTGCTCGCGCTGGTACTCGCGGCGCCGCCGGCCATCTCGCGCCCGCCTCCCACTCGAACCGGCCGCCACCGCCACGCCCCGCTCCATGCCGAGCGGGCCGCAGCCGGCACAACCAGCTCCGTCGCCGGCTAGATGGCTGGGTGACAGCTCCTGTCCGCTCCTATCTCTATGCGGCTAGCGGAAAATGTGGGGAGATGGCATGTCCTTACCTGGTAGAGGAGGACGCGCGCGGCAGTCGAGCTGCGGCCGCGGATACGGCTAGGCCTGCATCTCGCTGGCGGCGACGGCGGGAGCCGAGTGGGGAGGAAGAGGGATCCGAGGAAGAGGACGAGGAGAAGGAAAGGGACGGCTAGACGGCAAAAACCCTTCTTTAACCCCCACACGCAGGTGGGGCCTGCTGCGGCTTTTTCACGTTGTCCATTGGCAAATTTGGCTTTGGCCACTTCTAAGGATTTTTTTTTTTTTAGTAAGTGATTGTTTTGTTTTTAGTGACAGTCATTAAAAACTTATTAACTGTTTCCCACATGGCGTAAGTAAGCAAATCTTCGTGTTCGTTCATACTAATAGATTGTGTTTATGATTATGATGATTCTTGTGTACTCCTATATATTTTTTTGTGTAAAAGCTACTGGAAGATGTAACTAGAAAAAATATTATGTTTATAAGTGTCATATGGGTGTAGCAACATTTAAACCAATTGTTCATTTGAGTTATGAAAAACCAAACATCTTATACTAGATCATAGAGACGCCCCTCTCATCCAATATTTCTAAAAGTCTACTTCTGTTCTGATTGGTGTGCGTTATGAGGTGATTTAAAATGTGGGTGGAGTTGTGAATTTGTTTATTTAGTAGATAGTTTACGTTTGAGATAGTGGCGGATGTAGGATTGGGGAGAAGGGGCTAAAACAATAGAGATGTTGATTTCCACGAAGATTACATGGTGATTTGACGTTTCGCTACAGTAATTAGTGAAGAAACAAGATCATTAGGGGGTTGAGCCCACCCCCCCCTCTAGATCCGCCACTAGTGAGAGTAGTTGTTTTTCTCCATGATTGATTTGTAGTATTAGAGTATCTCCAATATTTTAGTAAAGCACGAGTCTTGATTTTTTTGTCGAATGGATAAAACTTTCCTTCGACCCTAAGCATATAAGAACGCACCAACATCCTCACATCTTCAAGTTCAAACTACCAACATCACATAAGCTTGGCCCTGATTTGGCTCACCATACTTACGGAGTAGGAAACAATCACCCTTCCAATGCAATGTAGGCCCCATTATCGACCGCTCCGGCCCGCCACTAGGCATGACCACTCGTTGGCTACCTTTTGATCGCCAACTGCTAGGGTTCAACACTGTTTGGAATGTACAAGAGTGAAAGAGAAAGGAGAGAGCTGGGACAAGAGTCCTTGTGTCCCTTTTGTTCGGAGCGTAGAAGACACACAAAATGAGCTCATTGGCCAAAAATCAAAAAACAAGAGTTTGAAATTGCTAGCGAATTTTGCTCTTTAATAAATCCAATGGACTATGTTTCGCCTTCCAAACAACTTCTCCAGCCCTACGAGTAACTCTAGATCTTTTACCATTTTCCCTATAATATCTCTCATCCCTGCCTACCTACCTACTCCTTCGATCCCAGAGACACCATCACTTTGAGGTTTGAGATTTGTCCCAAATTTTTTTTTCTAGATGTAGGTCCCATGGCTTTACCTCGAATTGAAGCAGCAGGCCTACCCTCTTATCCCTCCCTCATCTTTTCATGGATCCTCTTCTCCTCCACCGGCGTGGGCTGCGCCTTGTGAAATGCTCTAAATGGCTAGATGGGAGGTGTAGCCTATAAAAATTCCAATAAAGACACTTAAGCAACTTTGTTAGATAACTAAATGACGAAGCAAATGTTGTGGTGCTCTACAAGGGTTGCAAATCACCTAAACCACAATGCTAGTATTTCTATGCTCTCTAATTCGCAACCAAGGCTATGCCACTAAAACTACACTAGTTGAGCTAGCTAGCAAGACGAATAAAACCAGCGAGCTACTCTACTCAACTAGCTACTTCTACTACTAAACAGGAATGAACAAATGTAATTGCAAGGTAGAGATGGATTCTTATAACGTCGGTGTAGAGGAGATGAACCAATCCGTCAACCACAATACAAGAGTACCAATGAAATCCTCGGCAAGAGATAACACACAATTTTTTTTACCGAGGTTCACTTGCTTGCCGGCAAGCTAGTCCTCATTGTGGCAATTCACCCACTTGGAGGTTCACGAGCTAATTGGCATCACACGTCAAACCCGCTACCGGTGCCGCACAACCAACAAAAGATAGCCAAATTTCTAGAGGAGTCACCGTGGGGACGCTTATGAGTACCTACGGCTTTGGGATCTCATCGACCGGTACAAGCGAGCGACAACGAGGACCGACTCGTGTGGAGGTGGATGCCTAGCGGGAAATACTCCTCCAAGTCGGCGTCTTTACAGATGACCTCTCACCAATCCCGGGATGCAAGAGGATCCGAAAGACTTGGGCGCCCCTCCGTGTGAACATCTTCCTTTGGCTAGCAGTATAGAGGCGCCATTGGACCGTGGACAAGAGAAGGTGTCATGGACTTGAGGCGAACAACATTTGCTTCCTCTATGACCAAGAGCCTGAGACCATCGACCACATCATTGCTTCCTACTCGCGTTCTCTAGGCAAGTATGGTGAACAACCGTGCGGTCCTGGGTGTCGATTCCTCCCAGGTGGGAGCCCGCCACGCTACTCGATTGGTGGGATCGTTGGCGGCAAAAAGATGGCACGAGGGACAAAAGGAAAGGGGCAGTCACCTTATTCGCACAGGTGGCGTGGCAGATATGGAAAGAAATGAGCGCCAGGTGTTTCCGCAACAACGCTGCCACTACCAGCCAGCTCCTATCCATTATTAAGCACACTGCCAATCTTTGGATTGAAGCCGAAGCGCGCAAGCTTAGTTGTCTCATTCGCGAGTAATTGTCTTAGAGTCTCAAAGAATGGGGAGGCCCCGCTTTATTGTAAAAAACTTCTCCCAAACGCGTTTGTTCATGTGATGTAAAACTATTCTCATTTTAAATACAATGATGCACAAGTATTTTTGCGTATTAAAAAAAAAAAAGAGAGAGAAAAAAAATGAAGGAACATATAAAAATATGAAGTCCAACATTTTATCAGAAAAGTTATGACAGGCAATCAAGCTCCATGTTTGAAGCCAGGAACATGTTGAAAAAGGGAAAAAAAATCACCAAATTCCAGTTGCCAACAGGGAGTGTGGACTCTGAAACAAGAAACATGATTCGTTCTTGGGTTGAACAAATATGGCGCACCATGCCCCCTGGAATGGAAATTAAACTTCAATTCCAATGGATAGACCAACATTCGCCATGAGCCACACGGCAGCTGCGCCGATGCGAGTTGAACAAATTGTGCCTAGGGGCGGATCCAGAATTTTTATCATGTCACTGAACTATAATAATATTACTAAATTTTAGGATATTTTATAGTAATACATTGATATTATAGTGGTATTTTATCCATGGTCATTGATGTCACGTGACATTAATAGTTATAATGTGGATCCGTCCCTGATATTGTGCCCCCGGCGTGTAACTCAAACATGCCTCGTCTCTTTGTCAGTCTCTGTAATGGTCTCAAGTATACCAACAATTCTATGCTGCATACATATTTGCACACCGCTTCAGTAAGATTGGCATAAGCACAATTTGTTCCACCAGATCAACGTACAATCATCACACATGAAAGCGATCTGGAATACAAGTTCAGTTGTCTAAAAAAAGGTCCAAACCACGGCAGGCAAGCTCCGAGTTTAAAGCAAAGAACATGTTACAGAAAATAACTCAATGCGTTCTAATTATCTGAATCTAAGTCCCCTATAATTCGATCCAGTTGTCGAATAAATGGTCTGTACTCTGTAGAACATGATGAGTTACTGGGTTGAAACAAAATTGCTTTGCAACCAGGATTGCCTCTGGAATTAGATCATGTTTTTCACTTAAAAAAACATTGAGATTTGGGAGAAGAATAGTACAGTAGAATACACTCAAAACGGCAAAGCTTACGCATATCCTGCTGTTTTGCATCCCACAAGCAAAGCAAAGAATTATCCTCTGCTAGCAGCAGCTCACACAGCCTGACACTAGCATTCACTTTTTAATCTTCTGTCGTGGTCTCTGCATGTATATATGCCATCTTTGTCACCCACGGAAGCTACGAATCTAGCTACTATCTAGTTGCCCCATCATATCACTCCAGAGATCGTATACTCGAGGAGAAATTCTTGCGTGCTCAGGTCATCATCATCAACCAATCTCACCTAAGAACTTATGATCGATACGTACTATATCCATGTCGTTAGCTTGATTCGCCACTCGAATGCGAGCTATATAACACATGTCCACGCGCGCACATGCATGCTGATCTCCTACAGTGCTAGCCAACAGACGATCGAGCTCCTGGCCAGCGGCCATGGCGGGCGACGACATCACGGTGCACGTGGAGTGGCTGGCGCGGCGGCTGACGCAGCAGCAGGAGGACGCGGCGGCGACGGAGCAGCACCGGAACATGGCGAACACCCTCCGCGTGTCCCGCGTCCCCGAGCACGTCCGCGACCACAACGCGGACGCCTACACGCCGGGGCTCGTCGCCATCGGCCCGCTCCACGCCACGAACCGCCGGCTTCGCGCCGGCACCCGGCTCAAGATGTCCTACCTCAACAGCCTCATCTCCCGTGGCCACCGGGACCCGGGGAGCCACCTCGGCGTCATCCAGGGCTACGTCCGCCTCGTCGCCGCGCGCGAGCGGGAGGGCTCGCGCCATGTACGCCGCCGAGGACCTGGACGACATCAACGCCGAGGACTTGATCCAGATGCTGGTCCTCGACGGCTGCTTCATCATCGAGCACCTCGTCAACGTCGCCATGGGAGTGGAGGAGGCGTCGCTGCACGCCACGCCGTTCGGGCCCGTGCAGCTGTCCGTCGACCTCGTCCTCGCCGAGAACCAGATCCCGTTCTTCGTCCTCGTCGACCTTATCAAGAGTACCAGGCTGCCGGAGTTCGACACCACGGGGTACCAGCCGACGGACCTGCTCATGAAGCTGGTGCTGTATTACCTCGCCGGCGAGAAGGGCCGCGACATGAGCGACGGGCTGCCGGCCGCGGGCGACGTCTGCCACATCCTGCACCTGCTCCACGCGACGGTCACCGCGGGCGCGCACCGCGTGGGAACCGCCGGCGCGGATCCAGGACGCGGCGCCGGTGGAGATGATGCAGGGGGGGCGCGGCTGCTGCGACGCCTCCCGCTGCTGCTCCTGGTGCCGCTGCTCTACCCGATCCTGCCCGAGGAGAGCCGGTGGCGCGCGAGCTACGGGCGGAGGACCTGCCGTCGGCGAGCGACCTGAAGCGGATGTGGGTGCGGTTCAAGAAGGCGCGCGGCGGCAGCACGAGCAAGGCCCCGGCCGGCATCGCGGCGGTGCTGGGCCCGGTGCCTCTGGCCGTGAAGCTGGCGCACGAGGACCGGCTGCGCCTGCCGCAGCTGCGGATCGAGACGTTCCGGACGGCGCCGCTGCTGCTGAACCTGATGGCGTTCGAGCAGACGGCGGACCAGCGCGCCGGCGACGTGTCGGCGTACGTGTGGCTGATGGCGAAGCTGGTGCAGTCGCCGGAGGACGCGGGCGTGCTGGTGGCGGCGGAGGTGGTGACGACGTCGGCCGGGGAGAGAGCAAGGAGGACGTGGCGCGCTTCTTCAGGCGCGTCGGCGCGGCGAGCGAGGCGGCGGCGGAGCTGGAGAAGAGCTACCTGGGCGAGACGCTGCACAAGCTGCGGGAGCGGAGCCAGCACCCGCTCTTCATGATGTGGGCGGACGTGCAGCGCAACTACTTCACCGTGCCATGGGCCGTCGTCGCCGAGTTCGTCGCCTTCATCACCTTCATCTCCACCATACTGCAGACCTACGGATCCTTCAAGCATTGACACTCCACCACACCAAAAAAATTACTATCTGCATTCAACTATCTTTTTTTCTTGAAAATACAATTTTAATTTGCACAACGCTTTATTTATTTATTTATTTATTTATTTATCTTTCTGTGATTCAAACGCATGTTAGTCAAAGTATTTCTTGTGATAACCCTAGCTAGGTTATATTTTAACTGTATCCGATCCAATTTATATAAGAATTTGTATATTGAAAAATGAAATCTACAACCTTACGGTTCCACGACATTTTATCCATACTACAAACGGGTACATAAAAAGATCCTTGCAATCACGGTACCACTTCCTCACAAGTATCACAACCAAGCCACCGGTTGCCATCCTCTGCTAGCGTTGGTAAGAACTTGGTAGGCTAAGAATGTGTCATCTTGGTCCGTGAGAAGCAGATCACCCCGCATCGCCACCAGGCACCACGCTGGCGCCTCGAGGGCAAACCCGGCTGTTGTCCCTCCTCCCTCCAATCTCCCCGCTTCGGGCCGCCGAGCGGGCCGTGGCGCCCGCCTCGGCCGCTGCCGTGGGGGCTCAGCCCAGGCCGCTAGATCGACCACGGCGGCGGCGCTAGTGGCCCGAGCGGGTGTAGGGTGGTGGCGGCGCTGGGCTTCTTCTTCCCCGCCCGTACCCTTCTCTTCCTTGCTGGTGACGCCGGTGGGTCGACCTCGGCCGGGTGACCCGATTAGGTGTAGGTGTCCGGATCGGCCCCTTCCGGGTTAGGGCGGCTCGGTGCTAGCCATGGATGTGGGCGCTGCAGCTTGGGGCCCGGATTTCGACCGCATCCATGGTCCTTGGCTTGAGGCGGCGCCAATAGTGGCGGTGCACGTGTGCTCGGCGACGGTGGCGGTGGCGGATATGTTGTCGGTGTTACCCGGACGGCAAATGGTCTTCTTCGCTCGTCATTGGCATGATTTTGGCGGGATGGTGGTCGTGTTTAGATGGTGATGACATCCGTGGGTGTCACTTCCTCATTGGAGGCATCATCACTTCTCCGCAACACAGGGCGCATTGAAGATCTTTTTAAGGTGAAAATCTAGTACCGGTCTTCCTAGTCGGGCGACAATAGCATCTTCGTATGTTATGCTCTTGTTAGGCGTCGCTTTTAGAAGGTTTCTTCTTGGGTTCTTAGTGTTGGTGCCAACATAGTTGTATCCCTAGACTCTTGTGTTGTTGCCGTTTATTTAGTGGTAAATTCTCGTCTTATAGCGAAGTCGAAATGTCATGAATGACTTCTCGAGCTCGTTTTTCGATTTTTCTGGCCTATGGCTCCAATTTTGTAGTATTTGGCCCGATTATACTTGTTGGTAGTTGAAATCGGGTATGAAATCGAGTACTATTCATAATCTAAATGTTTTTTTTTTCTCTACACCTTTCATATAATTTTTGTCTTCATCCGAGTTCAAATATAAAAGTTGTGGTTCTCTAAGTGTGACATAGAAAAGGAAATACCGCCAATTCAACTGGTGGTAAGTACTAAGTACTTTTCGCGAATTGGCTTGTAGTCCAATGGTAGGGACGGTCGGTGGGACGCTACCCACGGGGTTCCAATCACGGTGCTTTCGCTGACCTTTCCACGGGATTTTCCCAAGGATTTACCGGCGTTATGCATTAAGTGGTAGCGGCGTTCCGTCGGCGACGAGGCGCCTATGGTGACTTCGAGAATCTCCCAGATCTGCCATTTTGCCCCCAGTCTTCCGGAGGTGCTCATAGGGGTAGGGTTTGCTGCGTGCGTGTGTTCATAGGGGTGAGTGTGCGTGCGTGTTGTGAGCGTCTGCGTTGTACTTGTGTAATTAAAAAAAAAAAGTACTAAGTACTTTCTGCCGGTTTCAAGCGGAGCGAGTAGTATAGTTTTGAAAAAAAAAATAGTTTCGATAAAAAACAATTAAATAATACTCCGTATATCCATGTTGCTGGGCGCTGGGCTGCATCGTCCGGCCCAAACCTTGTGGCATTTTATGGACGGACCGAGAAGTAGCTGGGCTAGGCTTTTAGAAGGCCAGGATCAAGAAAACAGAGAGGGCTTGCTCAAAAAAAAAAAAAAAAAAAAAAAAAAAGAAGAGGGCTGAGGGATAAAAAAACGAGCATTTTCTGCTCACAAATCAAACTTGCTGCAACGGTAGGGTCCGAAGCAAAAAAAATTCTTATATTTTAATTTTAGCATACTTATTTGTTCTTTCATGCAAATCCTCAAGTTGAAGTTCAATCCATTTTATACTTTCTGATACATAAAGAACTGATCTAGTTTTTCGTGCGACAATGCAATACTACTGCAAATTGTGGAAACACACACACCCTAAGCATTGTTCTAGACACTGTGACAGCCGTCCACTATTCTGTTCATGAAATGAAATTACACGTTGCCTGCCTCTTGTGTTCAGTTTCAACGAACATTGATTCGAGTTGTTGAACCGTCTCCGTCTTGGGCGGCGGCGAACACTTAACAGCATAGCTTCCTCATCAATACTCTTTCGCTTCACTAGCCAAGCCATTTGGCTGCTGGCCCATTCACTCCTCCTCCAGCAGCAAATCTTGACAATTTGATAAGGGGCTTACCGGATCGCACAGCCAGAAAGTCCAGGATTCGAGGGAGCAGCAGCAGCTGAAATCTGAATCGCTGTCTGAACTGACCAGGAGAGTAGCAGCTGTTTGTTTCAGCTCTCAACTCAAATTGCCAGTCCATCTGGACCAATTCTAGCTCCTAAGTACGTAGTAACTCTCGGTTTCTCTTTCAACTTATCTGTGTGCTTGACTTTCCCAAACTGAAACCGGGGCTCATTACTGCTCCAGCGTCTGACGCAAAATGCGGGGGCTGATTGGTTTTAGTTTGCTGTACCAGCATGATTTGGCTGGTTTTCACTTGGTTCATGTATTCATGATGACATGATGGTTTGTATGCGGATTCTTGTGACTTTTTTTTCATCTACGATGGAGAAGTATGGGAACTCTATTCTGTTTGTTAGGTGACGCATCTCAATCTCTGTTTTTAGATAAGATCTCAATCCCTGTGAATGCTACGTACTCCCTCCATCCCAATTTGTAAGCCGTTTGACTTTTTTGTCTCAAGTTTGATCACTTGTCTTATTCAAAAATTTAAGAAAATTTTTATTTCTTTTTGTGGGTTGCTTTATTAAAAAAATCTTCAAGAATGACTTAAATTTGACTATGTTTGCATAATTTTTTTTTGAATAAGACGAGTGATCAAACTTGAAGTCAAAGAAGTTAAACAATTACAATATGGAATGGAGGGAGTACATGGCAAAAGTGAGGGTTTTTTTTTTTTCAAAAAAAGAGAGACATATGTCTTTATTGCCTGATTTGTAAGTTATATTATACCTTGTAGGATTAATCTTCTTACTAAAAGCCCACGTTTATACCTGAAAATTCCTTGCGTCAATGTTCCACAAGACTACTGCTCTGAATGTTTGCAGAATACTTAAGATTGGTCAACATTAATTTTCTGTATGTTTTACTTATAAATTGGAATCATTCTTCCGAAGACTTGCACATAGCAATCAGAGTACGTTATCATACCAACAAACAAAATATCCATGCCCAGAAAATCAAAGTCAAGCCTATCCTCCTACCATTTCAAAAATGCTTGCTAATTACAAGCACAACGCCATCGTCCACAACACACCTTCTACCTGGCCTGAACACCACTGACTGACAGCTGGTTCAGCGAGACTGGCGACTTGTCGGAGCTGGACAGGATAGACGGTGACCCGGAGCTGTCGTCGCTCTTGGCGTTCTTGGACCCCTTGACGTTGATGAACGGCAGCTGCGTCGGCCGGGGAAGCGCCTTGTGATCCCTGCCGCTCAGCATCTCCACCACCTTCCACATCGGCGGCCGGAGGTTCGGCGACGCCTGCGCGCAGAGTAGGCCGACGTGGAACACCCGGAGCGCGTCCTCCTCCGTGCACTGCTCCCGGAGGTTTGGGTCCAGCACCTCCATCAGGGTGCCGGCGTTGTAGTGCCTCCATATCTGAAGAAAGAACACGAGTAAGTAGCTCTATTTGTCAGGGTTGGTTTTCTTTTTTCTGAAATGCTACAGTGACAGCAACATGTCTGAAAACTGAAAATAGGTGTGGTGTGTGGTGTGGCATTCATATGTACTAGCATAATATAATACCAGTGCCATGAGTGAGAGGCCTTCTGTCGACGACGCCACCGAGTTGTGGTTCTTCCGGCCGGTGACGATCTCGAGGACGAGCACGCCGTAGCTGTAGATGTCGGCCTTCTCTGTCAGCTGCCCATGGACGATGTACTCTGGAGCCATGTATCCACTGCAAGTGCAGAAAATCCGATGATTCAGTCATGGAATTGGATGGATAACTTCTTCAGTCAGAGAGAGATCGATGAACTCACAAGGTTCCGGCGAGGCCGGTGCTGAGATGGCTCTGATCCTCCATGAAGTTCCTGGCGAGGCCGAAGTCGGCGATCTTTGGCCTGAACCTCTCGTCCAGCAGGATGTTACTGGCCTTGATGTCCCGGTGAATGATCCTGACCTCGGAAGCACTGTGCAGGTACGAGAGCCCCTCCGCGGTGCCCACCACGATCTCGAACCTCCGCTCCCAGTCCAGCGCCGTCTTCTTGAACGCGTCGAAGAGGTAGTGGTCGAGGCTGGTGTTGCAGAGGTACTCGTACACGAGGAGGCTCTCGGGACCTTCCACGCTGCAGCCGAGCAGCTTCACCAGGTTCTTGTGCTGCACCTGGCTTACCAGCTTCACCTCGTTCAAGAACTGCTCCGCCCAGTCCCGGGTGTGGAAGAAGAGGCGCTTCACCGCCACCTCCCGGCCGTCCGGCAGCACGCCCTTGTACACGGACCCGTACCCGCCCTGCCCGAGCTTGTTCGTCTGGCTGAACTCGTCCGTCGCCGCACGCAGCTCACCGTACTTGAAGCCCAGCTGCGACGCCGCGATCGCCCGGATCATCTCGCCGGAACCGTCCATGTCCAGATGATCGTCTCTTGATCTCGACTTGATTCGTGTCCAGATGAACGCTATGCCCATCACTGCCACTGCCGACAAGACCGAAGCCACCACGATGACGGCAATGCGACGACCTGATGAGTAGGAGTTGCAATCGTTAGAATTCAGACACGGCACGCTTCCCTGATCTGATCTTCCCGTGAAACTTTTTATACCAAAACAAGAACAGACCAGAAAGTCTAACAGATGACCTTTTTTTTTGAGTCTGATTGATGAGATTCAAAGGGCGGTACGGTACTAGGTGAGAAATGTACTCACCGGAAGATCCTCCGCCGCCGCCGGCGTTGGCCGGCAAGTAGAACGGCCGCGTGGAGTACCTGACGACGCAGCCGGCGTTGAGGCCGTACCCTTCGGGCGCAGCCGGGAGGCACTGTCGTAGGACACGGTCGCGCGCGCTCGCCACGCACGCGGCGCACGCGCTGGCGTTGAGCGACCTCCAGCACTGCGCCGCGGCGTACGCCGTGGGCGCGCGCGCGACGGCAACGCCGTTGCCTCAGACGCCGACGCCGCCGCGGCGTAGTAGTAGTCCTTGGCTCCCGGCGCGGCGGCCGTGACGTTCCGCACCAGCGCGGCGGCGGCGGCCGCGAACCCGGCGGTGGTGGTGGTGGTGCTGGCGTTGGAGCAGACCGCGGTGTCGCTGGCGTCGGTGGCGGCGGCGGTGAAGTTGTCGGCGCCGTAGCGGAGGAAGCACCCGTCGAGGTAGATCCGGCCGCCGGTGGCGGGGAGGCAGTGCGGCAGCTTCACGCGGCTCTGCGCGTAGCAGAGCTGGCAGTCGGTCGGGGACAGGTAGCTCATGCACTGCCCGAGCCCGAACACCGTGTCGTTGCCCTCGCCGGAGCCCGCCGCGCCGAACCCGGACCGCGTCACGTTCTGGTAGATTATCTCGAGGGTGTTGACGAAGCTCACGTCGAACGCCTCCGCGTTCGCCGCCTGCGTCGCCGCGCACACCGTGTCCAGGATCGCCGGCGTGGCCCCTGATGGCGCCGCGTCGTCATCGGCGGCGGACACGGCGCTGAGAAGGAGGAGAAGGTGGATCGAGATGGCCGCCGCCGATGCCGCCGTGAGGAAGGGGCGGCGGTGCCGGTGAGCTGCTCGTTGTTGCCGCCGTCGCTGCATGGCGCCGCACACAAGGAGTCGTCGTCCTCGCGCGCGCGTGTCTTTTGTTTCGGTCTCGGCTTCATTTTTGTACGTGTCGTGTCGTGTCGTGCCCGGCTGGATCATTGGATTTTGTAGTCTGAATTGGTCGAAAGTGCGACATCGAAGAATTGACATTTTGGCTATCTGTGTAATGATGCACGGCTACTTACTCCCGCCATCCTAAAAGGACGTCGCTGTAGGATGCGTCGCCGTAAGTTTGATTTCGATTTATAAAAAAATACGTGTAACATTTAAATCTTTAAATAAATTTGTTAAAAAACTAGAGTTAAAAAATCTTTCCGATGATGCTAATTACTAAGCAAAAATATTTATATATTTTAATACATAATGCCGGCATTTGCTTCTCTAATAACAACTTTTAGAGACGGAGAGAGTAGCAAATTAACAAAAGGATATAATGCTACAGTGCTGACTTAGTGACTGACCAATTTGACCTCCCCAGAATCAGTCAAAGAATTCATGCATTCATAGTCTGTACATCTAGAACATGATCCTGTACGTACGTGCATATATGGACATTTCAAACACGTGATTCTTCCATTATCCTAAATGTCTAGTCTGCGTGTTGACTGTTGAAAGCTGTTTACTTGAAGGGAAAAAAAACTGAGAACATTGTATGGTCAAAGTGGTGTGTGACGGCGTGCTTTTCTTCAGTAATGCTGCCAATTAGCTATACAAATGATGTTGAGCAGAAGACATGCATGTTGACCAAGAGAATTGGGCGTAGTGCTTGGTCATCCGTTACGTATAGAATATAATATATAAACTATTCTTGGATAACAGAATATGTGAAAATTGTATATCAAACTTTATTAACAGATTTGACCACAATTATGCAAAAAGATTACTAAATCTATTGTACAAAAGATAATAAATATATTCCATATTATATCTGACTATAATAATTTCGACAAATTCAGATGTAGTATTCCTTCATTCATCAATCATAAGGCAAGGCCATTACCGTAATAAAGCTAGTGAGCTTAATCTGTTTCCGTATTTTTTCATGCATTAGAGGTCGTTTGGTTTAGAGACTTTTTTAGTCCTTGTGACTAAAAAAAAGTATCCCTATCAAACTAAAGGAGAGAGTAGACTTTTTAAGTCCCTAAAAGATTCTTTTAGAGGGATTTTTTTAAAAGTCCTTAAGACTAAAAAAAATTTACTAGTCCATAAGAACAAACAGCAACTTCAGCACCTTAGTTCTCCGCTGCTATGATGAGTACGGAGTAGCAGACGAGTGTACATCACCGCGGCGGCGCTGACAATGGGTGGCACTGGGATTAATGCCAACAACCTACCCACCGGCCGGCCGGGCCAGTGAGCTCTGGCGACCCATGACGTTGACGCCGGCCGGCACGGCCGCCGCCTAACGATACGCGTGGCGGCGTCGCACGTGCAGGTGTAGCTCTTATGACACTTGTGGCCCGGCGTCGCGCCACCGCTCTGCCACGCGCACCGGCCCTCACCTGTCACACCGCCGGCCGATGCGCTGGCTGGCTGCAACGGAAGGAACTGTGCTCACTGCATGCCTGCGTGTCACCGGACCGGCTCTGATTTTATCTTTTATGTGCTCATTAGTATAGTACTTTGGATGCATTTTTCAAAGTGAAAATCAAATCAAACCTGACGTGCCATAATTAGTATCATCGGAAAGATTTTTGAATCTTAACAAAAAAAAACATCTGAAGATACAAGTATTACATGTATTTTGTACAAAAGTCAAACTTGCAGTACGAACTCCTAAAACGACAGTTAATTTAGGAAGGAGGGCGTACTAAGCTAGGCTGGGTGCAAAGAAAAAAATGATGGGCAGTTAAACAAATGTGGCGAAAACTTCGCCCTACAGTTATAGTATGTCATCTACACTGGGATCATTTTGATTCACGCCTCATCAGCTCCTTGGTGCTCTCTACCAGTTAGGGAAAAATTGTATATTGTGTTATGTACAAACAATTACAGATTACAAAACTTGCTTGTCGCAATGCATGAAAGAATTCAAGTGACATCTCCAGGGTTATTCCTCCTCTTCAGTTTCCTTGAGCCACTGAGTAGGGTAACAAGTTGCGGAAAAATCAATTACATGAAGGCAATCATGACAAGATATCATCATGTTTGGATTTCAGTAAAGCGTACCCACATGAAAAACACAAGCACAGCATACAGAATATATGTATGTATGACAATAAAACCAAGTCTGATGGTTCCATGAACACAAGTGAGCTAAAACTAAATCAGTCACACACAAATGTCTGTGCCATGGATGAGACAGGATCAGCAGAGCAAATACTAATGCCACCAAATCAGATGGTTCCATAAACACAAGTTAGCAAAATTTAAATCAATAGCATTCACGTTGTCAGGTGCAACAATTCTATGGCTGGAAAACTCTTCCAAGGACTGAAATTGTGCAACAAGAGAAAAAGATTAAAGGAACTAAGTGAATGTTCAACTAGTTATGTGAAACCATATGCAGAAACAGGGCGAAAAACTAACTTTAGTGCAGGACATATACCTGAATTAAGTACTCTGACTGTTTAACAAAGACTTTATCAGACTCATCAGCATGTTCTTTCTCTTCCGCCCATCTCAAAATTGCATCTTCACTTACTACATCCTTATCATAGAATTCTTTCAAGATCTGTGTTCAATAGGAAAAGCAGTCACAAAGGTTCAAGTACAGTACATGCTCAGCAGTCTAAATAAAGCGATTTCTTGTTCGAGGTGTACAAAAATGTTGTGGAACCCATCTGCAGTGAAATAGGTGTTACCTTTGAAAACAGTGGAGAAAATTCTTTTGTGGTTTCTTGACACATTTCCTCGAACTTTAAAAGTATCTCTATCTATAGCAGCACCCAACAAAAGATTTATTTAGCCATGGCAAAAAAAAAAAGGAGAAATACACAAATCAAATTAGACAGCAATTTCTTTCAATCAGACCCGTGAAATTTTACAATTGCAGGAGAGGCCTTTCCAAGAGTCATCGTGCAACATATCATAATTCGGTAGCATAAAACAACGCCCACCAAACAAGATGATGCAGAACTGGAGATTAACATGTCGTAAGATCAAACAGAGGATGTTTCACCTTTTTTTTTACCTGATGAACAAGATCCTAATTACGAAGTTGTTCCCTATTCCCTAAAACCTCATTTATCACCTACACTTACTTTACTATAGCCTACCACAATTTGCTTGGGACTAAAAGGCTCTGCTGACATATTAAAGTATGAATAAAACAGCGTAATTTTTATCCAGGTGCCACTGGAGATGTGGGCCAAGCAATCCTAGAAGCTTTAAGTCATAATCCTATGATAAACTCGAAGAATTACCAGAATCATTGCTAGAAGGTATTGTTGGTACTCATTCATAATGTTTGAAAAATCAGCAAATCTTACTCATTTATGGTTCAAGGTACTAAGTCAGTAATATACCTCCTCATCAACTGTCTTGGTGTAATTGCGCAAAAGATCCTTCCACTTGCCAAGTGCCTCAGCAATTGTCTTCAAAAGAGTATCTAAAAAGGAGGCGAAAGCAGGGAAAAGTAAGCTTTGTGTAATCAATGTCAGGTTAGCAAGCATGATAACATAAGAAAGAAACGATAAAATCCCACTAAAAACTACTTCCATTTTGTAACTAAATTATGCAAATTGGCCACCAAAAGTTGAAGGAAACAGGAGTTAAGTGACAGGAAACTGGACAGGTTTAGAAAAAAAACATGTAAACCTAACCAAATTATTTACTTCCATTAATTTGACTGTGCCACTGTAGTAATATTCAAGCACAGACCACATGTTAGACCACCAGGAAAATCATTAAACATATCCGCTCAAGTACTCTATACACCAGACATCGAGCAAATAAAACAAATCTAAATGTGAAGAAAGATTGCTAGGAGCATGCCAATAGGGTTTAAACTAGCTAAACGTTTTTAAAGCAGTCTGTGCAAATAGATTTTGGGAATGATTATGTTAGGGTACATACTTAGATTGGAAATTCGAGAAAAGATACTTAGAGTGCATTCTTCACTCAGGAGAGCACAGCTTAGATTCCGCACATAGAGTACTAACATACACCGCTTACCAAATAGCCATAAGTTTGTAAGAAAAGGGCTCCACTGGACAAAGAAACTGCCTCTGAAAGCATTTCAAAGGGTTGGCATGGATCATGCAAATATGGACGCATAATTAGAGTCCTGGCCCTCCTGGGTGGCCATAGTTATGGGTTTACTAAGGTTAGGTTATGAGGAACAAGCAATGACTTCTGAACTTGTGAGTGGTGTTCCATACTTCTATACGCACAAAACACAATAGACAGAGGCAGCTGCCATATGTGATGATTTGTTGCTGTTACACAACCAGCATCACAATGCCATAAAAGAAAATAAAAGAACCAAAAGAAATTAGTTTCTGTTTGCTAGTACGTACTCAACAGTAAAGGCATTTTCCTATGAGCATTTTGAGGTGGATAAGAGGATAATATCTTCTGTAAGGTAGACCTATTCTATTAGATAAAAACAGCAAAATCTCTGAGATTCACACAATTTCCAACTTTCAGTCGTCATGGGTTCATAATATTTCTAACATCTATAAAGACCTACCATTAGTAGATTGTGCAGCCACTAATGCATTCTTCATGACAGAATAGAACACAGCTCCAGCACAATCTGCGTGTTGAAGGCTGTAGGCTAACCTGTAACATAACCATTGTATATCATAGTCAGTGCAATCAAACATGGTTGCTATAATGACAGAATTGAAATGCAAAAGATGAAACTAGATGGAATAAACAGCATCCAACAAACCATTTAATTAGTTCCAAGAACATGTAGCTTAAATTTTCCTAGACAACAAGAGAAAAATCGCAGGCAGGCAATATATTGTTGATCCAACATTCAGTTTTAAATAAATTAAAGTACATTCTTCTATAAAAGCTCATCTTCCGCTTCTTACATTGCAGGTAAGATAAGGGAAATTTAGATTAACTAACAGGAGAAAGCCTATTTAAGAGACTGATTATTTCATGTGTCAATTTAAAATACTTAAGGCTTGGGCAAGGATGATTGTTCACGTCAATCCAAGCTTTCACTGCCACCTACAAAAGCAGTTCCTTAGTGCTTTCCAGATTTTACATGTGCCTGATAAGAGAGGAATAATCTTGCACCTTAGGCCATTAATCTCTAGTATCAAATTATCTCGATTAACACCGCCACCCATAGCTCGCTGGAACGTCTCTTCCACCTAAACAGGGAAATCCACTCAGCAAATGGGCAACAAGAAATGGAAGTACGTATGTCTTAATCACATATATGTAATAACCTCTTTCTCAAACTTAGAAATATGATCATCATCCTCAACCACACTGCCTGATGAATCATCTTGATCTGGTAGAGTCGGATTGTTGGATTCACCCTCTGACCCATCATCATCAGACGCAGCATGCCGCAGCTCTTCAAGCTTTTCTTTAGGAATCGGGGCAATCGATTGTCTCCATTCTTCCACGATCCCAGCATCAACGCTTGTCCATATGTAACCAACAACACCACAGGTACCAGTCTAATTGGTGACCCATCATGAACAACAATCAAAGCAGTTATAAAGACCATGGCAAAACAGTGCCCCACATTCAACAACATAATTCCATGAATGTTCCTAACTAAATCACTAAGGCAGATAAGAAAAGAAAGAAACCTCAGATGCTCCCCGACTCATCTTCTTCCAAAGGAACAGTTGCTTGATCACCATTACTCCTCATACTGGAAAATGCTGCAAGGAAGGAACCAGTTCACCAAGTAGAACATGTAGGTTACAGGTCCACCGGAACAAGTCTGACATAAATATCAAATAAAATTTTAGGGTCTGCAGACTAACGTGGACTATCTGTAATTCCAGAGTTGGTGTCAGCATACTCAAGTTCTTCATCGCTATCTTCATTTGAAGGCTGAGGAAGTAATGAAACTTTTGAGTGGGCAGGCACAACAACATTCTTTCCAACTTCAACCTGAATGATAAAACAAGTTCAAGATGTACTCAACAGTCAACACAGCAAGAATGCAAGATAAAGAAACAGGCAGATTATGTAATTTTCTAATAGGGGAAAGTTTCTGTATGGTAATGTCAATATTGTAGCAGCTTACCTTAAATGACAGTACACAACCAGGTTCAACAATAGCACCAGCTCTTAAATGAACACCATCACAGACTAAAGAGTTACTAACTTTGCATCCATCTTCGATCATGACATTGTCCCATATGAATGAGCCGTCAATCAAAACATTTTTCCCAATCTTGCAGCCCTCCCCGATAACTGAATTTAATACTTTGCAGTGGTCTCCAATACTAGTCACACCACCAACAACCGAATTTGCACTGATTTGTGCGGAAGGTGACAATGTCACATCTGCTAAAAAACATGCAGGATTAAGATGTGCAGAGAATAATGGAATTGATCACTGGAATAATAGAAGATTCAAAAGACAAAAATGTAGGAAAAAAAAAAAAAGAGTACCCAAGAAATATATAAAATAGTCTAACAGCAGAATACAAAACCCTTTCTAAAGCTAGCAAAATATCTATAATAGTTCAGTTTACAAGACGAAACAATATAGTTTCCTTGGAATTAATTATGTTATGTAGGCTAAATGCATGTACAGTAGGACATTTGGACAATAAACATATGTATCAGAAGCAGATTTTTTTATAGTTTTCAAGGAGGCACATAAACTAATTTGACCTATTCTATGCATTGCTTAGTAAAATGCCTCAAAGAATAAGATATTTCCTAAGACCAGATATCAAACTACAAATTTAGATTAGATTATTACACATTTTGAAGCAAGCAAATAGTTAATGCAATTATGCAAAATAAAAAACATAACAAATAAAAATGATTCTGGACTTCCAAATATCTTGCTTTAAAGGAAGCATGAACCAAGGAACAATAAGTCAATAGAAAGTGTCTAGAAATAAACATACTGTACAAAATTCTAATCACTGTGTATACCTGATGCCTTGTATATCCCCTGCCTATGAAGTCTACTTTCTGAGCAATCACGGCTTGATGTTACATCAGGCACCATAGGGTATGTCCACCTTTGAATTACATCTTTACTCACGGTATCATAACTCCTGAAATTGTCAATTCTTGCAGCATATCCAGAGCGTAATTCATGAGTATAAATTTTGTACCCCATAATCTGAAAGAATCGGTACGGCCGTTACTTTGTTGCAGAACAGGAAAACAGCATATGTACTTTTTTCTTACTGTGGTCAAACAGCAGTGAATAGTCTTACATCATCAACTAGTAAGCCCTTCACAAAATGGCGCCCGAAGATGCTGATAATCAAAGTTATCTGTAAAAAGACTTAGGACTTCTGGAGAACAGATATCAATATAGCAGTCCTGCCAGGTAAGAAATGAAGATGATCAAAATAAAAATAAGACATACATAAGCAACAATGTTAGCAGAAACAGATCAAGAAAAAGAAGATATCAACTGTTGAGTTGTAGAGTTTGAAAGCAAACCTCCATGTCATTATGCAGCTGGAGAGTAGGATTATTCGTCAGAATATCTTTATCAATTGTAAGATGCAAGTGTGAGTTATCTGCCCTGTCCTCATAATAAAGCAACTCCTTTGTCTCAGGATCTATCGCCATAACAATTTCATCGTTACCCAAACGAGTTTGGTGTGTCAGGATAGAAGGTTTTGAATGCTTTATAACCATAGTCATAACAGCATGTGGGTCCTTTTTCTTGCGATCCATATGTTCCCGGAGAGCATCCTTCAAGCTCATGTTACTGACCGTATCACCACTGATGAGAACAAAATCTCCATGTATCTACAGCAGAAGGATGGGATGCATAAAACAACTGAAACTGCAAATGGAGTTACATGAACTTATAAGCATGGTAATGCCTGACTCGCCCTGACTACCAGTAGATACACATAATATTAATACATAATTATTGTAAAGTAATCACATATTTTAGTGCCTAGGCTTCGTATAAGTTGAGCTAAACTAGCGCCATTTTTCGAAGAGGATGTTAACAAACTAGTAGAACAAGCCAAAACCGAAAAAAAAAGTGTTTACTTTCTATTTAGTAGCTTCAGAAACAAATTGTATTACTATGCTGATTAGGAGAAATGCTACAAACAATTGTCTCTTTCATTGGTGCTATAGAGTGGTTTTGATGCACTCCCGGAGCTACTCTACTAAGGCAACAAGCATAGAAGACCATTCACACTTTCTTATAAATGAACTGAAACAACAGCCCCAAAATATGGCAACCGAGTTCAGTCTCAGACCACCATGCTATATTATATCAGATGGGAACCATCATACTAAACTCAACGAGAAGATCCAATGTGATAAGCATACAAAAACTAAAGCTAAAATCCCTCAATAACGCCGAAAACTAGAAAGCCAGCAATCATAATTAATCCGGAACGATTGAACAGGGAAGCAGGACTGAGCACTGACCACGCCGCGGTCGTAGATGACGCGAAGCGCGTCGCCAGCGCTAATCGCGTCGTGGGACTCGACGGCCGTGACGGTCATGCTCCCGGGCCCAGACTTGCCAGCCCACCCGGCCTTCTCCAGGTACTCCTTAACCTGGTGCGAGTGCGCGCAGCAGAAGACGAAGGCCTCCTCCACCCCCGCAGACTCCAGCCACGTGAGCGCGTACTCGATCATCGGCATGTGCACCAGCGGCAGCAGCACCTGCAACGAAGAGGCAGTGGCGGGGCAAAACTCGTTCAGAGGAGCCGCGAACGAAGCTCGAGCGAGCGCGGGTGACTGGTGCTGCCCTGGTGTGGGATTTGGGAAGCGGGTCGAGTAATACCTTGGGGCGCTCGAGGGTGATGGGGCGGAATTTGAGCGTGAAGCTATCGGCGAGGAGGACCGCTTGGAGAGGGGGCGGGCGCGCGAGGTCCTCATGGCCGTTCCCGGAGGCGGCGCCACCGCCCCGGCCGCGGGATTTTTTCTGCGACATGATTGCTGCAGGTCCGGCGGCGGAGCAGGAGTTCGGAGGTCTGGACTCCGGCCGGATTCTGGATGGGTGGGCCGGATCGTAGATGGGTGGCTCGCTTCGTTCTGAAGGAGAAGAGCCTTTGGGCCTGGCTCATGGGCCAAATGTGGTCCAATTTATCTCTCTTGGGCAGTTCCGTGTTTGGTTAATTCCTTCTCAAAAAAAAGAAAAAGTTCCGTGTTTGGTTAGGAGCGAGGAGTTTGGGCCAGGTGGTGAACCAGCTCGCCCTGAAATTTTGGCGGACTGGCTCGTCGAACGAGCGCTCGCTCTACGCTCAAACACGCGGCTACACCGCCCCACCACTATAGCTGCAGCCAAAGCCATCTTACTTGTAACGAGATGGAGGAGAGGCGTAGATCGGGGATGCCTAGCCCCCTAGATTTTTTTTTTTTTTTTTTTTGAGAATGCCCCCTAGATCCGTTGGGCGCCTTTACGTTGGGCCATGCGACCATGCACTTCCCCTAATGCTTCCTTCTTTGCGGTCCATAGAAATCTCCTACAAATTGCATTGATTTCCTCGATCGCCCACGAAGGTAGGCCGTCGGCGATGATGGTGTAGATCGGGATTACGCACAACACCGACTTGATCCAGATGAGCCTTCCGCTTCTATTCATAAGGGGTCAGTGGCAAGCCGGCATACGCCTGGTGACTGCGTCCACTGCGGATTGGATCTTGGCCTTAGGCAGTTTCTTCACGCTCAGAGGGGGGCCCATGTATGTGATGGGGAAGTCCGCGAATTGGTATCCCAGGATGCCCTAAAGTGTTGTCCTGTGAGACGTGGATCGGCGTGATGAAGCATTTGGCCAGATTTGTCCTTAGGTTGGAGGCGTCGCCGAAGATTTGGAGAAACATTTTTATTGCTTTCGCCTCACCCGCACTCGGGTGTATGAAGAGGATCACGTCATCGGCGTAGATGCTGCAGTGGTGCCGGATCGGGGCTGCCCCCGTGGGTCTGAGTAGATGGCCCATGGCCGCCGAGACCACCAATAGCGTGAATGCTTCCATGACAATAATGAAGAGCATCGGCGATAACGAGTCCTCAGGAATGGCCATGGCCGCCAGTGTTCGCCGAACCCGAAGGCCCTAAGGCTCCAGCAGGAATGGCCATGACACGGTGTCGAACACCTTGGAGATGTCAAGCTTAAGCAGGGCCTTGGGGATTTTCATTTTCCTCAGGAGGACAGCCACCCGTTGGACGAACTTGAAGTTGTTGTGGATCGTTCTCCCCATGATGAAGGCATTTTGGTTCGGTGAAATTAGCTCATGTAACCTTGGGGCCAGCCGGTTAGCCATGAGCTTGGAAGTCATCTTTCCGAAGCTGTGGATCGTGATGGGACGGTAGTTTGCGGCAGACCTGGCCCCGGTTTCTTTGGTAGGAGCACAGCGAAGGAGTTGTTTAGCTTATCGAATGCTCTCTTTGTTGCCGAAGAAGCGGGCGTTGATGGTCGGGTCGCCCGTGACGTCATCCTTGATGACTGGCCATGCGGTTTTGTAGAAGGCCCCAATGAAACCGTCAAGACTCGGGGGGCTCTGTCGGGGGGGCATCTCGTGCACGACCACCTCGACCTCCTCCACCATGAAGGGCTAGTCTAGTGTTGAGAGGTCCAACGACTGGATGTCGATTGCCTAGAAATCGAGCTCGAAACCGGCCTGCCCCGGCTGACCAAACACCTGCTTGAAGTGGCTGTAGAGGGCCATCTCTATGTCTTCATGAGTGGAGTGGATGTTGCCCCCTTCTTCCAACCTGGTGATGGTGTTTCTCCGCTTCCTATCACGAGCCAAGAGGTGGAAGTACTTGGTGTTCGTGTCGCCGTCGGCGAGGTATCTGACCCTAGATCTCTGTCGTGCTATGGTCCGTTCGAGGGAGGAGAGGCCAAGGCAATTATATTTGAGGTCTTTGTGCTCCTCAAACTCAGAATCATTTAGGGGCCGACGGTCGGTGGTTGGTCAAGCTTGAGGATGATATCTCGGGCCATGAGCAGCTGCTCCCTAGACGTTCCCAATATCGCTAGCGGACCACCTGCGGAGCTCTTTTTTTGAGGTTGCATAGCATGAAGTCTAGGCACGGAGGGGGTCAGAAACTTGTCTGGGCAGGTCCATCCTCTGGCCACCACCTCCAAGTAGCCCTCCGATTTGGGCCAGAAGGCCTCAAAGTGGAAACGAGGCTTGGCGTGGATAGCCATCCGTGTCGCAGTGGGTAGTGGTCTGAGGCATCGGAGGAGAGGGCCTGAAGATGGCAATCCAGGTGCATGGCCTCCCGGTCCGAGAGAGACAAGGACACGGTCGAGCGGACCGGAGTAGGGCGCGTCGCTCGTTGCTCAGGTGTAATGTCGACCATGCAGGTGAAGGTCGAGGAGCTCCAGGCCGTCGCGTCTGTTGATGTTTTCATTGTTCTTGTCTGCCTCATCAAGAATGAGGTTGAAGTCGCTTAGGACCGCCCATGGCCCGAGGCAAAAGCGTCTCTAACGGCTTCCGGCTCGTCGAGGAAAAGCCCGTGTTCTCCTCCCCGTGGCCCGTGAGGCGATCATAAGCCATCACGGGCTTTGTGCATCGCCGCCCCTGATGGACCCGAGACGGTGACGGAGTAGCAACCGACATGGACGTCGGAGAGACGTATCACTCGGGTAGTGTTTGGTCCAATAATGCACATTGACCATTTGGGTGGTGTTTGGTTTTATTGCCACAAGCTTTCATCAAATGCCACGCGCTGAGAATCTTCTTGATTTATGCTACGCGGATCCTGTGGCTAGGAATATTATTTGTAGGCTCCATCCATGATGTGCTTAATTTGAAGCCAACATGACCAGACAAGAAGATTTCAGAACACACATCTTCCCTATCGCGATATGACATTCAGATCTGGCTACAAGCAAGATGTTCTGGTTCACCTACACAACTAAGAAATCTCACTCGATGGAGTCACATTAATGCTCTGAGACCGAACCCTGTCTATGATCTTCTGCCTCCCTGTTAAATCTTCTTCGTATCCAATGACCTGCAGAAAACGCAAGACTTAAATGAGTCGGACAATGCTTTTGCCAATTGCCGAGTAGAGCATGTTGATTGTTGGATAGACTACACACCTGAGGTTCTGACTGCGTCTCACTGAAAGGGTAGTAAGTAGTGGGAGCTGGTGTGGAGTTTAAGTTTTGAACCTTTGTGCCAGGGGTGTTGTCTTGCTTCTGTTGCCTAGAGAAAATAAACAACAGTTACCAAACCAATCGTGAAGCAAGGGCAATCCCATCCCACAAAGTAGGGGCAGGAGTATCCCATCCTCTATATCCCAGAACCAGACACACCCTTACTGCAAATAAGTTGCCAGTTGAAAGTTTTCTGCTACGTAGATGACATAAAGTGAGCATGATGCTTTGTGTTAATATTCATTTTGTTATTGTGTGAGGAAGTGGAAGCTCTATCAATCAGAAATGATGATTGAATGCTTCATTGTTAAACTGAAAGTTCCAGATGCCCCAAAAGAGCATATCCCAGGGTTCTAGACAGAAAAACTGAGCATTCCAAATCTATCCGAACATACGCGTGTACAAAAAATGTATAATGTACCAACTTACATGTTCAACCAGCTCCTTGAAATGCCAAAGGAATGTGTATCTTTCTGCTCTTGAACAACAGAATTGTCAGGTTCAAATATCTGCATCAGAAGTTAAGGATACAACACTAGTACATTTTTTTAAAGTACAGTATGTAGTAAGAACGGCAAAGCATTTGTCACCAGTAAAATAGGATACACTCCTGGGAGATTGCACGTCCTGAATCTGCAGTTTACAAAAATGGGATGTGTCGCTTTTAGACGATGTCCTAAGTCTTTGTAGTAGTTAAGTGTATGAATTGCATTAACATTACCTTGGATGATAGAACCTCTATGGCATCTGCCACATCAGGAACAGAGCTATTGTCGGGGTGTTTCTCAGATCTTCCGATGTTTCCGCACATACCGTTAACCTTGCCAGGAACAGATATTCTTCTCTTCCTACTAACAGCAGGCATAAGTTTTTCTTCATTAACTGCAGAAATGACAGCTATGTGAGCATGATGAGTTCGGGGTGAACATAATTTCTATGCAGAACTTGTGAAATGAACAATTACCAGAATTGTGTGTTGTTACTTGACAACCACTAAGCAGCTCAGAGGAGTCAAATTTGGTTGCCTGCGTGGAATATTGGCTGACAGTGCACAGATCAGCGTCTTTATCCTCTGGTTTCGGCTGAAAGTGATCGACAGGGAGAAGTTTATCCTGCAATGACAATTTGCCATCTTGTTAACCATTTCATGCACACAAGCCATTGTCAGGGGAAAGGGAAGACGTCAATATGCTCAACACTATGTATTGAAGACGAATACCTGTTTTACACACTCATAGAGCCACTCAGAAGTAATGGTCGGAGTTCCTCTTTTGGTGTAAACTTCATACTTAGGACCACTTGCAAAGTTGCAGATCAGATGGGTTACTGTCTTATATGCTTTTTCTGTAAACTTAGCACCCAGTAGAAAGCACAAGTTCTTCAGCAGCTGTCTTTCTTTCTCTTCATATTGTGATTGTGAAACACAGAAATAGAAGCTTTCGAATCCTGGAAACGGGGTGCGACAGCGCAAAAGGGAGAGAAGATAGGATGACTCCCAACATCTTGCAAGCAGTTCTCCTATACAAATTTTAAAATGTATAAGAAGTGGAATGTAGTCTGACATTTCGAAAGCATAGAGCAAAGTGACCTCAACCACAGGAGCATGTACCTCCAAACATGACCGTATCCATTGAGTTGAAACAATAGTTGAATGAGAGAAGTTACAAGGCAAGTTGTTTTGTCCATGGCACTCAATTATGAAATCAACAACAGTTGATTGTATGTCATTGTCATCCACCATATCGCCTCCACCATCTCTGATCCAATCAACAACCTCAGGTCTCTGATTCATATGAACATAGCCATTTTGTCAACAAAATCAAAGAAAGTGGGAGCCAAATATTATACATAATCAAAAGAAAACTTGGCTTCTAGATGAACAAGACGAGGCTTTATCGGCTCTGGTCTGCTTTATACAGTAACTTCAGTGTAAAGTAATGCCTCAACAAGTTGATCCGTCAGCAAAAGCATTTAGAAGTTCTGAAAACATGACCTAATTGCTATATGTGCCACACACCAAAACGAATGTTTTTACAGTAGGGAGACCTCTGCTGTGGGTGTGGGTGTGTGTTTATATATAAAAAAATGAAAACCTAAAAAAAGGAACAAGAGCAAGAGCGGATCAAATGAACATTGAAGTTTAAACCATGAGTCATCTTAAAAGGGAGGTGGCACAGATGAACCAATACAGGAAATGGGTGGAATATTAGCAAAGTAGCATACCTTGTCATGAGAAAATGAATTTGAGAAACCAAATGTTCTCCCTTTGAATATATTTGATCTGCTACTTCCAGAATTCATTATGGATGTTACTTGATATTGGGGCTGGTACTCGCTAACATTGACCATTCCATTTTGCTGACTTGATTTTGCAGTCCTGGCTGCTGATTGGGTTTTGCTTATACTGTTTTCATGTTTACCTCCTTTTGGTTTTCTTTCAGATGATACATCTTTTTCATGATGCTTGTCACGTAAGTCATCGACAGTTGGAACATGAAAAAAATCCCACCTGAGCTTCTGCCTGCCTTAGTTTCACGTGTATCAGCAGAATTTTCCATGCTCACTTGTGAAAATCCTATGTTCAAAAGGTAGAATAACAATGAAAGTTAAATCAAGCATGGATAATATCTGTTTTAACTTTTAAATACAACTAAATCTGGTGGTTCCATACCCTTCAAGAGGAGCTCAGTAGCTATATGCATTGGGGATACATTCACTTCCTTTTTTGCTCTATTGCACTCTTCTAACCATTTTACTTTCACTATATTTATTACACCCCATGCAGCCAGACGTCTTACCTCCTTTTTTTTCACTGACAAGACAAATAACCACCATCAGCTACAACTGAAACCATCCAGAAAAGAACTAAGATATACAGGAGAAAGAGTTGCATGAACTTACTCGTCTGAAGGTGTACCAATAACAATATGAGTAAGCTTCTCATTTAGCAAAATATGCCGGGATCCACCTCCATTGCGTATCATCATGACAAGCCTTAACAACTCTTCCACTTCAAAACCCACCAAAGAAATTCGGCATTTTGATAAATATAGACCATCATTTTCTGGCTCCGAGTCCTCAGCAACATGACTATCAACCTGCATCTCATTTGTCTCTTGGACACTAGGTGTGGCAACAATATCAGCGTTGCTGATCCGTGCAGCATCACCAAATGGAGCAGGAAAATATTGAGACAGTGATACTGAATCATCAACTGATGTTGCCGGAACAGGTTGAAAGCTTGCACTTGCGCTACTGACCTCTGGAGTTTGCTGCTCCTTAAGGGAACCCTTTGAACCACAAAAAGCAGATGAACTCTGACAAACGAGGTAGCTATTTTCATCTTGACAAGCTTCATTTCAATAAAGAAATGCATTCAAGAAGTTAGGTTAATCTTACTAGATTTATAACTTTTGCAGGAGGAACAATCTATAGTGGCAGCAAAAGCTCCTGGGTATGTTAGTACCTCTTCGAGCAACAGATTGTTCAACCCATCTTGGATTCACAATGTGGATATTACCCAATTTTTGGGCCACGGCATATTTGTCACCTCCAGGTTCGTAATAATATGTTAAGAAATCAATATAGTAATCAAAGTGTGTTGTCCTTTAGAAAGCTGGTTGGAAAATAAACAATATTTTTAACAAATGTCAAACCAAATGTTCCCGAACACTGGAACAAACATTAAGTAAATCCTGGAAGCTAGTGGTAATTTCTTTCAGTGATTTTATGTTTTTTTTTGTCATATTGACAGTTGACAGATGGAAACGGCTTTCATGAATTCACAACTGTGGTGTGCATCCATTCATCACCAGTTTTAACGACATGTCAGACTACTCAATTACTCATATTTAAATTCCTCTACATTTCATTTCCTGAACTATGGTTATGGAAAAGGAATACAGGGTGGAGGATTATAAGTTTGGCCTAACAATAAATCTGGTACTTCTGCAGAGATCTTCAGAACCGTTCGGTTGACTCATTTAACCAACTCAAATCTCAAACAGAAAATAGTAAATTCAAAAAGGCATCAAAGGATATATTTGCGACTAAATGGGTGGACTTCCGTGTGAGGCAGGGAGAAAACTGGCCACCATTCTGCACTACCATTTTCTTCAATTCCTTCCGTTCATCTGATCAAACAGAAGAAAAATAAAGTGTCACTGATGAAGTAACTGGTCATTCAATTCAAAAGAATAAGGCATATGTTATATGTGGTTTCCATAAATATCAACAATAGCTTTGCACTAGCAGAGGGTTCGAAGTTGTGTCTAAAGCCCGCAGTTCATACCTTGCACTTGGACTAACTCTACCTCCACCAGTCTGGATTATAAGTTATTGAGAAATTTGGGGAAGAACTCTCTGGAGTGTGCCAACAGCACACCCCTTCTCTATTCATTTCTTCTCTCTTTTACATAATAGTCCTCTTACATTTTTATATTTACACCAACACTCCCCCTCAAGATGGGCTAAAGATATCTAACATGCCCATCTTGTTACAACTCAACTCATTCTCATTAGGCCCTAGACCCTTTGTGAAACAATCTGCTAGTTGACTACGAGATTTTACATATCCTAGCCTTAGAGTCCCACTATCAAGCTTCTCCTTGATGAAGAAGCTATCAATTTCCACATGCTTTGTGCGATCAAATTGAACTGGATTGTTTGCAATATTGATTGCAGCTATGTTGTCACAATGAAGCATCATGGTCTCATTTCTTAACAGCCGCAACTCCTTCAACAAGCCTTTTAACCACAACATTTCACATAGGCCTAATGTCATTGCCCTGTATTCGGCCTCTGCTGTAGATCGAGCCACAACTGCTTGCTTCTTGCTTCGCCATGAGACAAGATTGTCTCCCACAAACACACAATAACCAGATGTAGATCTCCTATCATCCCTACAGCTTGTCCAATCTGCATCACAGTACCCTTTCCAAATTTAGGTGTCCATTCTTCCTAAACCATATCCCTCTCCCAGGAGTTCCCTTTAGGTACCTCAAAATTCTATAGACTATCTCCATATGCTCGTCCTTGGGTCATGCATATACCGCTTACTACACTCCTTTGCATAGGAAATATCAGGGTCTCATTATGACATAAATATATCAACCTCCCGACCAATCTTTGATATCTCTCTCTGTTGACAGGATCTCCAGACTGGGCACATATTTGATGATTTTTGTCAATAGGAGTACTACATGGTCGACATCCAAGCATTCCGGTTTCTACCAACAAATCCAGGACATATTTCCTCTGAGAGATGACAATTCCCTTAGGTGATCTAGCAAACTCAATCCCAAGAAAATACCGAAGTGGTCCTAGATCTTTCACCTCAAAGGCTCTTCCCAAACTTTCCTTCAAACATTTGATTTCCTCCTCATCATCTCCGGTAATTACTATGTCATCCACATATACTGCCATAATGGTGATAAATGTCCCTCTATGCTTATAGAAGATTGTATGATCACCATTGCATTGAATGTATCCCATGTAACAAACTGCCCTCCTAAACCTATCAAACCACGCCCGGGGTGACTGCTTTAATCCATATAGTGACTTCTTAAGTCACGCACACCTTCCCAACGGTTTGACTATTTGCAAACCCCGGTGGGATTTCCATGTAAACCTCCTCCTGTAGATCTCCATGAAGAAATGCATTCTTCACATCCATTTGATGAAGAGGCCAACCAAAGTTTACTGCACAAGAGATCAAGGTTCTAACAGTTCCTATTTTTGCCACAGGAGCAAAGGTCTCATCGTAGTCAATGCCATATGTTTGACTATACCCTTTTGCAACCAATCTTGCCTTATATCTATCCACCTCACCTTTTGGGTTTTGTTTCACAGTAAAGACCCACTTACAACCCACTGCTTTCTTCCCTTTTGGAAGTGGAACCAGTTCCCATGTCTTGTTCTTTTGAAGAGCATGCATCTCTTCTTCCATTGCCGCCTTCCACTTAGGGTCCTGTTTTGCACACTTCGGTCCCTTGGAATAGGCCTTTGTTTGTAAAGATGCAACAAATGCTCTATATGCGAGGTGCAAGGCGAGAGTATGAGATGAAGTTGGCAATGTCATGATACGTACTAGGATGCTCAAATCCATAACGAACAGGAGGTTTTCCAAAATTGGATCTAGTATCTCTACGTTGTACAAGAGGTAACTCTACATGTTCAGGGATAGGAGGAACATTACCACTTGACCCAGATTGGGTCGAGAATGGAGAGAGATCCGAGGAGAGATTTGGGACTGGAGAAACAGACTCATGTGGTTGTGATGCACTCACTTGCTCCCCCGACTCTGACTTCTCCCCTAACTTCGAACCTCGTCCTTCGATACACTTGCTCCTTGGCAAATCTTTTCTCAATCTACGCCCTAGCAATCCCCTTTTCCTTTGCTCTTAGCAATCGGCTCCTCATTCTTATCATCAATCATCACCACATTCTCAACCACCTCTTCATTCCCTTCAACAATTGCCTCCTCATTCTCATCAACATCATTCCTCACATCCACAACAAGGTACCCGATTTACTACCTCTTGAGGCTGCAGGCACATCCATTGGACACGGGATAGTCCCAACAACCACCTCTCTTTGAGCTTACGTTTCATCTTGCACACAACCATTCTCCCCCTCTCTACCGTCACTCTCGGTGGATCAAGAGAATTCCTCCAATAACGGATCAAGATCCCATGATTTTGTGTAGTATGGTTCAAACTCACTAAAACGTCACATCCATACTCACAAACAATTTCTTTCCAATAGGGTCCCAACACTTATAACCCTTTTTTGTGTAGAGGAGTATCCAACAAAAACACACTTCCGAGGATCTAACTTTCCAAGCGAAGGTCTATGGTCTCGACAAAACAAACACAACCAAACACCTTAGGAGGCACCTTAAACTCCCTTTGTCCCAACGAAGCTCAGCTGGTGACTTCATGCCAAGGATCCTAGATGGCATCCGATTAATGAGATATCTTTTCTTTGTCATTCTTGCCTCACTCCATAAATACTTTGGTACATTCATCACGAAACATTAGGGACCTCGCTACCTCCAATAGATGTCGGTTCTTCCTCTCGGCTACACCATTACGTGGTGGAGTGTTGGGGCAAGTAGTTTGGTGTATAATCCCGTGATCGGCGGGTATGCCCCAAAGTCATTGTTCACATACTCCTTTCCATTATCGATGCGGATAATTCTAATCTTGGCATCAAATTGATTTGTGACTAGCTTATGGAAGTCTTGGAAGCATCTAAGAACCTCATGCTTGCCCCTCATCATATAAATCCACGTCATACAGTATAGCAGTCAATAAATGTGACAAACCACTTAAATCCACTCAATGATGTGGTGAGCAAGGACCCCAAACATCAGAATGTATTAACATAAAAGGTTGAACGAAGACCAATGCTAGGATAAGTTGATCTTGTATGCTTCCCAAGTTCACATGCATCACACACAAGTTTGCTTCTATCCACGTCTTTAAAATCATCGGGATATAGTTTACTCAAGCTTTCAAAGGGGAAATGTCCTAACCGACGATGAAGCAAGAAGATCTCCCTCTCCTTTGCTCCAAAGACTGCTTTGCCAATGCTGACTCCACATGGTTGATGAACCACAACCCATCACGCCTAACTCGGTCCCAATCACTCTCCCCCGTCCTCTTCTCCCGAAAGATACAAGAATTTTCATCAAGCGTAACAATGCATTTGAACCGATCAATAAGTGAACCGACGAGAGAGAAGATTGATTTGGGAAGGAAGGAACATCACGGGGACAGATGATAAGTGAAGGGATGGAGTACACTCTATAGATCCTACACCATGAATGGGTTGAGAGGTGCCATCGGCCAGGTTTGAATGGTTTTGAGTTTGAGTGTGGAGTGTATGTTTTGAAAGAACTAGATATGCCTCGTGACATGCTTGAAAGCTCTGTATCTATGACCCATTCAATATTATGCCTACATGTGGATGCAAGTGCACGTGCCTGAGTACCTTTGCCCAAGTGGGCATAGTTAGCAAAAGTTACCAAAGTATCCGGAGGTGGCTATCACACAACCAGCTGAAGTGGCTTTGGAGGTCTCAAATGCTCTGAACTTCTGCCATTGTTCCCATTGATTGAGAGATGGAACCTCATTTATCGTTGAATCATTAACTTGAGATCCATTCTCGCGGTAGCAGCATTGGCTTGAGAGACACCACGCCCTCCGCCACGACCTCCTACACAACCTCCTCCACGGCCACCACGGGCACCTCCACAACCTCCATAATTTTTCCTTCCCTCAAGCTTCACTTTATTTGGCACTACTTCCTGCTTCAGCTCAGGCACCAAAGGCTGACGTGCGGAGCCAATCAAACCCATCTCCATAGGCTCCTCAATCAAAGTGGACGGTGTGATCTTCTCCATCCTCATCAAATCCTCCAAATGACTTGTAAGTCTAGCCTTCTCAGCACCAACTGCAGTTGTCTTCTCCACCAAATCAAAATCCCTCTTCTTAGCCAGCAATTCAGCCTCCAATTCCCATATCTTGGACAGGGCAGCAGCCAACTCTGACTCCAAGAACTGCACCTTCAATTCCATCTCTGTATCCATCTTCTCCTTTAATCAGGCTTATTCCAAAGCACTACTCCTCTACGGATCACTACCCAATCACTGAATCTCCACTTACACAACAGCGTACAGAAGTGAATTCCACTCCACTTCTCCACAGACCCAGCAATCTTCTTCCTCCTTGAGAACTCCCCTACGGCTCAAGCAGCAGCACCAAAACAAACACCCAAAAAATAGCACCAAATCCCACACTCGCAAGCAGTCACCACGCACAGACAAGCACCCAAGCACCAGCAGCCTCTAAATTCCTGCTTCTTTGCACAAATCGAGCAGCACACGAACGCTTTTTTTCCTTCTCCTACAGCAGCCCTTCTATCCTTTACCTTCTTCCTACAGCAGCACATACACCATACCCAGCAGCACATACACCATACCCCTGCCTGCTGCCTGCCGCCCACACCTGCACGTGCAGCACCTCAGCTCCAGCCAAGAACCTGCCTGCCGCCAGTGCACCTGCACAGCACAGCACCTGCTTGCCGCCCGGACCTGCACACGCGGCGATTGCCCCGCGTCCACCTGCTTGCCGCCCGGACCTGCACACACACGCGAGCTGCCAGCGTCTCGCGTCCGTGCGTGCTGGCGTGCTCCTGCCCGTCGCGAGCTCCGCCTCCTTCTCAGCGTCTGCACGCCCGTGCGCGAGCTCCTCCTCGCGTGAGCCAGCAAGACCCACGCCCGCGCTGCCTGCTTCTCCTCCACGCCCGGCGTTCAACCTTGCGGCGCCGCCCGCCCGGCGAGGCGTAGGTAACCCTAACTCCGGCTTTGATACCATATTGAGAAATTTGGGGGAAGAACTCTCTGGAGTGTGCCAACAGCACACCCCTTCTCTATTCATTTCTTCTCTCTTTTACATAATAGTCCTCTTACATTTTTTATATTTACACCAACATAAGTGAACTGACTTACTGACATCAAATCCATTAATACCATTTTCACGTAAATCCAAATACTTCCATAGAAGTGTCAAAGTTCTAAAGGTTTAGTGTTCGACTGCAGGCTGATATCTAGTAAAGGCTTCTGTTTCGTTTTCACAGGGATTGCTATATAGCACAAACCGTAGCCAGTCTCCACAAAATGACAAAACCCAATCACAAATCTGCCAAAAGAATTTCTCGAACACGTAGGACATGTCATTTCCATAAAGAAGAAAACATACCAAAGCGTACAAGACCACACCCACACCTGCCTATAAAAACAGTACATTCATGCCACACAAATAATCTGCCAAAAACCTAGTCCAATTACAGAGAAATGATATTCTCGGCTATTGCCTAGTAGGTTGAAAAATTAAATCTCAACTTCAAAACCAGGCACTTGACACCTTATAAACTATCAAGATCATGCAAAAGACACCCTAGACCTAAACAATTGTGCTTTTGATTTGCAATTAGCATTACATCCCAGTGGGCAACAGTTACAAGACTATGCCACATCAACATTGGCTTGCGTACTAAACGCACAATAAGCTGAAACCTCAGTAATTTATGGAAAGTGGAGCATTTACACAAGTTGGTCAGGTAGCAATTACCAAATCCACGGACATATTCAATAACATAATATAAAGCATCACAATAGTTGATATTTATTTTGGAAGTATCAACATTTTAATCAACGTTGTTGTCTAAAAAAAACATTTTAATCAACGACCATAAGAGCATGTTCAGAGGCTCCAAATCCCAAGAATTTCCTTTAAATATGAACTTTTAAAGTTACTAGAGTAATCCTACTCTTCCAAACAGGCCTTCAGTTTTCAATAACCATACAAGAAAAACATGATCTTAAGGGAGGAAAATCAGAACTCACTTCCCACACCAAGCTTAATAAAGTTCAGCTGCACCAACCTGGATCCAGTTTAGTGACACAGATATTCAACCCAGTAAAGGGAAGAATCCTGTAAGGTTCATGAGGTACAACACGATGTTCAATCCAGCATTGCTCTACCCACTTCATGGTGACAATGGGCTTCTTCAAAGTATTCAGAGCCCACTGCAAACACAACAAGAAGCAGCCACATCTAGATTAGTCATAGGTCAATAGCATGAAAGTAAGTTCTTGCGTCAATGCCATCTGACATCCTCAAAGGAGTCAGCAGCAGTGCAGCGCTGTGCAGCATGCAGTTATGCTTTTTAGCTGCAGCATAACAGCATCAATACTCTACTACAAATCATAGCTACACAATACTCCTCCATAATCTTTTCTTAGGCGTGTGAGGAGTTTCTACGGATACCAAGGATCCGCAGGAAACGCAGAAGATTAATGAAGCTCGGAACTTTGGGCTTGGAGCGGTCACATCTTTACAGCTGATTGGTTCCATGCATGCAAGGCTTAGTAGCCTAGCCCTGGATGACAGCCAAAAGCAAGTACGCGATTGGATGCATGCATGCAAAAGAACGCTTGGAATTTGAGCACATGAGTAACTGGTATGCTCGATTGGACGCCGCTTCAAATCCACCGGACCATGCCAAGAAACGTATCCCACACCCAATATAACCTCAAAACAGAGAATACACCGCGCACCTAATAAAAGATTATGGAGGGAGTAGGTAGGCAAAGATACATGAAACTGGTAAAAATGAGTTTTTTTTTTTTCAAATGACACAGGAGAGCTGCAAGTAATTTCATCAAGGGAAAAAAAAAAAGGAGAGGCTAATAAGCCAGCTCCCAAACATATACAGTTAAAGATCCATCACTTCAACAAACTCGAAGTCCACCACACACCCTCACTTAACTGTGCAGGATAAGCGACCTGATGAGTAACTCTAGGAGGGCTGAAGCACCAAAAGCTACTCTCATTTGCCATTGACTGTAACACTAATGGACATAGAACGATTAGCGCCCTTAAATACACATTTATTGTGGTGTTCCCATATCTCCCAAGCCAACAGAATGATGAGGGAACTGAGTTCTTTATTTCAAATACTTGGGCACACTTCTGATGGCACTATTCCACTAAATAATGGATACGGTGCATTGAAAGCAGCTATTCTCATGCTATAATAACTAATATGCTTTAGATCCTAATAATATCACTATATATTTATTTACTTATTTTCTTTTCCTATTTTGTTGGTGGCTCATGTTGGGTTTCAACTAGCCTACCCCCAAACTGTTTGGGAATAAAAAGGCTTTCTTCTTCTTGTTGTTGTTACATTAGATGACAGGTGAGCTCTTTTAAAAGTCAAAAGGTAAATATTTACTTAAAAAAGTTATCCTGACCAACTTGGCAGCATAGTTTTCAGGCATGTTAAGGAGAAATTGACAAAGCTGACTTTGGGTTTATTTAAGTTAAAAAGCCTTCAGAAGTATCAAAAGAACAGAAACAAGACTTAAATGACTTTTGACACTTGTGGCATCAATTAATTAAACTGGAACCATGAACCATAGAGCATATGCAAAGAAGTAAAAGAATTCAACATATAATACAATACCTTAGATTTTGTCTGCAGTAATGGGATAAGGGACTACATTTTCACAAAAAATTTGCTATATGGGATCTAATAGTATAGGATAAGCATGTAGAACATTTCATACAACATTGCCGCAGTTGAATTAGAAGGGATTTTCAGAATATGGATGACTTACTATATATTTGTTAGCCGTGACATCCTTCACAATTATAAAATTCACATCCATGGACTGTTTAGATAGCAAATGACCTCCCATAGCTGTCACTAGTTCTTCAATCCTAACCTGCAAGAACAAAAACAAACTTGAGATAAATATTAACGTTTTAACTATCGGAAACTGTAACATTGAAGCACTGATACATGTACCTTCTCAGAGTTTTCAAAGCCTGAGCAAAGTGTTTTAACCCCATCCATTGCAAGGCAACAAGTATAACTTTGTTTAGGTAAAAGCGACGCTCTTTAGCACAGGAAAGAATGCACTGTGGTCCTGTCCAAATCAAAAAATTCATAACTAAACACTTAAACACACAAAAAGTCAGAGGAACTTATTAGAAGATTAGCTGTTATGATTTCAACCACATAAAAATTTATGCACTGCAAAACAAGTAATGTTTTGGAGTCCAAACTAACAAGAAAGCCTGATAAATTTTCAACACTTGGCATGTTCTGAGAGAGAAAGATTACATAGATTGCATACACAATTTTCATGATCAGGTCCTAGCGACTCATAAATAATCTGTCTACAAGTTTCAGCACTAAAGCATGAAAAGTTTGGGCCATTTGGCTGCAACAAACTTGGACAAGCAAGATACATTAAACAGGAACTCCTCCCAAAGTTAGAGTTCATAGAAAGCAGTATATGGTGCATGAAACTAAATTTTCAATTGAAGATACTCTTAAGTCTTAACAAACCAAATGCAGCATTACAGCAAGCTTTGCACAATGTGAGGTGATAAATAAGATGGTTATCTGTAGTGCCCCAACATCCCATCATGCTCTAGCCTACTCACACATACTACAAACGATATACACACAACACACATAAGCTCCCATCTTCTTTTCATTTTACACACAAAAGGGTTGACAAGAGGCCATCACCTAGGATTGTTATGGCTTTTTTATGTTGGTTAAACCCAACATTATCTGGCAAACTACGACTACTGCCATTCTTGCAACAGTTATTAAAATAATAACAGGCCTAATAAAGATCAGGCTGGGGCATCAGATACCCAGAGTTAACAAATTTAGCTCCATGTTGCAAATTCAGCACAATTCACCCATCAAATTAATTCAGCAGTCTTAACAACTGAAGTACTTTTTAAATGATAACAGTAGACTATCTAGTTTTTAACCGTCTGCCACACTAATCTCTAGTGTCATACAATTAGTACAAGTTTTAGCAACACACAAAACCAATCTAACCCTAACAGTTGAAGTTATGGACCATTGATTCACAAATTGCTGAAATCCAATAATGCAGCTTCCAATCTTCAAGGCATTGTAAACAATTGAACCTAATTTACTTGCATCTGGAATAATTCCACTAGTCAGAAAACGTAACAAAACAACTGTGCAACCATAGGGCCTAATCCCAGAACTGTGCAGATGCTCACCTAGCAATTTGCAGCCTTTAGCCCGCAGATCGGCGAACCTCTCCTGCAGAATTGACACACACAAAAAAAGAAAGGGAAAATAAACATTATTGGGAATTGGGGAAACCGAAGAGGCGGTCGGATTCGAGGTAGGGGAAAGGGGCGCGTGCGTACGTGGGAGGAGGATGAGATGACGTGGTAGTCGAGGGGTCCCGTGCGGCTCGGGTCGGCGCCGAGGATGACCTCGGCGCCGTTGAGGCGGAGCGCGTCGTGCACGGCGTCGAACACCTCGGGGCAACCAGATTCCGCGACAGGAACACGTTCGCGCCAGCGAAGGTCGCCGCCCTCCGCCCCCGGCGGGTCCTGAGGGGCCCGAAGCTGTAGGATGGTGTCATCGGAGGGCGGCGACCTTCGCCGCCGAATAACTCGGAGAAGATATCCTCGGCGTTCATCCATGCACCGGCGTCGTGCGTGGAGGCCGAGGGCGGCGGCACGCCGGCCTTGAGGCCTTCCTCGCCGTACTGGTGGTCGTAGATGGCGCGCTTCTGCGGGTCGCTGAGAACCTGCGGAGAGGGGGAGCCAAGGCCAATCGAGAGGGAGGTAAGCAGATGGGGTTTCCCGGCGGTAATGGAGGATGAGGTTGAGGGGAGGGATATGGTTACGGACGTCGTAGGCCTCGGAGAGCTGCTTGAAGAGGGTGTCGGCCTCCGGCGAGGGGTTCTTGTCGGGGTGGTACTTCATGGCGAGGCCGCGGTAGGCCTTCTTGAGCTCGGCGTCGGTGGCGCCGCGGCCGACGCCCAGCACCTTGTAGTAGTCCACCCCCATCGGCGGCGACTGGTGCGGCCGGCGGGCGGAGCGGTTTCTGCTGCTCCCGAGCTCCTGACAAGGGTTTTTGGATTTTGGTTGTTGGGGCCTTGATGGGTTTGCGCGGCGGGAACGAAATCCTCCAACAGCCACGGCTCCAACCAAAGCTTCCAGGGCACGCTTCGTCAGCTGCTGGGCCTCAGGCCCAACAGGAACGTCACACTGCTCAGGTTTTTGGCGCTAGCAAAACCACGAGGATAGCGCCCGGACGACCGGAAAAATTTCTCTCTGTCCAAATTTTCTTTTCTAAATTTTTTTCTTGATTTTTTGTAGAAAAGAACAAAAAATATTAAAAATGGAAAAAAAACTAATGGTACGAAGATTCCTACGGTCGACCGTAAACTAGTGTAGCCCCCATCCGTGGCCTTTCCTAGGTCTTCCCTAAACCTTTTGCTCCACTTTTGAGAGCAGGAAGCCCATCCGGAGGCTAGGCCCGTACATTAACAGGAGCAGAGTGTGCATATGTTCTGGGCCTCCAATTTTAGGGCCTCCAAATTTAGTAACACTAATAAGCATTGGTAATTTCTAGTTAAAAAAAAACGCATTGGCAATTTTCATTAAACAATATCAACACTCAAGTCTCAACAGCTCATAGCGTTTGGCTCAATAGCCATGGCAGCAGGCCACTCCTCCACGCTTCCAAAATCCCCATCGTACATACACTGAGTCTCGACCGACGTTCAGGCTTCCCATCGCGGTAGTTCACGACGGCCTCGCGATTCATCTTCTGCCGCCCGCGATTAGGCCTAGTCACAGCAGTTCACGGCGGCCTCGCAGCAATCGCTCGACGCTCCACCTCAAGGCTTGATCATGTATCGCCAAGAGTCAAGACGCATCTGTTGTCCACCGACTGCCGGGTCGGCAGCTGAGATTGGTATGCTTTCATCCCCAATTTTTCACTTACCTCGTCCTCAAAAATCATATTAGTCTAGAAATCTGATTAGGGAATTTTATAGGAGATTTCATATTCGCATCATGTCTTCAAGAAGTAGAAGGTTTGAATCTAGTCATGAAAAACATAAGAAGAAACAGAGATTAGAAGTTGCTGCTCAAACTCAAAAGGGTGCTCTTGATAGATATGTTTTGAAAGATTCTCAAATTAATTCTCAAAATCAAAACCCAGATGCTAATGTTGGCGAGGGTCATGTTGAAGATGGCAGCAACACATTAGAAGTTGGGGCTCAGACTGTAGAAATTAACAATGAAGGTACCAGACATGTTGATGAAGCAAATGCTAGAATTGAAAGTAACAATGACAACCATACTTCTTTCCAGCCTGACATATATGATCCAAGATATTGGGATTCACTTGATTCTAAAATGATTGATATATTGTTGCAGAAAGGTCCTAAAAGAGATCTGTCAATCCTTAAAGGTCCTAAAGATAGATTTTCTAGAAGATTTTCTGCAACATTTTACACTAGATTTCTTACAAATGGTGAAAGTTGTGACAGAGAATGGTTTGTATATTGCAAACCTCTAGATAGAGTATTTTGCTTTTGTTGCAAATTATTGAAAAGGGGCATGGAAAAGGACAGCTAGCAAATGAAGGGTTCAGTGATTGGAATCATTTAGGCACTAGACTTAAAGAACATGAAACTAGTGCGAGCATGTTTTCAAGACAATTTCTTGCATCACATAATCTAGCATTCCGTGGCAGTAATAGCAGATTATACCAAGATAACAATGGAAATTTCTTAGGAATGGTTCAATTGCTTGCTAAATTTGACCCTGTTATCCAAGAGCATGTCGGCGCATCACCAATGATGAAATTCATAAGCACTATCTTGGCCATGGAATCCAGAACGAGTTAATAAGTTTGCTCTCTGATGCAATTAGGAGTGAAATAATTAGAAAGGTAAAACAAGCAAAGTACTTCTCAGTTATACATGGTTCTTTCCCAAACGCCCGTTATTGCATGCAGAGTTTTGTTAACCATTCCATTCTTTGTTGCATCTGCGGAAAGGAGCTTTTCTAAACTCAGGTTATTCAAGTCCTACTTGCGTATGTGCAATGACACAAGAAAGACTCAATGGGTAGCACTTGAAAATGATATCTTAGTGATGATCAAGTATGAAGATATAATTGAAGACTTCATTTCAAAGAATACTAGGCGAATAATATTTTTTAGTACAATATAAGGTCAGTTTGTTACTTAAGTACTTTTGTATTGTTGTAGCATCATATGTTCCAAGTACTATAAGAACACGTATATTTGATACTTTATAATGAAGTTAAATTATTCTAGTGTTATTATTTTCTTTATAAATTTTAGGGCCTCCAAACGTGTTTCGTTGTGGCGCATCACATGGTCCGAGCGAGTGGCCGGGCATCGCTGACCAATCGAAAGGCCTTGGATTTGCTCGAGCGTCTGTCCTCTCTCGTTTGTTGGCTAATAGTAATTGTATGCTGACACGGCTGGGCATGAGGCTAACCATAAAATAGGGAAAAAATGGGCGGGGCCCGAGGATATAACCATAAAATAGGGGAAAAGAAAGGGTGAGGATAACCATAAAATAGGGGAAAAGAAAGGGTAGCCATAGCCGCCATAGCCCAGGACAAGATATACTACTGCCACCAGTCGCAGGTAGCTAGTGTGATTACTGGCTGCCTACCTACCTCCGCTCAACGGCGACCTAGCACTAGCACACTTGATTCACTTCCTACTCCAGTCCCAGTTCCTCACACTCATCTCTAGCTCATACGCGAACTAACAGTTACTAGCACAGCAGACCGCGGCCAGGAGCGCTAGCCACTGCATACGCATCGTACCGGCCGGCCGCCAGTATGTTTAATCCTTGTACGCAACGCATCGGATCGCTATCGATCCAGCGCATCGATCATATAGTTTTAATTTTGTTTGTTTCACGATGAGCAGTGCAGGTGACCGCCGTGATCCGGTGGGTGGTGAACTTCTGGAATGGATGGTCGACGCAGTTCATTGTGCTCTTCAGCCTCGCACTGCAGGTAGTCCTGCTCTTCCTCGCCGGAGTCCGGCGGCACAAAGACGGCGGGGTATGGATCGGCATCCTCTGGCTGGCCTACCAGCTGGCCGACTACACCGCGACGTACGCTCTGGGTAACCTCGCCGCCGTCAGCGCTCTGCACGGGCACCAGCTGGTGGCGTTGTGGGCGCCTTTCCTGCTGCTGCACCTCGGCGGCCCGGACAACATCGCCGCCTATGAGCTCGAGGACAACAAGCTCTGGAAGCGCACTAGCCTAACCCTCGTCGGGCACGCCCTGGGAGCCGGGTATGTCCTCTACAAGAACATCGTCTCCAGTCGCGGGACCTTATGGTTGGCGGCCGCCTTCATGGCCGTCGTGGGTCTCGTCAAGTCCGTGGAGAAGATACTGGCTCTCAGGCGCGCCAGCTTAAGCATCATCCGGGATTCGGTGAAGACGGAGACGTCGACCAAGTGCGCTTCCTCCCTCGAGGATGAGCCCCTCCAGGGGATTGGATCGTGCCCGAGAAGAAGAATTCTACAAGAAGCGTGCTCACGCCCTGTTCCACGTCTGCAAGTCCGCCATGGCTGATTCTTCGGTCGACTACGTCGGCCCTGGCCGGCTGCTTCAAGGCTTTAGGGACCATGGCATCAGCTACAGGTGGAAGCTGATCCAGATGGAGCTGTCCCTCATGTATGACATCCTCTACACCAAGGCAGCCGTGGTCCACACCCTGCCCGGCTACTGCATCCGCGTCGCCTCGTCGCTCGCGGTGGCCACCTCGCTCCTGCTGTTCCGGTTCAGCAGCAAAGCCCGTTGCAGCAGGGTCGACGTTGCCATCACCTACACCCTGCTGGGTGGCGCCTTGCTCCTGGAGACGACCTCGCTGCTGAGCGCTCTCTTCTCCACCTGGACATACGCCTTCCTGTGCACCACGCGATGGAGCAGACTTCGGCACGCGATGCTGTGCCGTGGAAGGTTTGACAAGCTCCGCCGTGTGGTCGTTTCTCTCCACCGGCTAGCCTACCACACGGGGATCGCTGTCTGCCTGAGATTGTCGAGGAGGTGGCACGGCACCATGGGGCAGTACAGCATGCTGGACAAGTGCACACGTTGGAACACAGCCGGCGTACGGCCTTGGACGATGCTAGGCCTAGGCCCCAGTAGCGCGTGGATTGTTAAGGTTCCGGACCAAGTCAAGACCGAAGTGTTGGTCCATATTCGTAGCATTGTCAAGGAGAATGACATTAACACGCTGGGGGTGATCAGGCAGAACTGGGGCGTCAAGGCACTCAAGGACCACAATGCTATCACCGAAGTGGCACGCCTCGGTGTTGAGATCCAGGAGGCCATCGTCGTCTGGCATATCGCCACTGATATTCTCCTCGCAAAACTTGGGAAGCTCATCAAGCAGCAGGAAGCGGCCGAGAGTAGTGATGTGGAGGCAATCAAGGCAATCTCCCAGTACATGATGTTCCTCCTCGTCAAGCGCCCTGCTATGCTCCCCGGCCTTGCCCAAATCAAGCTGTATCAACGGACGGAGGAAACTTTGGCCGAACAATGGAGAGATCCCGACCTCGACCAGATACCCCCTACTCGCAAGGCGCCTGCAAGCTGGATTCACAGTGCCTGTGCAATGGTCATGGAAAAAAACTGTGTGGGGTTGGCCCCGACTCTGATACTCGGCTCGAACGTAGAGAGAAACTTGCCAAGTGGCTGTTCGATCACAAGCCCGAGGCCGACGAACATGGGAAAAGTTCTCGTGTCAGATTCGGGGTCGATCTCGCCCGAAAACTTTACGAAAACAAGAAGGACCCGCTGGAAATAGTCTTAGCTGTGTGGATAGATATTCTAGTCTACACGGCCAACCGGTGCAGCAGGGAGTCGCATGCCAAGCAGCTCAGCGGAGGCGGCGAGTTAACAACACTCATATGGCTCATGACAGAGCACCGTCACCGTCATGAAGAAGCATCCGGCTAGAGCGGAGGTGGATCCATACTAGCACCCAGCTACAGCGTACTGAGCAATCAAGAGAAGCCCTCGTGTGTTTGAGCAAGCGTATAGAGATGATTGCTTTAGAAATTTCAAATAGAGGGTAGAAGCATTTTTTCGTTTGTTATAATGCTTTTGTCGCGTTTTTAAAGACATTGTGCTTCTCGAACTTTGTAATAATTGGCTGTGTACATCCACGGATGTAGAGGCCGGATTGTATTATCCATTATCTAAAAAAAAGCTAGATTGGTGGGTTATATTTCGTTAATTACTTGTCGATAGCTGACTACCAGTTCTGTATTGTAGTATTATAGTACTGCTACTATTCTATCTAGTGCTTGTGCAAGTTTTAATAATGAACACCGATATGGTACCGTGACCCCCGCGCTGCCGCCTCCTCCTCAGGGGCGGCACGGGCGACTCCAAACACGACGCCGCCGCCACCCGCCGCCGCCGCCCGAGCCGGACGCCGGAAGCCCGGCCGAACGGAGGAAGGCGGGCGACGGGGTCTCCTTCTCGCGCAAGGCCTAGTTTGGTTGGTAGGAGGCCGGCCAAACCTGCAGACGTGCCGCGACGGGGCGCCGCTCCGGGGCGGATCCGCCTCCCTCCGGCCGGGGTCTTGGGGGCGCGGATCCGGCCCTCGCCGCCCGGCGGCCCGCAAGGCCCTCGCGGGTGGGGGATACGCGCCGGCGACGCAGGTGGCCGCAACCCGCCGGGCCATGGAGGCGGCCGTGGGCGCAGGGGGAGGTGAACCGGCCCCCCATGGCCGGATCCAGCCCCTACGACGCAAAGCGGCGGGCAGCGGGGGCTCTGCCGGGTGCCGACGGTTTGTGCTTCGTGGAGGCCGGGTCCGGCCCCTCCGGGCGCTGATTTGGTCCCCTAGACCGACCTGGCGCCGCGCAGGCCTTTGGGTGTCCGGGCGGCGCCGAGGAGCTTCAAGAAGATGGCCGCGCGGCTTGGGTCGGTCGTGGTGATTTTTCGCGGCCCGGCGCCATGGTGGGAGTAGATGGCCGGCGACAGGGAGGCTTGGCGCAAGGGGCGCGACCACCCGGTGGAGGACGGCGGCAACGGCGGCGGTGGCGGCCTGCATGGGGGCAGGCGTGACGCCTCTCGGCTGTGGGAGGCCTGCGGTGGGGGCGCCTTGGCTGGCAGCTCTCGACCATGGTGGTGGGTTTCGCTGCCGGGCGGACATCCGCGCGCGGACAGCGGGATAGAGGTGAGATGGTGGTGCCCTCCTCCTTCTCCTTGACGTGCGTGGTGATCCGGTGCCGCCTTGGTGGCGGGCCGGGTGGCTTGCGCGACGCTCTTGCGGTGTTGTGGCGACATGGTGGGGGGAGGTACCGAGCCATTTCTTCGTGGAGGTGTTCCGAGTCGGAGGGAGCGGTTGTTGCTTGTCCGAGCGTGTGTTAGGTGCGGTGTGGATCCAGGCGAAAGCCTTCACCGACATTCTGTGTTGGTAATAGTGGTGGCGCGCCCTTGGGGCGTCTTTTTCTTCCTATTGGGGACACCATTGTGGAACACGGTGCCTTATGCATGGAGTCTCGGGGTGAAAACCCGGTCCAGCTTATTGGATGAGAGACGGCAGCACCATTGGTGTCGCGCCCTCCTTAGAGGCGTCGCTCTCAAAGATTCGATCTCGACCGGGCGATGGGGGGGTGGTTTTGGTTGGTCCGCGTCGGCGGCGACTTTGATGGTGTGCAAGGTCCTTGTGTTGGCGGCAAGGTGCGAGGGCCCATGGGTGCTTGAGGCCTGGAGTTGGCATGCATGGTGGTGGTGATCTCGATTGTCGGCCGGACGGAAGTGGTGCTCTCATTGTGGTTTCAGATATCCGAGTCCGGGACACGTGGAATAGTGGAGTGTGAGGCGGTGGGTGAGGCGAGGCCCCCACGCAGAGTAGCCGTGCTCGATGGTTTTCATTGGTGCGCGGACGGGATTGTTCTCGCCGACGCTCGTTGGAGCCGGGGAGCGACGACCGTGGATGTGTGGCTTGGGGGTGATAGTCCCATGGTGGAGGAGTGTAACACCCCAGACCAACATGTAACCTTGATGCTGCCAAATTGCCAAAACAATAAGCGAAAATAAAAGAAAATTTGGGCAGCATCTCCCTCTTTCATGATTTAGCGGAAGCAACCACACATAGACATAAAATTCACATATTAACAATATATCAAACTAAAGAGTATATGAACACCATGACTAGAAAAAACAAGCCAACAAGAACTGCAAGCCTAAGAAAACATTATCCACTAACAGAGACTCTAAGTTCTAGAACTATGGTTATTACAACACAAGATCATTCTAAAAGATGATATGAAGGTGCTGTGAGCGTGCTGCTACTTCCCACCCTTCAATCAAAAGTCACCTGAGTGCCTGGAAAAGAAATAGCAAAGGGGAGTGAGATATAAAATCTCAGCAAGTAAACCAACAATAATCGATGAGATATCCAACAATTGATACAACCCCACACTTAGTAAAGATCAATGACCATTAAAGCTTGAATAGCATAGCTTCTCACAACTCATTCAAAACCTTAGTCCAAGCTTTAGGCCATAGTCCAAAATTATAATGCATATGTAATGCACATGCCATGTCTCCCCTGCCTCCATACCCGACAAGGTATGAAGCCGCATCGTTATGCCCAATAAACGATCTTTGTCTGGGTACGGTCACTGCTTAGCAGCGACATAACTCCATATGCCAATGAATGCATATAATGTCATGCAAATGCCACAAGAAAAATAATAAATAACCGCATATAACACCATGAACATCTCTCCATGATGACAAGCAGCCTTGTTCAAGTGAACCAACATAAGCATCATCGAGCCACAAGTGTAGGACATTGTTAATCAAAATAGAGAGCATATACCATGGATAAAGTCATTATATCATGATTGAAAGGCAGCGCAATATTGTATTGGTTCTGAATTTTAAAGGTGGAGGTAGAATAAAAAACAAGTTAAAGCTTGTAGCAAACCAATGCCACGTTTACTTGCCTCCAACGAAGTGATGACCGCTCTAGGTGCGATCCGGGGCACTACCACCTGTTTTGACAAAGCAAGATCATATACCCACTCCAACCAACAAGTATTAAAGATAAGTAAAGCGCTCCTACGTCCCAGCCCCATCATCGAGGAAAACAGAAAATCAAAGAACAAGTCAGCTGCGGCAATGCTGCTTCATCTTTTCATATCAAACAATCTATTAAGGCTATGATAGCAAACAAATACACTTTTGAAATCTACACAACAAGGCCTACAATCCCTGTATTATAAGTTATTGCATATCAGGACTCCAATATGGCGTAAATCACCATTGAACTAAACTGAATATTTCTGACCATAAAGCAGGACAGCCACCTTCAAAAATCGATATCTCTCAAACCATTTGGCCAAAAATTACAAACTAAGACTTCCTAGAAAGGTCTCTGAGTCCTCTACAATCGCCTTATTATCAACTTTTAGAGGAAAAGACGTTTTGGGCGCCAAAATCACACAAACAGCGGCACTGGTCAAACTTCAGGACAGCAGAACCCTAGATCAACATTCACATAGTGTTTTCCCCTCACGATTCTCCTAAGCCCCATGGCCAAAAAACCATCTAAGCACCTCATAAACCAGGGATAAAATGGATTCACCTCACCTTGGTTGTTTCCCAACCCTAGGGCAGCAAGATTGAGATGGGGAAAACCGATCTATGATGACGATGCGCCTTGCCTTGATCCTCCCTCCACCTCAATCCAATTTCTCCCCTTTTCCTTTGCTTATTGCTGCTGTGAAGGAGATCCTAGAGAGGAAAAAAAAGTGCGAGAGAGAGAGAGAGAGAGAGAGAGAGAGAGAGAAGAAGGGAGGAGGTGTTTCGGAGATGAGTACGAACATGAGCAGCCTCCCGATGGTGAAGAGAAGGATTTCTAGAACTTGGGCTTCAAATGGTGTTAAATGGGCCGGGCCTTAGCCCTTCTCTTTTTTTGATGTGTTACATTCTCCCCACCATAAAAGAATTCGTCCCCGAATTCCACCGCCTCAATCTAAAGGGAACAAATCTATAAGCGAGCAAAAGAGAACTTGAAGAGAGATAACTCACCATCCTCAAAGAGTTCTGGATACTCCTTTCGTATTTGCTCTTCCAGCTCCCAAGTTGCCTCTCGCTCTGATTGGTTACTCCATAAAACCTTAACATATTGGATAGTTCTCCTCCTCATGACTCGCCTCGATGTTTCTAAGATACGCCTTTGGGTGACACTTCACGAGATAAGTCCTTCTTCACCCGAATACGCTCTAAGTCAATCTTATGCTCGGGATCCCGCAAATATTTTCTCAACATAGAAACATGAAAGACATTATGAACAACCTTCATAGACTCGGGTAACTCGGCTGGGGCGGTAAGCCAAGCTACCAACTCGGGATATGATATCAAAAGGCCCAATGTACCTCGGGCTAAGCTTCCCAAGAGTACCAAAACGCACAACACCTTTAGTAGGTGATACCCCGAGAAGAACCTCGATCACCCACCGCAAACTCAAGGTCTCGCCTTCTAACATCCGTGATAGCTCTTCGGCGGCTCGGGCTGCTAACATATTCTCGCCAGATTTGCACCTTCTCGGTTGTCTCGAACCCAATCTGGACCAACCAAAGACCTTTCACCCAAAGTTTCCCAACATATGGGAGAGATACATCTTCTCCCATACAAAGCTTCATATGGAGCCATCTTGATACCGGCATGGTAATCAAGTATTGTAAGCAAACTACGCGAGCTAAATGATTCTCCCAACTACCTTTCCAAGAAAGAACACATGCACGAAGCATGTCCTCTAATGTTTGGATAGTGCGCCGGGTGACCATCGGTCCGAGGGTGGAAAGCAACACTCATATCAAGCGTCGTCCCCAAAGCGGTTTGAAAACTCTCCCAAAAATTAGAAACAAACTTGGGGTCCCGATCCAAACAATAGACTTTGGCACACCATGCAGCCTCACTATCTCTTTCATATACAAGGGGACTAAGTCCGGGAGCGAGTAACTGTGGTCTTCATTGGAATAAAATGAGCCACCTTAGTGAGTCTATCTACAACAACCCAAATTGCATCTTTACCCCGAGGGAACGTGGCAAACCAACCACAAAATCCATAGTGATATATTCCCACTTCCACTCGAGGGATCTCCAAAGGCTTTAACAAGCCCTGTTGGCTTCTTGTGCTCGGCCTTAACACGTTGACAAACTCCACATGATGCCACATATTTAGCAATATCCACCTTCATCCTTTTCCACCGTAAGCTTTGCTTGAGATCCCTATACATCTTGGTCTCACCGGGGATGAACAGTATATGGAGTTCGATGTGCCTCCCTTAAAATATCCATCTTCACATTCGATTTTGTGGCACACAAAGGCGCCCCCTAAAGCGTATTACACCATGTTCATCCATCTTTGAACTCGTGGTCTACCTTCAAGAATCCTCTTTCGGACCTCTTGAGTAAGCGGTCGTGCTTCCGAGCTTCATACACACGATCAAGTAGGGAAGACTGAATAAGCATTTGAGTCTCCTCTCGAGCAACACCCATATAACAAAAGGAAATACCCATGCGATCCAAATCTGAAATTAAGGGCATCGCTATCTTAGGGAACGCTTTGTCCCGCTAAGTGCATCCGCCACCGCATTTGCCCTCCCCGGATGGTACTTGAATAGTTAGATCATAATCCTTTATCAACTCTAACCATCGACGTTGTCTCAAATTCAACTCCTTGCGGGTGAAGATGTACTTGAGACTTTGATGATCGATAAAAGATATCACATGACTCACCATAAAGATAGTGCCTCCATATCTTCAAAGCAAAACCAGCTGCGGACCAATTCTAAGTCATGGGTTGGATAATTCTGCTCATGCTTCTTCAATTGTCGTGATGCATAGGCAATTACCTTGCCTTGTTGCATAAGTACACAACCAAGTCCAATACGGGAGGCATCCGTATACAAAGTAAAGCGCTTGCCACTCTCGGGCAAGGTCAAAATAGGAGCATTCACCAATTTGTTTTTCAAAGTCCTGAAACTAGCCTCACACTCACTAGTCCATATAAATGGAGCACCCTTCTCAGTAAGCCTAGTCATTGGTTTTGCAATGATTGAAAAATCCTTCACAAACCGTCTATAATAACCGGCAAGTCCAAGAAAACTCCGAACCTCTGTCACATTAGTTGGCCTTTCCCATTCCACCACTACGGCAACATTCTTTGGATCAACCATAATACCATCTTGATTAATCACATGCCCCAAAAAGCTCACTTCGTAAAGCCAAAAGGCACACTTCTTCAACTTTGCATAGAACTTATTCTTCCTAAGAGCATCTAAGACTAGGATGAGATGAACCTCATGTTCCTCCTTGGATTTGGAATAGACTAAGATGTCATCAATAAAGACCACCACAAAAATATCCAAATACTCATGCAACATCCTATTCATGGCCTCCATAAAAACAAAGGAGCATTTGTCAGTCCAAAGGACATAAAAACATACTCATAAAGTCCATACCTTGTATTGAAAGTTGTCTTCTCAATATCTTGTTCTTTAATCCGAAGTTGATGATAACCAGATTGTAAATCAATCTTAGAGAATACCTTAGCACCTCTCAATTGATCGAAAAGGGCATCAATACGGGGTAAAGGATACTTGTTCTTAATTGTCACCGATTAAGAGCCCTATAGTCCACACAGAGCCTTTTTTTGTGCCATCATTCTTCTCCACAAACAAAACAGAGAGCAGCCCAAGGTGATATGCTTGGACGAATAAATCCCTTAGCAAGAAGGTCATCCAACCGCTTCTTTAACTCCACTTGCTCAACAGGAGCCATCTTGTACGGTGTCTTGTAAATAGGTTGTGTGCCAGGAATCAATTTGATCTCAAAATCGGCTCCCTCTCCGGAGGCAAACCAGGGGAGTTCATCGGGAAAAACATCGGGATAATGACATGCAATTGGAATGTTCTCCACTCTCAAGGAAGCACTACGATCATCAATCATAGCAAAAAGAATGCCATACTTTTCGTGTCCTACGGTCAGGTATCAAGTGACATAGCAAAGAGAGTGTGTATTTCAAACCACTCCCTCGAAATACTACCTCTTGACGATGGTGCTTGTAAAGAGACTGTCTTCGTAAACAAGAGATAACGGCTTTATATTGATAAAGCCAATCCATTCCAAGAATCACATCAAACACTTCTAACGGAATAACCACTAGGTTAGCTACAAAATCTTCATCCGCAAGAGAAACCACACAAACCGGGGCAAACAAAAGAACTAGAAACAGGCCCTCTAGCGAGCTAACCATAATCGCTTCCCCAATCTTTTGCATAGCTAGTCCCTGACGACCGACAAAAACCCTCGAGACAAATGACAAACTAGCTCCGAATCAAAAAGGGCACGTGCAACAAAAGAATCAAGCGAAATGATACTGTCACCACATCCCCACGGTTTCGGCTATCAAGCGAAGGCATAGCATAAACCCCCATTGCATCGGTCGAAGAAAAGGCTCCCATAGAAGGAGTAGTCGGGTGTAGGAACCCAAGGAACTATGGGTGTCAAAGGAGTGGTAGCTTTGGGTAGCTAGTAAGCCCCAAACCGTGGTGCGGGAACTAATGGAGTAGCTGGAGGTGGCAAAGCAAGTTACGGGCACGGCAAAAAGCAAGTACTTGTTGTGGAGGCAAAGACAGAGGACGAGTGGAAAATGGTGTTGCCATCATCCGAAATGTCCCACCAGAAGCTGAAGAAGTCACTGGCTCCCCACGAAGCTTAGCATTAGGATTCCTCCTACAAACCACATTCTTGTGGTCTTGTTCACAAATAGAGCATTTGCCGGACCATTGACACTCCCGAGACGATGTGGATCACCACACTTAAAGCACACCATTCCCTTGCCTGGTTTGGGAATAGCTCGGTATTGAGGTGTAGGTGTAGGCCCTCCCGGCACGGGGCTGAGAAAAGCTACCACGGTAATTCTCGTGACGTTGGAACTTTCCTTTCTTATGACTAGGACCATCAAAATGGCCCCTCTTTTCTCCTTGGCTCCGAGACTGCTCACCACCTGAGGATTTCTGAATATCAGCAGTGTACAAAACCTGCATCTCAACTCCTAAAGCTTGCTCAACCATAGAGCGGAAGTCTGCGGATAGAAAAGGCGCCAAGCACATGGCGAATTGCGGTGCCTAAGGCCTTGGCGGAACTGCCCGGCCTTCTACGCCTCATCATGGGCCACATGTGGAACAAAACGAACGATTTGGTTGAAGCCAACCTCATACTCACCCACCGTCTTCTTATCTTGAACATAATTGTTTAGATCTAACTTCATCTTGTCCAGAAGGTTGCGGTAAAACCTCCTCTCAAACTGTTTAACAAACTCGGGCCAAGTCAAAGGACCATGTGCAAAAGATGCAGCGCAGACTGCGCACCCTTCCACCAAATTTGTGCTTCACCCTTCATTAGTTGTGTGCCATAGCGAACACGGTCTTGCTCCAACACCTCAAAAGCTTCCATCTTGTCCTCAACATAGGATAGCCAATCGCCAGGCCTGAACCGGAGTGCAACTACCATCAAAACTATCCGACTTCATACGCACCCACTCTTTTTAGTGATACCCCACTCTTAGGACCGTCATTGGCGGGATCATCCCGCCCCCCACACCAGTAGGCCGCACTAGTGGTAGGGGCAGCTTGTGTAGCACCCCCACGAGTTGCTCGCTTTAGTATCTTCAACTCACTTTGCATTTCCCGCATTGTAGCTAGCAAATCACCCTCATTATTACCCTGGGGGGCCTTGCGCTTCGGCTGCGGGTCGATCTCGCTTCTTAGGTGGCATAACTGCGGCCACCACAAGGGATAGAAAAAAAAACAAATTAATACCAACATTCTAGAAAAAAGAGATACACCCTTTTAAGAGAAAAACAAGCATAAATCAAACATATACACCTTTACCCCACCTACATGTGCAAGTGTGCCAAATTAAGCCTAATTTTGTTTTCCTAGAACCAAAACCTATGCTCCGATACCAACTGTAACACCCCTGGACCAACATGTAACCTTGATCTTTCGCCTAAATTGCCAAAACAATAAGCGAAAATAAAAGAAAATTTGGGCAGCATCTCCCTCTTTCATGATTTAGCGGAAGCAACCACACATAGACATAAAATTCACATATTAACAATATATCAAACTAAAGAGTATATGAACACCATGACTAGAAAACAAGCCAACAAGAACCGCAAGCCTAAGAAAACATTATCCACTAACAGAGACTCTAAGTTCTAGAACTATGGTTATTACAACACAAGATCATTCTAAAAGATGATATGAAGGTGCTTTGTGAGCGTGCCGCTACTTCCCACCCTTCAATCAAAAGTCACCTGAGTGCCCGGAAAAGAAATAGCAAAGGGGAGTGAGATATAAAATCTCAGCAAGTAAAACCAACAATAATCGATGAGATATCCAACAATTGATACAACCCCACACTTAGTAAAGATCAATGACCATTAAAGCTTGAATAGCATAGCTTCTCACAACTCATTCAAAACCTTAGTCCAAGCTTTAGGCCATAGTCCAAAATTATAATGCATATGTAATGCACATGCCATGTCTCCCGCCTCCATACCCGACAAGGTATGAAGCCGCATCGTTATGCCCAATAAACGATGTTTGCACCGGTACTGTCTTTGCTTAGCAAGCGACATAACTCCATATGCCAATGAATGCATATAATGTCATGCAAATGCCACAAGAAAAATAATAAATAACCGCGATATAACACCATGAACATCTCTCCATGATGACAAGCAGCCTTGTTCAAGTGAACCAACATAAGCATCATCGAGCCACAAGTGTAGGACATTGTTAATCAAAATAGAGAGCATATACCATGGATAAAGTCATTATATCGTGATTGAAAGGCAGCGCAATATTGTATTGGTTCTGAATTTTAAAGGTGGAGGTAGAATAAAAACAAGTTAAAGCTTGTAGCAAACCAATGCCACGTTTACTTGCCTCCAACGAAGTGATGACCGCTCTAGGTGCGATCCGGGGCACTACCACCTGTTTTGACAAAGCAAGATCATATACCCACTCCAACCAACAAGTATTAAAGATAAGTAAAAGCGCTCCTACGTCCCAGCCCCATCATCGAGGAAAACAGAAAATCAAAGAACAAGTCAGCTGCGGCAATGCTGCTTCATCTTTTCATATCAAACAATCTATTAAGGCTATGATAGCAAACAAATACACTTTTGAAATCTACACAACAAGGCCTACAATCCCTTTATTATAAGTTATTGCATATCAGGACTCCAATATGGCGTAAATCACCATTGAACTAAACTGAATATTTCTGACCATAAAGCAGGACAGCCACCTTCAAAAATCGATATCTCTCAAACCATTTGGCCAAAAATTACAAACTAAGACTTCCTAGAAAGGTCTATGAGTCCTCTACAATCGCCTTATTATCAACTTTTAGAGGAAAAGACGTTTTGGGCGCCAAAATCACACAAACAGCGGCACTGGTCAAACTTCAGGACAGCAGAACCCTAGATCAACATTCACATAGTGTTTTCCCCTACGATTCTCCTAAGCCCCATGGCCAAAAACCATCTAAGCACCTCATAAACCAGGGATAAAATGGATTCACCTCACCTTGGTTGTTTCCCAACCCTAGGGCAGCAAGATTGAGATGGGGAAAACCGATCTATGATGACGATGCGCCTTGCCTTGATCCTCCCCTCCACCTCAATCCAATTTCTCCCCTTTTCCTTTGCTTATTGCTGCTGTGAAGGAGATCCTAGAGAGGGAAAAAAAAGTGCTGAGAGAGAGAGAGAGAGAGAGAGAGAGAGAGAGAGAGAGAGAGAGAGAAGAAGGGAGGAGGTGTTTCTGGAGATGAGTACGAACATGAGCAGCCTCCTGATGGTGAAGAGAAGGATTTCTAGAACTTGGGCTTCAAATGGTGTTGGGCTGGCTGGGCCTTAGCCCTTCTCTCTTTTTTTTTTGATGTGTTACAAGGAGCTTCTGGTAACTGTTTGGGCTTGCAGCGGGCTGCGGCTTCGGGCGTGGTGCAGCGTTGGCGACGACGGCGCAGGTTCCGACGGCCTGCTTTTGGCTCCTCTCCCAGGTGGTGGTGGTGTAGAGTTGTTTTGAGTGTGAGTTGTGTTGAGTGTTTCATGTCGAGGTCCCAATCCGACTGGTCGTTGTGCATGGAGGCTCGAGTTGACGACCCAATCCAACCGAGCAGAGCGTCATGATTTTTTTCTCCCATCCGAGTTGTTAGTTGTGTTTGAGTTGCTTTAGTTGGGTCGTTTCGACCAAGTTGAGTGGGTGCTAATTGTGGCGCGAGTTGAGTAGACTTGGTACCTAGGTGTACAGGTGGAGTAGGGTACCCTCTATAATTGTATGGTTTTTTTCGCCCGGTTTCCGGTCAAAAAACTAGGTTGACACTTGCCTTTTTTTTTTTTTTTCGTCTAATAGAAATCACGACAAAGCTTTTGCCGTCCCTTCTAAAAAAAAATAATGAACACCGATATATTATTATAAGGATAAAGTCCATTTTTGACCATCCAACTCTTGTCTCGGTTGGTTTTGGCCATCGAACTCCAAAACCGGCTATCTTCGACCACTCAACTATCAAAACCGTTCACGTTGGCCATCCGGCTGTTTTGGTGGCCGTTTCGGCTGACGTGGACGCCGGCGTGGCAGATGGGGCCACTTGTCGGCCATCCTCTCCTCTTTCTTTTCTCCCTCTCTCTCTCTCTCCCGGTTCCTCCGCTTTCGGCGGTCATGGCGGCTCCGCCGCGGTGCCGTTCGGCGGAGCAAAGGCGGGCGTGCTCCACGCCGTAGGCGTAGTCCTCGAACAGACCAAACCCACCACCGCCGTGACCCGTTCCCACCATGCGAGCTCGGAGCCTTCGCCGGCGCCGCCCGCCAAGACGGGCCTCCGCCGCCGTGCGCCGGACCGCCGCGCCGCCAAGACGGGCCTCGCCGCCGCGTGGCTCCGTCGAGCAACCGGCGCTGGCCCTCCGCCGCCGCCGCGAAGGCCCACCCGGCGCCTCCTTCCCTTCCTTCTCCAGCCTTCCTCCTTCGCGAGCACGCGGCGCACGCCCCCCCCCCGCCGCCTCGCGGCGCCCCAGGGCTCGCCGGGGCGAGCCCTAGGGCGCCGCCGCCACGCCCCTCCTCCCCCCCTCCTCTCCCCAACCCTAACTCCGGCGAGCCCTAGGGCGCCGGCGGCGACGCTCCTCCCTCCCCCTCTCCCTTCTCCCAACCCTAACCCTAGACGCCATGGCCGCCGTCGCTCGAGCTCCAACGCGCCGCCATGGACGAGCCCACGCCCTCCCCGCGCACCGCACCCCGGCCGGATGAGGCCGCCCCTGGCCCGGCGCCGCCCGAGCTCACCGCCGGGCCGAACCACCTGCCGCCGCCAGGACCCGGGGCGAATCGGGCAGCCGGGAGGAGGAAGAGGGAGGGGAAAGGGACGCTGAACCCTAATCTCAGTCAGCGCGTCGTCGCCGCCTCCGGGCGAGCCTCCGGCCAGGCCAAGCAAGCCGTGGGCCGCGGGCCCGCCAAGCCTGGTCGCAGGGCGACCTTCGGGCGCCGATCGATCGGCGCCCGAAGATTGCCGCAGACGCCTGCCCCCTCCCCGCCCCCTACTCGCACTCTTCTCTGTAGCCAACATCTTAAAAAAAGGGGGTGGGGAGGCAGATGGCCGGTCGGTGCTACGAGAAAGAAAAACACTGAAGCGAAGGTGAGGCAGCTAGAAAATTGAAGATAGAGATGAAACCACCGATCTTTTTTTTTGAAACATCCAAAAATAACGGTTGCAACATAACACTAATCCTTGTTAAAACACCTAAAACATGCCTTTGAAACACTTTAAAAATACTTAGAAACCTGCTTGAAAAACATTGCAACATACTTTTGATCGTACTTGAAACACCTGGAGAGCGGCAATGCGAAGCAGCAGCGAGAGAGAGCAGCGCCGCAAAGTGGCGACGAGAAGAGCGACGCGTGAGGGAGGGCGGAGGCAGCGGCGCTGGCGCTGGCCGCTGGCCGCGCCGGACGGAGACGAGTAGACGGGGATTTTGCTTATCCCACGGCGGCAGAGACGAATGGATGGGGAATTTTTTTTCCCGGTAGCAAGAGTTCAGATAAAGAGGCCTCTAGGTGCGCAGCTCATTTACAGTCTGTCCAGAGTCCAGACCATCCAGACGTAACAATTACCTCTAGCAAAATGCTGAAAGGGAGCACGTTCTCAAGCCCTATAATCTTTTTTTTCATAAGAGATCTTGTGACTTTGACAACAAATTGCCTAAAACACACGGTAACCAAAAAAAGCAAACAAAAAAATCCAAACCGATCTGGTGATAAACGAGAGTTTCCTGATCAGATGCACAACCAAAGATCTACGCGCAACTTGTCATCACCAAAAGCTGGATGATTTTTCATCAGATATTTAAAAAGCTGATAACAACGTTGTGCAATTCCGATTAGCCTGAAACAACAAAAGTATCCACTGGCCAGCCTTCATGGCCAGCCTTTATCTCTAGTAGTCTACTGTGCTCGTCATGACCACTTTACTCGCTGATCAAAAATTAACGGTTTATAATCTGAGCGTACCGTACAATTTGATAACATGCTATTCTCACGAAATTCAACCAGGTCATTTCATGATACAATGCGCAGAGCATCTCATGCTATGTCGTCTCGACACAAAATTTCAAGCACATGAACATCCAAAAAAAAAAAAAAAAAAACATTACAGATGCAACAAATTTTTTCGAGCTTGGTGCGAGAGCACCAATACAATTATTGAACTTTTCATCTACTAACCTCCCTCACAATCTGTTGCTCTTCATGAGCTCTATAAACTCACCGAAGGCTGTAAAACACAAAAAAGATGAATCGAGACGTCAGGTAAAACACAAGCTTCATCTTGGACTGGAATGCTACACCATGGTGGATCTACACAAGATTCTAGCATAAGAAATGTACCTGTGTCGGAGTCATGCGGACCTGGGGAAGAGACTCAGGATGGTACTGGAGAGACATAAGCTTCATCTTGGAGTACTGAAGGCCAGCGCAACTATTATCGTTGAGATTGACGTGAGTTACTTTTGCTCCTTCTGGAAGTGATTCTGGGTCCACTGCATAGTTATGGTTCTACAGGGAAATGAAGCATGCTTTAGGACAATACAGATTACAAATACAAGCTAGGAAGTATCACAAGTAAAAAAAAAACCCCCAAGAATAGTGATTCAGATTCTCAGTAATATGGATTAGAGAAAAGTAAAAGCGTGGATACTACCATAACTAGGAGATAAAACATAATGTTCTGGTGGGAACCCCCACTCATTTCAACCAATAACCGATTTTTATATCTCAACTGACTTGTCATATTTACTCTTACTCTAGCAGCTATACTGCTATTGGTTGTAGCATGATTGCCTAACAAGACAAAATTGCAATTCTATATGACAACTGAGAAACTCAAATTTACTGAAGAAACGGATGAAAGACGAGCAGCACCTTTCAACAACTCAAATTTACTGAAGAAACAGATGAAAGACGCAGCACCTTTCAACAAATAGAGATACCACAGTAGACAGTGGTCATTGCAATGAAGATTAACATAAACTAATTATTTAATCCCAACTCCTTTTTTCAGCTGATGAATGATGACTGAGCTGGCTCAGTTCGTTGTGGGTGTGTATGTATGCTCAGACCACCAAAGTTCAAGAACTCATCAAGTCTAATCTGCCAATCTCGGCACTAGTTTCTTTCTTAATTTCAAAGACGTGTAGTTCCTCCTAGGTTGGTATTTTTAACAGACATGACTCACATCAAGCATAAAGAGGAGTAAGCAGTAGGAACAAACCTGTGCACTTATGTCTACACGCCCACTACGGAGATCACATACAGGGTGATTCCCACCATGATGACCAAATTTCATTTTAAATGTCTTCCCACCAAGAGCCTGCCCAATCAATTGGTGGCCCATACAGATGCCAAAAACAGGAACCTTCCCCGATTATTTCTTGTACTGTCTTCACAGCATATGGAACTGCAGCTGGATCTCCAGGACCATTGCTAAAAAAGAACACCATCAGGCTTCAAATTGAGTACCTCTGAAGCAGGCCAATTTGCTGGAACAACTGTTATTTTGCATCCATATGATGTCAATCGTCTCAAAATATTATGCTTGATACCAAAGTCATAGGCAACCACCTATAGAAGAAATGAAATGAATATCAGGTACAGTATTCATTTTGGATGTGTAGGAAAGAGTGACAATACTGACATGAAAAGTTTCACTTGACTGATCCTCTTGAACTCCCATTCTGAATCGGTCTTGTCCGACCATTCATATGGAGCATTACATGTGACACCACTAATCAAATCCACTCCTGTGTAATATCAACATCAATGTTTCTTTCACTATTAGAGCCAAGAAACTAACAGCTCAAAGGTCATTTGCAATAGTATAACTACTAACAATCTACCTAACATGGCAACCAAGGTGCTGAGCAATAATAAATAACTAAATCACTCCCTTGAAACAGTAGGAAATCAAAGTATTCCAACAGACTCGACCAATTTTAGAAGTCGATATTGTAGCTGCTTTCTATGATCCCATGTTTTTCTTTTCTTTTCTGAACCCATTAAATATTTGAACTTTTGAAGTGATAATTCACTGATTATATTCAATTGCACCTGGTTCTTTCAAAGGTCAAAACGCTTATGATATCAGAACGATAGTTAATATAAGTCAAAAGCAAAAGAATAAACAGCTCAATATATATAAAGTCAGTTCTCACTGGAATATGTTGGGAAAAGAAATCTATTATGTCTAAGCTGACCACTATGCAGTCATTTAGGTTCACCAGTGGAAATAGATACTGAAGTGTACATAAAAAAAGAAAGTCACTTCTTTCAAGGACATTGCTGATTGATGAAGTTTTTAAACATACCAACAATTTTTCCACTTTTGGGCCATTTCCAACAACTCATTGTCTGTCTGAGACTGATCAGTACTCAAGACACCAATAAGACTACCATCTTCTCTTAATCTTCGCGTTATAGCACGTGTATCCACATCATCTGTCAAAACGTAAATCCATGGTGAATTTAAATCACATGAGTGTCAGACTCGGTGAGTCCACACATAAGACAATGTAAAGGGAGAGGGATTGGGATAGCAAGGGGGAGAGGGAGAGGGGAGGGAGGGAGGTTAGCTTCTATCACTTACATATTCCCATGATGTTCCTCTTAATCAGATACTCTTCAAGTGTTTCTTTGCATCGCCAGTTGGAAGTACTACAACACAAAATATCATTTTAACAGATAAAGAGGGCATAGGTCATTTAAAATGCCAAAAATAACAAAACCAAAGGAAACAAACTAACCATATGCTTAGATTTCTTATGATTAGGCCACCAAGAAAACATTGGTTTGATTCTTCATCATCTGCAATAGCATTATACTTCATTCATGCTAAATTGTCAGAAAAGGCATATTAAATCTCTCAAGTAGATAAGTAACAAACCAGGATTAACACCGGTGTTCCCAATATGGGGATTGGTCATCAGGACAAATTGACCAGCATAGCTTGGATCAGTCAGAATCTCTTGATAGCTGCAACCACAAATGTGCCACATAAGTAACAATTCTTATTCCAACATAGAATGGTACAAATCATCAACATAACTACCTCGACAAGTCATGTTCAATTCAATAGTATAGAAAGGTTTCTCAAGGAAATGCGGCACTCTGAATGCCAAAACTAGTACAATCTGTGTCAAACAACCAGCCAAAATCTAGCTATTATCACCAACCTAACTTCTGAACGATACCTGTATTCCATGGCCCAATGCCTCCGCTGAATATGATGAATAATACCATCTCTGCAGGTTGTCTCACCTCAATGGAGTTCTCCCCCACCCCCACCCCAGTTGCAAGAACCACCAAAATTCAGCAAATCCCAAACAGTTCTGTCACATCAACTTTGATGAAAATGGAAGCACACTGAAATTTCCAAGCACGAGAACCGACTGGAAGCTTGGAACCAAATTTAGAATCATTTATGTTCATTTGCTTCATATAACTATATGACAAAGCTAAACCAATATGTGATACAGGCACAGTGAAATCAGAGAGGTTGGTTAGGTGACAGGAGTAAGTGTGCCCCCATCAAATATCTAAACTCCTAATATGAGAATCGGAGTGAGTGAACAGCAAATTGACTGAGAGAAACACCCAAGACATGCAAAACATGCCAGTGCTTAGAAAAACATAACCAACCAAGACATGCAAAACAAGCCACCACGCAGACAAAAAGAATAACTCATTCCAAAATGGTTTACCCTGTCAGTGATGTGTTGAAAACAACTTCACCGACTTGTGTTCCTGAAGCACCAAAAAGACTTGGCTCTCCACACCCAACCATCTTCCAAGACAAGACGAGCATCACTGAGCTTCCACGGCCTTTCCGCTGCATGGAGATTTCAAAAATGGTGAAACCAGAAATAAACAAATTGTAAGGTGCATAATCGATGAATCATGTGACAAAATCTCAAGCGCATACTCCACATGCCAAATACAAAACTTCATATCAGAATCAGTGAGTAAAAACAACACACCTCCATCATCCACAATGCTGGCCCTCTGCACGCCGGTGGCAACCTGCGTGGAAAAAAACAGCTCGATTCCATAGGGGTAAAAACAATCAGTAGCTAAAGACAGTAAATAACGTATCCAGAATCCTAGCATGGGATGTGGACAAGACGATTGTACGTGGAAGCACCACAACAAAATAAGTCACTGACGCTTAGTAGATAGAGCAGTCAAATCTACGGAAACGATAATCTCGTCCGACGCTCACCTTGGCACGGACGCTGAGGACGCGGCTTCCACTTTGCCGGAGGCCAATCGCAGGCCCCGAGACGGCGAACGAGCTGGAGCTCCGCTCAGCAGCCCAGCATGACTTGGCGCTGGACAGACACCGGGAGGTCGCTGGAGCCGTGGCTGGAGGCGCCGCCATCCTAGAGTGCAAGCTGGCGGCGCGAGTGTTTCAGGAGGCTGGCTGACCGGCTGTTTGTAGATGATGACGCCGAGCGCCTCCCAGGCGATGCGCCGCCGCCGAGACTGCCTCGCCTCGCACCGTTCGTTAGAAGGGGAGTAGAGTAGGGCGGCGGGATAGGGCCGTGCCTTCCGCCTTCCGGCTTGAGTTGGGGCGGCGCACGTCGGTTAGGGGAGTAGGGCGGCGGGATAGGGGCGTGACTTCCCGGCGCGCGTCGGGGAGGGGAGGAGCTGCCGCCGGCTTGGCTGTTGGCTGTTGGAAGGGTAGGGTTTACTGATGTTGGGCTGGGCTGTATTCTCATGGGCCAGTGGACTGTTAGCTCGGTTACTTCGGGCCTGGCCTCTATTGGCTGGACCGGATCAGTAACTTTTTAAAAATTCAAAAAAAAAAAAAAAAAAAAAAGTAACTTTTAAAATTTTTACTTTTATATTTTCTTATTCTTTTTATTTCTATTTATTTTTCTTATTATTTTTTTTTTTTTTATTTTCTTCTATTTACTTTCTTCTTTGTTCATTTAAATTTTCTTCCATGTTACTGACAACGTGAGGAGGAAAGACTCTTGAAGCGAATGCCCTATAAAATATGTCAGCACTTAACCTGTTTATCTTTCATAGACGTATGTTATGAAAGCTCGCTATGAAAACCTGTGCAAACTTCTTACAACAAAAGTCATCTAAATTTATTAAAAAAAATCACATGTAGATGATATGATGATGCACAATCTTTTAAAATATCTTGTCCATACTCTACTTCGCTTGAGATATAAAAATAACAAATTTGAGCTCACAAACTAACTCGAAGTTTGGACAAGATATTTTACAGGATTGTGCATCATCATATCATCTACATGTGTGATTTTTTTCATAAATTTAGATGACTTTTTTATCATAGTTTGTACTGTGTTTTCATAAAGCAAGTTGGTTTCCATAAAGCATACGCTTATAATAGATAATGGCTACCACATGTAGTTTTCAAGCTTTGCACGACCCACTGGCTGCCAAGATCCTCATTGACTTACATCTCCTTTCTTGTTTTCAGGCCTTCCACTCTATCACCAGCAAAGCAAGTTACTCAGGCATTCCTCTCCTCCATCCAGGGCAGCAAGGTAACCATTACATGCGTCTTGGAGGTTCAGGCTGGGCTGTACTAGCTTTTTTTGCTTGTGTGGTTATAGTAATCATTTGGATATGGTGTGCTCGAACTGCAAGAAAGCACAAGCAGGCAGTAGTAATATAGACACATTGGCTGGGCTTAAATCATAGAAACTAGGTGGTTTCTGCTTGAAATGTCTACATAGATCACACTTTAAGTTCATATATATGACACTACTGCTATCAAATCAAATTCAAACTAGAACTTGAGTCCATTATTGATCCAAATAATAAACATAAATAATGAAGATGGACTATACTCCTATACACTGTTTTGATCTTTCTTGCTCATTCAGTCATTGACCCTGCTTGCAGTGGTTCTGTCTAGATGTGTAGTCCTGCATAAACTGATTGATTATTACTTAGTAGGAATCTGCATTCTCCTGCTGGAAACAATGGATACTCTGTAGTTGCACAAATACAGTTTTGATTCCCATCTCATTCATTCAGATAGCAATGTACTCAATGCAAAGATCTTCAGGTGTGGCTTTTGCTTGTGGTATTAAATGCATAGTAGATCAGCTATCAGTGAGGGACAACATGAGGATAGTTATTTGGTATTGTACGACCAAAGTATACAAGAACAACTTACTGTTCAGTGACCTGTGTGTAATCAAAATGTACCCATTTGTTATGGAATTTGCCCAGCTTTATTTTTATTTTTTCACTTTATTTTTATATATGGCCTATGTTATGCTGTGGCTTGTGGGAGTGGCTCTCTCACTCTCTGTGCTTGTTGCTCTTGTCCAGTGATATAATATGGTATATTTCTCTGTTTATCTCATTGCTAAGTTACTAATTCCACTTATGTTACTTTTTTGTTGCAGAATTAGACCTCAAAGGTCTTCTTAATGATAGGAAGTGTCACTACAAGGGATTTAACCTGACCGCATTGCTGCTTTTTGAAAGTCATATATTAGCTTTGTTGTATTAGATGACAAAAATAACGTATGCATGAATTTAGTAAACTTGTTAGTTTGTCTGTTGCTCTATTTGAGTTGGTAAAACTGAAGAACGCCATCGAGTACTGCATGTTGAGCCAAGTTTTGTATGTTCCTTTTCCAAGTTCTATATGGACTACTGAGTAATGTATGTTCTATATGGATTATTTGATGTTACGTTGGCTATGTTCTCTATGGATTTTGGCCTTTGTTCTAAAAATTGTTGCAAAAAATGATTCCAAAAATGATTACGTTCTTCATGCCTGGTTCTAAAACTGTTTCAAAAATGATTACGTCCTTCATGCCTTGTTGCAGTTTGAAAAATCATTTTTGGCCTTCGTTCTGTATGGATTCACTACTGCTGCCTTGCTGCTTCCCCTCCCCTGTTGTTTCCCCTGCTCAGTTTCCAAATAGCACTAGAGAACGGGGATTCTCTCCCCTCTGGTGGAGGGGGGATGCGGAAGTCCACAAAAATCCACGTAGGGGCTGCTGCACCCTGGGCTGCTTCTCCCCGAGCTCCTAAAGAAGGCCTTAAGAGACTGTATAAACCCCCTTGACTCTCCCTGTTTTGTCCGTGGCAAAGAACGACAGCCGCGCGATGGCCAAGGAAGAGGAAGGGCTTTGCCTCCTAGTCCCGGAAAGGTGCGGAGGAGGTGGAAGGGGAAGAACTCCTTTGAAACCCCGGGGAGCGCCAAATCTGCATGACCTTCCCGGCGGCCACGACGATGAGCTGACCGTCGGGGCTGAAGCGGATGGCACACCATTGAAGGAGACACTATTATTAGTAATCCTCCTTGAGTACTTGATGGTGCATCAGGATATACAGAAAATCACTCCTATCAGTAAGATTTATATTGCACACAATACAATCATAGATCTGACGTTGGTTATATATTACAAAAATTATGTGGTTATATTATATTACATATCTATACCTACTAAAAAGAGAGAAAATTTTCGCCGCCCACCCAAATTTTCGTCCAGCCTTGTTGAGCCAAATTTTTGTCCCGCATCCGCCGAAGGACTCCTATTCCTATTCTTTCGATGGACTACTATTCTATTCTGCCCGCCGAAAGTCCTGAGCGGCTCCTTGATGGACTCCTATTCCTAATGCAAACTTATACCGGACACCAACCAACTATAATAAATACAAGCATCGGCTAGGTAGAGTATTGGCCCTGATCGGAGCTGCTACTTCCTGGTTAACTTGAGCTTTGCAGCGACAATAGCAAGATCATCAGATTAGGATGATTATTTGGTTGTATCAATACAGTCTCTTTATAGATGCCAATGTTTTTGTAATGTCCCTTTGATTATAAGATACAAGGGGTCTACTGTTACTCTTTTTCCCTCATGGATAAATTGCCAGCTATTCTTCTGACAGAAATAATGCGAAGTTGTTCTTTATTTATCTCTTCCTGTTCTTATTGAGCATAAAAATGTTGCTGATTATTACCTTCTTTGCAATATAGTTAGTTTTCTTATATGGAAATATTATTGGCTTTATTTGGTTCTTTTGTGTTTCTATTAGATAACTCACGATTAAGGTTCCTTATTTTTGCCAATGTTTCTATAATTGATGGTTCTTATCTCATATTATTTCTCAGCCAGATTAATTTATTTTTCTCTCAAAGTAAACGCAAGACGGGCATATTTCCTAGTATATATCTAAAATATAACCAGTTAGGGCAGTCTCAATGGTGAATTTATGATGATTTCAATGTAAAAATCCTGCTAAAGATCTCAAGTGAGAACTAAACACGCCTAGCCATTGGCCAATGCCTAGTAACAGAGAGAAATAAAGTACACACTGTATGGAGGAGGAGCTACTCCACTGTGCTAGGCTGCTAGGTCTGTCAAGTGTCAACAACCTTCACTCATTGTGTCCAAGCCCGGTTATAAGGTCCTGGTCGTTAGTGGGATTAAAATGCAATTAAGAACCTGGGACGACGCGAGAAAACAAGTTTTAAGATCCAGCCATGCACTGTTACTCTAAAAAAACAATAGCAAAACATATTTTTTTGGCAGATTCGCACTTCAAAATCCCATCGAACTTGAGTTCCTCTATCATCCATCCTTCGGACATCATCTCACCAGATTTTCCAATTAAAACATTGACGATGCCCATCCAACTAAACTCCACCTCATCATATCTATCCCATCAAACAGCACAGCTTCAGGCCCCACCACATAGCCCTCGTCTCATTGTGTTGAGCTTGGCGTGTCCACGCCATGGAACTTTCTCCCGGCTTCGATGGCCTCCCTGTTTGATTTTCATCAACATGAGCAAAACATCTTACACAGGAACAGCAAGCTAGCTAACAAACACAAATGCATCTTCTTTACATGCTAATTCTAACCTGAATGCGCTGACGAGCTCTTTGTTCTCCGGCTCAAGTTGCACCCCCTCATAGAAGGCATTTGCGGCTTCCTCAAACCTCTGTCTCAGGGTCACCACAAACAACAAATGAACCAGTCATCGTCTAGAGACAAATCAGTACTGGGTGAATTCCCAACAGCACCATAGAGCCTCGCGATACCTGTAACAGACGATGGGCGCGACCTTCCCTGTAGCAAGCTTTTCGCCCAATCTGGTCTCAATGCACGGCATGCTTTTCGCATCCTCCAAAGCATGCTCAGCTTGCCCTGCTCGAAGCCAACAGAGGCTTCTGTTTGAGAGCACTGTCGCATCGGTTGGGTCTAACTCTGTAGCCTGAATGCAATTCATACTAAAGTAAGTCTCTGGCCACTAAACTGGGCATCAAGAATAACAGTCTGATCTCAGGTACAGTTAAAAACCCAATTCCAGAGTTCGATTTCGCTGGGCTCTATTTATGCAGAAAAAATCATTCCGCCTTAGTTACCTGAGTATAAGCATCTACTGCTACAAGGTAGTCCTTTCTTCTGAAGGCATCATCACCTCTTGATTTGGCTTCCAAGGATTTCTTTTTTGCTTCAGATGACACCTGCACGTCAAATTAACTAATGTCAGATTTCAGTTTCCAACTAAACAATTAAATCAAGTCTACCTCTATTTTAATACGATAGAGGCCTGCCCCTGATTATGTCCTAATACAAGCATATGACTTGACTGTCATTTAATAGTCCAAGCCCAGACAGACACCAAAAACTATGTGACAGTGCATGACATACCTCGACAGTTTGTGTTCGCCTGATTTTCAGAGATGCTGCTTCCTGAGACTGCAAGGTTTGTTCAACAGTTAGCAGATACAGAGAACTTTTTTTTTTTTTTGGTTAGCGGTTTATGGATCCTATGACAATGCAAAAATAGCTAAAATGGTGATTCAAGAGGCACCTTTTCCCCATACTCTTTAGGCAGCATGTGTTCTATAATCCCATCTACATTCCAGTTTGGAACACCTGGAATTGGGGATGTCAATGGTAAAAAAGAAGCTCCACAGCTTCACGGTTATTTCTCCAGGCAGCAACCTGAACTGGCTTCAGTTCATCCTGAGGTAGAAAATCACATGGCAAACAAGTTGCATTCAGTGTTCGTTGGCATGGTCTGAATACAAAGACCAGAATATTGCGGCATCATTATGGATATTTAAAACAGGTCAGCACATAGCATGAACCTGATATTGAAATTTCAGTATGCCACTACTTGTTTTACTATGACGAAATACAACTTACATCATCGCAGGTATTCGGGTCAGCTCCAGCTTTAAGCAAACATTTGATGACTTCTATATTTCCACTATCTGCAGCAATATGCAATGGGGTTGCTCCACCAGCCTTGACATTTGGGTTTGCACCGCCTACATTGCATATTGTTCGGTTATTTTCCGAGGTAGAAGTCATAGCTGATACAAGGTATTAGTAATTAAGTACATGGAACAATATTGTATTGCATGTATTCGGTTAGTCAAATCATTTTAGTTGAAACTCCTTTATGCTGGAAAACAAGCATCACAGTTTGCATTGCATTAAAAAATAGTTAATGCTTAATTTTATTTATGTGTGTATTCCTATGTGAAAATAGGAAGTGTGAAAGTCTGTATTGTTTCATTCATTAATCAGGAGTTTATAAAATGGTTACATGACTTTTCCACTACTAAGACCCTTCATTTAGACTCTTCCACTACTGAGGAATGACTACACAAATTCTAGGCTATTCACATTCTAATACTATGAATCCAAAGGGCATAGGACACAGCATGAAGTAAGAAGATATAGTAGGGAAGGGAGGCAAACAGGTGATTTACTCATAAAATTAGACTATGTATGACATACCTCGATTAGAACCTCCAAGCATGGAAGGGAACCTGCAGCAACAGCAGATAACAATGCTGTGACACCATCATCGTTTTCAGTATTTGGCTGCGAAAAAAAGATATATATAAAAAGAATGAGCCCAATTAAAATGTTGTAAGAAGCCTAAATAACTTCATGTCATACTCAGGAATCATGATTTAACGATTGTGCTTCCAGATTAGCACATCTGGAACCAGAGAAACATATGCATCTCTTGCATAGTGGCTTCAAACACTCAAACAAGTCTAGATGAAATATGTCACTAAAGGCAGATATATCTGGAAAAGGCAAAGGTTAAGTAAGCAACGTTTGCTGCACCTACTAGCTTGGCTACAAGGTAATCCAATTGATTGTCTACGACATTCATATTAGTCCTGTTATATCTGTCGGCTTCATACAGCTCTGTGCTTTTTGTCCTAACCTTAGGTTTTGAACACTATTTCAATACATTAGTAGCTTAACTAGGGTTCTCCTCTATTGTTCTCCAGACCAAACACAGAAACGAAAAAGAAGAGATGTTTTTTGTAGTTGTTGGTTCAGATAAAGGAGAAAGGGTTGCAATTAGGAAATAAAAAATGGTCATGAAGATTACTATTGAGGTGAATTGACAACATCGGAAGAGTTACAAAGCTTAGCCAACCTAATGTTTAATCCTAAACTGAATAAGTAGCAAGCATGTTTCTTGAAAGAATAATCGGAAAGTGAGATGCGTACCTACAGGTATTGGGGTATTATGGTACGATACCTTAGCATTGTGTTGAAGCAGAAGTTTGACAGCATCTGGGTTACCATGACCAGCAGCCCACACGAGGGGAGTGCCAGCGTCACTTTCCGATTCGACGTCAACTCCCTTGGAGAGGAGAAGCTTCATGAGCTCCGTATTCCCTGGTGAAGCAAAAGAGATAGATACATGATTTATTGGTTGGTGGAGTGGTAGAAAGAACGGAGCACAAGGCAGGCCTAAATACCTATGCCTGCAGCATGGTGTAGCGCTGTGGCTCCTAGGTTGGTGGCCACCGAAGGATCAGCTCCATGGTCAAGGAGGTACCTGGCAGTGTCCAGATGCCCCTGGCGCGTCGCGTGGATGAGCGGAGTTTCGCCTGGAGAGGATGAGAGATGAGATGGCCTACCTAATGCACGGTACTACTACACTACTAGGCATATATACATGATAACCAACCATCATCGTCCTTTGGGTCGACAGGGAGGCCGAGGTCGCCGATGAGGAATTGGCAGACGTCGGTGCGACCCTCGCGCGCGGCGAAGTGGAGAGCGGTGCGCTTGTTGGCGTCACGCACGGCGGTGGCAACGGAGGCGGCGCCCGTGCCGTCCTCGTCGAGCGCCGCGGTGAGGCCTGCACCGGGAGCCAGAGAAGATGTCAGAGACCGTGGGGTGGTTACAAGGAGACAGTTGAAATCGCTTGTTGAAACCAGTCTGGGGGCTTGGCACAGCACGTACTCTTGAGGGATTGGAGGTCGCCGGCGCGCGCAGCCTCCAGGAAAAGCCTGCACCTTGCTCCGAGCTGCCAATTGCAAACAACCAAAGTGAGCAAGCGAACGAGAAGCGGGGGATTGTTTTGTTTGATCCAGTAGAAGAAGCTAGGTACCTACCTGAGAGGGGCCGCGGTGGCGTCGGCCATGAGAGAGGTGGATTTCCGACCAGGGTGGGGAGGGGAAAGTGGAAGCGGCGGCGGCGGCGAGGGAGGCAGATTTCTTCACAGAGCGGGCGGGCGAAATCAGGCAGAGTCGAGAAGGCAGAAGGAGAGTCGAGTCGTGCCGGGCCGGGCCAGGTCTACTGAAAATACAGCATGCTTCAGGCAGAACGGATTGGGCCGAGGCATATCTGTCATTTTGTTCTTGGGCTGAGCTCAATATCATCCCATGGCCCAATGTGAAAGGCCTCGCTTGCGGTTCTACTTCCGCTCCCTTTTTTTTTCTTCGGAATTTCTAAATATCTACGGGAAGATCTTATGCCGTTGTCTTCCACTTTTCTGCGGTTCATATTTTTTATTAAGATTTGTGTTTTTTTTTTGTTCCGTGATGTCGTTGTGTTGTCATTGATTGTTTTGTTCAGTTCGTTCTGTATGTCACGGCGGCATTGTACGCTGTTTCAGTCGTTTTTTTTATAGGATTTTCTTTCAAGTCCGTTCTATATTCAGGCTAACATCCAACACTGCAGTCAACCATACAATCTTGGACATAACAGTTGAGCAAAAGGACACCTCATTATTATATATATATACAATCTATATTCGTTCCTATCGACACTGTACTTGCAAAATTTAGATTCAGGCTTCGCTTTGCACAGTCTTTATGCAATCAGAAGCTAAACCATACAGGACAGACAGATGCAGATGTAAAAATAACATCTGTGAGCTTCCACCATCATCTGTTAGAGCTATGTACTCTCATGTCGGGATTTACAGGCACCGTTTCAGCTACGGTGTTAAGCGCTGTGGGTCTCGCGGGAATAAGGATAGGCAACAATTAGCAATCTTGGGGTCACAAGGCTTGCAAATGTAAGAACTGACAATGTTTGTAGAACGAGAAACATACTTAAATGACTCAGTAAATTCCTTCAGAGTAGAATCGTTGATTCCGCGCTTGCCAATACGTTCATGAAGTAACAGAGGGCAGTGAATTCTTTGCGAACCCGAAACAACCTCCTCACCTATGATAACACATATCAGTGCATATTCAGACTTTTTCACCTTTTCTGTTCCAAAAAGCTAACCCCTCCTTATATAGCATGCACACATTTCAAGAATCAAAGTGTTATCCTTCGCAACAATTAGCCTTGTAATATGTAGATTCAATTTATTTATACTCGATACAGTCATGGTCATTTTCTTAAGAAGAGTGTATAATATGAGAAATTAGAGGCCATAGTGGAGACTGGAGACCATAACCATCCAAACCATGACATTCATTTTTTAAATGGATGAAGTAACAACTAAAAATGGTATGCAACATGTGCTGTTGAAAACACAAGATCAACTCGAAAAACATAAATCTGACCTCTAATGAAAGCGTCAAAAGAGTTGCTGTACTTTGGATTCTCCAAACAAGGCATGGTGTAGAATGGTCTTACTGCCAACGGGAACTCATATAAAATGAAGAAGTCTGTTATACCTGCAAAACAGAGGGTAAGTTGCAAAATTAAAGTTAATTTTTTTTTTTGATAAAATCACTAGAAAACATACTTATCATGAACTAGCTGTCCAAGCTTCTTCTCAGCTTGAGTGGATAGATCATCAAATTTCTCTATTGGAAAACCTGATTCCTGCAGTCAAGTTACATTGGAGAAAGTGTATATTATGTCAGTGGACAGTAGTAGCATGAAACTATGAAAGGGAAGCAAAAATAAAAATAGTAGTAAAAAGGTGGGGGCAGAGATTCAGAACCTTTAGCATTGAATACCATCAGCATAACGCAGTTTCAACGTCTCTTTATGGTACTGCATTAGTAAGATAGTATTCAGTCTTAAGAGATGCAATACAAAGGTGAAGTTTCTACTACTCAATTCAAAAAACACTAAGAAACACAGACCACATTATACATGGCATTTGTCTCCAGTTTCTACTACTCACCCACCACTTGAGAGAAGCATTATATTGTTGCATGAGCCGGACCTAATAATGCATCTATATAATTATATCAGAGCCAGCCACCATGTTGAAAATAAATATTACTAGACAGTACTCCCTCCATCCATCTATCGGAGGGATATTACTAAAAATAAAAATTCCAAGAATTGGAGGATATTAGGTGGTCCTCTCATTTTGCTAATAAATATGATGCCTTGTACCGCGTGTAGTTGTGCATATGCCCAATCTAATGTTGTGCATGCACTTTGGGAAATGAAACATAGACCCGGGTACAACGAGGTGATTAATTAAAAATCTGCATAGCTTTAGTACTCCTTGGTCATTGTGTCGAAGCTAATATCCCTCCGATAGATGGACGGAGGGAGTAATTCGTTAAAGGCGATCGGAGATTATCTTCGTAAAGGGGGGCATGGGGCCTGCATTCGAAGTTTTGACCTGGTTCCCCTTCCCCGAACGCCCGCTCCCGTGGCGTCTCCGGGCGGGCGACCACCCGAGAGGGGGAAAGCCCCCGCGCCGGGCGCCTCCTCCGCCGCCGTCGCCGCCGCCATTCAAGACGCCGGCTGGGCGGCGGCGGCCCGGCGGCGGTGCCAACAGGGGGGCATCGTCGCGCGCCTCCCCTCTCCCCCCACCCCCTCCTCCTTCCCCTCCACCTCCATCCTACGGGCGACCATGGCGGCTTTGATTGTGGCGGCCGCTTGGCCGGATCCGCACCTATCCCGGCCGGATCCACCTCTTGGCGGCGCCCGCCTCCCCTTCTCCGCTCCTTCCTTGGCGGCGGCGGACCCCCCTTGCGGCGGTCTTCGCCGTCCCGGCGGCGCTCGTGGTGTCTTAGGGATGGCTTTGCCGCAGAGATCCACGCCTCCCTTGGCCGGATCCGTCTTTTGGCGGCGTCCTTGTCACCCTCCCGCTCCATCCATGGCGGGCGGCGGTCTTGCCCCTCGGTGGTTCTCGCCGTGGTCGGCGGTAGTTCGATTGGGGCCCTTTGGGGCCTCGATTGGCCATCCGCGGGTTCGGGCGGTGGTGCTTTCCCTCCGGGCGACGCCTTGCCGCTCCGCGGGCTCGGCGCCGGTGGCGTGCAGCGGCAGGCCTCGGCGATGCCACGCCATGCCACTATCTTGGTGCTGCCCACGGGTGGCTCGCCCTCGCGACTACGTAAACGGGTGAAGACCCTACCGGTTCCTCCGGCCGATGATCGCGGGGCGTTGTTGCGCCACCAACCTTCTTGAAGGCGCCGCCGGTTTTGGTACGTCAGGCAGGCCGGGACGAAAAGTCTTGCCGGGGGTTGTCTAGCGTTGACTCACAATGGCAACGGTATGTACCGATGGATACTAGTCACCCATACCCGCATTCGCTAGGTCAAATCCATACCCGCCGGGTTACCCGCGAAAGCACATGGATATCGATTTCATTCCATACCCGCACTCGACGGGTAATTTTACCCGACGGGTAATCCATACCCGCGACTACACCCGAGCCGAGTTCATGGACTATATTATATACTCGTATGCTTATATGGGCCAAATTAACGAACAATACACTAGAGTTCAGGAATATATATATACTCAAATGCTTATATGGGCCAAATTAATGGACCATATGCTTACTTGGGCTAAAATTGTTGAGACGGGCTATATATTTGTGCGGGTATTTTCTACCCGCGGGTACGCGGGTATGGATACTACACTTCCATACCCATACCCATCATACCCGCTAGATACAACATTGTACCCATTAACGTATCCATGGATACCAACCATACCCGTCACTTTATCGAGTAAAACCCATCGGGTTTTTGGGTTTCGGGTACCCGTTGACATCTTGAGCGTTGGATCGCGTCTATGGGTGTCAATTCCCTTCCCGAAGCCTTTATTTGGAGCATCGAGGTACGGCGAGGGATCTCGCCATTGGCCCATTTTCGCCGTGGCTGCGGCCTCGATTGCGCCTCATCGTGCTCTTCACTTGGTATGTCCAGCTTGTGGTTGTCGAGCCGTAGTTGTAGTCGTTGTTTTCTTGCGCGGAGGCTTGCCACCGTTGTAGAGGATGATGTTGGTGCTCCTCGCCGTGGTCCCGCCCCTGACTCGGAGGAGCACCCGCAGGGCTTATTTTGGAGATGCTCCCCGTCCGTGGTCCCGAGGACTTTTGTCCCTAGTGACTCGTGAGGAGATGTCGGGCCACGTGATTTCCTCGCCTGCGTGGTCCCGAGGGCCCTCGGTGACTCGGAGGAATCGCTCGCTCTTCGGCGGATGCTTGCCGCTATGCGGGTTTCCGTGGATGCTTTGCCACCGAGGTCGCCGCGTCGCAGATGCTTTGTCGCCGAGGCCGCCTCGACAAATGCTTTGTCGTCCGGAGGTTAGGACGAATGCTTTGCCGCCCTGGAGTTCGAGCGATGCTTTGCCGCTGTTATCGCCTATGGCTCCGATCACCGTTGGCTACCACCGTTGAGTTATCTATTGTATTAGGCTCAGCTTTTGGGGTTGTTAGGTGGAGGGTCCCCTATCCCTCATGTTTCTTGCTTTTGTTTTGTGTGTGGTTCGGCCCCGATAAGTGTTTGCTTACCGCCGCCTCTTGTACCTTTGTTTGAACTTTATTCTCGCTTAATGAAAATGCGCAAGAACGGCGTGGTCTCAAAAAAAGTAATTCGTTAAGGCAACACAATTTTTAACAACTTAATGGCTAAAATGTCCACACAAGGCATCATAATTCATTTGTTGAGATATTTGAAATTGTAGGATCCGATGGAAGCCTAGAGGGGGGGTGAATAGGGTGACCCCCTAAAAATCGACTGTTAAAACTTAAGCACGCCGTCGGTCAGAGAGGCGCGGCATCGCCGCAGATAGGCACGCACTCGCCACGTAAACCCGATGCATCGAGACAGAGTAATCAAAACCGTGGAACCGAAGCCTCGCCGGAGTACCGTGCACGGCATCGCCAAGCGCCCAAGCGGCATCGCTGCGGGTCACTTCACGTAAGTGACTCCGAGGTGAATTCGGAGAGATGTGAACTTGAATCTCGTGATTCACACTTGTTCCTCGCACACAAATACTTCACAGAAACTAGCCAAATATGACGTAAACCCCAAGAACAAGATAGATCGGGACAAAACCCTAGCTCACAAGATAAATATGCAAGAATGTAAAGAACACAAGTGACACAAGGATTTGACCCGTGGTTCACCGCCGCCACACAGCCGGGTTACGCCCACGTTGTTGAGGTTGCCACACAAGGCTTAGCTTGCCCACCCGCTTGCTTTTTCCCTCGCTCACAAGTCTAGGGAGTTAACCCTAGAGATGTGGGGTAATGTATTGCTGGTTGTGTGAGGTTACAAACCTCCCAAGGCTGCCACACGAAAGGGGGCAAGCTCAAGGGCGACGCCTAACCGTCTAGGAGCAAGCTCCAAGAGTAAAGAACCCTAGGGTTCGGCCAAACATGAACCAAATGCTCTTTTTGAGTGGGGAAGTTGTAGATCCGGTCTCCAATCGAAGTTTGCAAAGTTGTTTCCCTCAAAATCCCTCGGTGGGAAGTGAGAGATTGAGTGGGGAGCTCAAGGTGCTTCAATGGAGGAGGAGAGAGAGAGCAAGAGGTGTGTTTCGGGTCACCGCCGAGGAAGAAGAAGGAATGAGCGGTGTGACCGTTGTGGGAGGGGTAGAATAGGTATTTATACCCCACGAGCCCAACGGTCGGGTTTAAGTATGGCATCGCCAAGATCGCCACGCTGCACGCTGCAGCAGGCGCTGCACTGCCATTCAACGCAACGCGGCACCGCCAGGCCACCGACAAAGAAAAAGAGTGAAATCGCGGAAGAAATGCCGGGCCGCTCGTGGGGCTTGGAGTGATGTTTGGTGTCCGGATTTGAGATTTGGAGCACTTGGTCCACGTGTACCCGAGAATCCTAGGATCCCTCTTGATAGTACGACATTTCCTAAACTCAAGGTTCAAAACATGAAATAATTTAAACGCCTTGATCCGGAAACACCACCATCTAGCTTATTGGATGCCTTTGGACCTGTACATCAACTCCACTTTTTATTCCCCGCATGTCATCTTCGTGAGATCTCATTAGTTCCCTAATTCGGTGGTTATCAACGCCAAAACCCACTTAGAGCTTGATTGCACTTACAATCTCCCCCTTTTGGTAATTGATGACAACCAAATTAGAGCTTACATAAGATGTAAAGTCAAACTTAGATTTCGAAGACCAAGAATGTAGGAACCTCCCCTAAATATGTGAGTGAGTTATGAATTCTCATAATTGACATATAAAAGGTCAACTTCACATATTTAGGTGTAGTGAGGCCTCCCCTAAATGTATGAGTGAGATTTGAATTCTCAATTTTGACTTGAAAGTCAAGTCATACATTTAGAAAGCGTGCAAGGCCTCCCCTACATCCATGGTTACCGTGGGGTGCTCAACAGGTGTCATAAAATTATATCCGTGATGCATATGACAAATGCATTAATCCATCGAGCACAAGGGGTTGTCTGCTCGACCGATGTGTGCTGCAGATCGCCCGCCAGTGGCACAAAGATCGCGCCTATCGCCACGCATGCATGCATAAAAACACATCCACAAAGATATATGACATGATAAAAGGAATTAAACTTACAAGCCAGATTATCTAACACGTAGTTTAAACATCTAACGACCAAACCGGAGAAATAACAAGTCATAGGTGGCATTATTACATAAAATAGAGTTTCTCTCGAACTCACACCTAACGAGCTACTCTCAAAGGGTCTAAACACCGAAGATCACCGCCGCGATCATCCTCCTCGAACCATCCAGTATGCCGAAAAAGTTTGACCCCTTTCATTTCTTCTAATTTTTTCTCCCCTTTGGCGCCAAGCACCAAAAAGATCATAGAAAAGAGAAGAAACAGAGCGAGTCACTCCTCACTAGTGTCCTTGCGACCGGAAGTCAGGTCCTCGCCCTCCTCCTCCTGAAATGATAGCACTGGTCTGCGCGGAGCGACGAGTAGAGCGTCGAGCTGGTATCTGCTGAGAGTAGGACCCAAGCAGGTCTGACAAGTCCTGGTCTGAGCTGCTAGTAGCTGACAACTCTGGGAGGTCATATTGAGGTGGTCTAGGGATAGAAGGAGGAACTGGGAGTCCTTGCTTCTCCCTAACACTCTTGAAAGCCTGTCTCACCTCCCTCAAGCAAGATCTCATAAGTCTGCTGTGATGCATATGTGCAGTGCCCAAAGATAGCCTTGATCCACTTCTTCACCTTGGATCGAGAGCCACTGTGACTCCTGGGTCTAGAGCTAGAGGGCTGCTCCAAGTCCTCTCTGCCAGCTGAGGTGCCTCCTGCAGTAGATCTGCCACTGGTCTTCCCTCCCTCCAAGCCATGGGTCTTCTCAATGTTGTAGACTGTATGGAAACATTCTTTGGGAAAAATCTTCCCTGTGACCCTCTCAATCATGAACATGAGGTAAGGAGCATATGGCGTGTTCCTCCCGGCATCATCCATGGCATTAGCTAGCTGCCTCCAAATGAATCTTCCCACATTGAAAGTCTCATCATTTCTGAAGTGAGCTAGAAGATTCCTAGCATAGCCATTGATATCTGAAGCTGCCCCATCCTTGGGATCAATGGTACACCTGCAAAGGTTGTTCATCACATAGAAGAAGTCCTTCGCACCTTCCTCTTGCCATCAGCTTCCCTGGGATTTGCCCAGCAGTCCTTGATTGCTTTGGTCTCAATAGGATCAATCTCATGAATATCTATAAACTGCCTGTGATCAGCCCCAAACCCCAGAATCTGACAGAAAGTGACAAAATCCACCCTGTAGTGCTTCTTGTCTGTCATCCAGTGGATTGTGCCAGATTGCTTGTTCCAATGGTAAGTGGCATGAAACTGACTCAAGATCTCCTCATTCCAATCATGTTTGAAAGACATGATGTTTGTCAGCTCGAACCTGTCACAAGCCTCAATTGCCTCATTGAAGGCGTCCTCTTCTTTCTCTGCCATCCTCTCAAAATCAATGTAATGCATGGTGGTGATCTTGCTCTTGGTGGAATGGAATAGGACCGTGAGATAGAAGTTTGAGTGAAAAGCCACCCAAAACCTCTCATCAATGCCATCTGTCCTCTCATCTGCATAGACATTGATTTCTCTAGCATCTGCTACCTCTCTCTGCTTCCTGAGATAGCTCACCACAGGGATGGGCTGAAGGTTGTCTGGAGCTGCCATTTCAAACACACCTTCCACTGGCACCATATAGCTGCCGTCATAGATAGATAGGTGCTCGGGGAGTGCCTTGGTCACCATCGGGCACAATGGTGTACCCATACTATCGCCGCCGCTCCTCGCTGAGTCCCGCCGACCCACCTTCGCGCCCCCCCTCTCGCTCATGCTCTTCCCGCCCGCCTCTCTTTTTCCACAACCTTGACCCTCATCTTCCTCTTGCCATGGGGATCACCACCGTGGTCCATCTATGCAAAAAGTTGGAATTTGATAAGAAACTCGTGGATGACAGAGGTGGAAATGGCCAAACATATGTAAGAGAAGATTTAGGAAATCGAAGATTGATGATTTGAGCAAGCCGTCCGTGGTGATATCCCCGGGCCGCGCAAGCATCGCCGCTACAGAGGCACGACATCGCCGCGCATGCACCCAAGATCGTTGTGATGCACGCGCACCGCCGCTCCCCTTGCTCGTAAAACATCAAGATTCGGTTTGATAATCCTTCTAAAACATCTATTCAAAGCACATACTACTTCACTGCCTCAATTTCAGAGACAAATTCACGTATAAAGTGCATATTGTTCATGGATTCAAAAGATGAGTATGAGCTAAAAGTACAAAGTTTCTTTTTGATATATGGATTCAATCGTTTCCCATCTCAATTAGGTAGGTGATTTGAGGATATTTGTTGGTTGAATCGCCTAGGAACCTGCCAGTTCCATTTGGGACGGCAATGCCGTGCCCTCCCCTAAATCACTTAAATCATAGAGACACGAAATCCAACGAATCCAACTATCTAGATTACTTCACTAAGGCTCATACATCACTAGGAAAACACAAATTCATGATCAATTTCTACACATTGCATGGATCGAAAGCAAGAAATTTCATGGCTAGGGTTAGGGTTTACCTTCGCTGATTGAGGGAGAAGAGGAGAAACCGCTCGTGAGGAGAGGGAGCAGACCGGCCGGGATGAGCAAGGTGGCCGGCAGTGTGGCGGCGCTGCATCGCTGGGCGCCGGGCGGGCGCGGAAGGGCAAGGCGCGGGCAAATACGGGTTTAAGCGCCTTCTTCGCTTCAAGGCGAGACGTAGAGCGGCACGAGGGAGGAGTCGGGTGAGGAGAGAATGAGAGAAACCGACGGGCCGTGGGTAGAAGATGAAAGAAGAAAACTTTTTGGCCCCATACCGTTCGACCCGATTGGATTTAACCCTGCGCGGCATCGCCAAGACGTTAAGCGCTGCATCGCTGCGTATGCGCTGCACGCTTGTATACACGCTGCATCGCCGCCCATCGACCATCCCCGCATATATATTGCCGCCGACTTATTTCTCCTCAAACTTGATCACAGAGACACCAAAATTCATTGCCGAGAACGTATCATCAATACAGAGCAATGGCATTGAATTTCGGATTAGAATTTGAAATCCTTTTGAAACACAATATGAAAGTTTTCACAAACTTTTCCTATGTCGATCTAGTGTCTCAAACATTGCATGTGTGCCGGAATTCACACCAAGTTACGAGAATCGAGAATGTTTAGCTCACTACGCAAAGCACAAAACCTTGACTCATCGAGAGGCTTGGTGAAGATATCGGCTAGTTGCTTTTCGGTGCTCACATGGCTAATTGCGATATCTCCTTTGAGTTCGTGGTCTCTCAAGAAGTGATGACGGATGTCTATGTGTTTTGTTCTAGAGTGTGCTCTTTGGGTTATTTATGTAGTTTGATGGCACTCTCGTTGTCACAAAGAAGAGGTATCTTTGTGAAATGACATCCGTAATCCTTTTAAGGTCCTGCTTCATCCAAAGTAGTTGAGCACAAAGCATGCACCGGCCGCAACATACTCGCCTCGGCAAGTGGAAAGGGCTACACAATTTTGCTTCTTAGAGCTCCAAGACACTAAGGACCGCCCAAGGAATTGACATGTCCCTCGAAGTGCTTTTTCGATCTACTTTGCAACCGGCATAGTCGAATCGAATAGCCAAGTAGATTGAACTTAGAACCCTTGGGATACCACAAGCCAAGGTTAGGAGTGAGGACTAAGTATCTCAAGATTCTCTTAACAGCCACATTGTGACATTCCTTTGGATTGGCTTGAAAAACGAGCACACATACACACACTAAGCATTATGTCCCGCCTAGATGCACAAAGGTAAATCAAAGATCCAATCATGGAGCGCTATACCTTCATGTCCACGGCTGGACCCTCCTCATCAAGATCAAGATGTCCATTGCTTGGCATTGGGGTCTTGATTGGCTTTGCATTAGCCATATCAAACTTCTTTAGCATATCATGGGTGTACTTGGTTTGGCAAATGAATGTCCCTTCCTCCATTTGCTTGACTTGAAACCCGAGGAAGTACTTTAGCTCACCCATCATGGACATCTCAAATCTCTTGGTCATTGTCCTACTAAATTGCTCAACATACATATTGTTAGTGCTACCAAATATTATGTCATCGACATATATTTGGCATACAAAGATATCATTGCTAACTTTATGAGTGAAGAGAGTAGGATCAGCTTTGCCTATTTCAAAGCCTTGATTGAGCAAGAATTCCTTAAGGCATTCATACCATGCTCTAGGTGCTTGCTTAAGCCCATAGAGCGCCTTTCGGAGCTTGTAGACGTGGTTGGGAAACTTGGGGTCTTCAAAACCGGGTGGCTGCTCAACATACACCTCCTCTTGTAGTGGACCATTGAGGAATGCACTCTTGACATCCATTTGGTACAGCTTGAAGTCATGATGGGCAGCGAAGGCTAGAAGAATGCGAATTGCTTCTAGTCTTGCCACCGTGCATAGGTCTCATCAAAGTCCAAGCCCTCTACTTGAGTGAAGCCTTAGGCAACCAATCTCGCCTTGTTTCTTGTCAAGAACCCGTCTTCATCTTGCTTGTTGCGGAAGTCCCACTTGGTTCCAATGATGTTTGTCTTGGGTCTTTCCACCAAGTCCCACACTTCATTTATTTTGAAGTTGTTGAGCTCTTCTTGCATGGCTAACACCCAATCGGGATCCTTGAGAGCATCATCTACTTTCTGCGGTTCCAAGGATGAAACAAACAAGAAATGTTGTGTAAAGCGACTAAATGAGATCGAGTAGTAACTCCCTTTTCGGAGACTCCTAAGGATGTTGTCAACGGGTGATCCCGCCAATCGCTTGTCGAAGTCGTGGGTGATCAACGCCTTTCGGCGCTTTCTTCTTGATCTTCATCATATTCATCATCGCCTTCAAGAATTGGAGCAAGATCAAGTGGTTGAACAGTGATGCAGGTGGATCGATTCTTGCCGCTGAGGTAGGTGGCGCGCATCGCCGCGGTTGGTGTGGCATCGCCACGCTGGGCACTTCCAAAGAAGCGTGTGCCGCACTTGATCATTGAGTACGCCAAATGAATCTTGTGCAAAGAACAACCGGTGGATCCTCCTCTCCATTAGCTTGATCTTCTTGAGGTCTTATGTCACCTATAGCCAATTGCTTGATTGCCTCACAAGGTGGATCCTCCTTTCCTATAACACTTTGATCAACTTGCTCTACTTGAGAGCCATTAGATTCATCAAATGTCACATCTATAGTGATTTCAACCCTACCGGTGGTTTGGTTGAAAACACGATAGGCATGCTCATTTGATCCGTAACCAAGAAGAAAACCTTCATCAACTTTAGGTGCAAACTTAGAGGTTCGGGGCTTCTTGTTAAGAATGAAACATTTGCACCCAAACACCCTAAAGTATGACACCTTAGGCTTGTTACCGGTTAAGAGCTCGTATGAAGTCTTCTTGAGTTTCTTGTGTAGATAGAGGCGGTTGATGGCATGACAAGCGGTATTGATGGCTTCACACCAAAAGATGTCCGAAGTCTTGTACTCATCAAGCATTGTCCTTGCCATCTCTATGAGTGTACGGTTCTTCCTCTCTACTACACCATTTTGTTGAGGGGTATATGCGGCTGAAAACTCATGCTTGATGCCCTCCTCATCAAGAAACTCTTCAACTTGGGTATTCTTGAATTCGGTCCCATTGTCACTTCTCACTTTCTTGACAAGTAGACCAAATTCTCTTTGTGCCCTCTTGATGAAAGTTTTCACCTTCTCTTGTACCGACACTTATCAAAGACAAAGAAAACCTAAGTGAAGCGGGAGTAGTCATCAACAATAACAAGTCCATATTTGTTACCCCCGATGCTAAGGTAGGCCACCGGTCCAAAGAGATCCATGTGTATCAACTCCAATGGTTGAGTAGTGGTCATCATACTCTTTGGTGGGTGAGGTGCACCTACTTGCTTCCCGGCTTGGCAAGGTCCACATATCCTGTCTTTGTCAAAATCAACATTTGTCACCCAATGATGTGGTTGTCCTTCGCAGTTTGGCCAAGTTCCTCATGCCAACATGTGCTAGACGGCGATGCCATAACCAGCCCATGCTAGATTTTGCCATTAAACAGGTCTCAAGCTTAGCTTTACTTTTGTAGAAATCAACTATGTAAAGCTTATTCTTGAGTTTGCTGTAAAGACAACAGAGGAATCCTTCCCGTGAAAGACTTCCACACCAACATCCGTAAAGAGACAATTGTAACCTTTCTCACACAATTGTGAGACCGACAACAAATTGTATCCCAATGAATCAACATGCAAGACATCGAAATATCATGCTCATGAGTGATAGCAACTTTACCAAGACCGACACGCTTCTCACATCATCATTTCCAAACCTTATGTTGTTCCTCTCATCATTGGTTTGGGAATATGATGAAAACATACTCCTTTCTCCGGCCATATGATTTGTGCGGTACCGTTGTCAAACACCCAACTTGACCTAATCGGAGGAGTATGCCTACAAAACAAGTTTAGTTCACAAGTTTAGATCCCCTAAGATTCTTGGGACCTTTTACCTTAGTCATAAGAACTTTGGGAACCCATATAGAGGTGTTGCAATAGAGTTTTCTTTTCACTGCCCAAGTACTTTGCAAACACCCCCCCTTACTGCTTGCCTTCACTTCAAAGCAAGGATTGAGTCCAACTTGCTTGCTTTTAGCCTTTTGATCGATAGGGAGTGGCCTTTAGGAACAGCCTGCATAAGATTTTCTCGACTTCTCGACCTTCTTCATAGGCCTTTGGACTATCTTCTTGGGTCTATTCTCGAGCCGGTGCGCAGTAGGTGACCTTCCCTTTTCTTGGGGCGCTGCACGCCGCCGCCCTCACACGGCGCGCCGTGTAAAGTGCAAGACAGCTCGGGTTGGCTTGTGTCCAACGCCTGCGGCAGGTCTCGTGTACCTACCGCGGCCTTTGCTCAAGAATTTGACACATTCAACACCATTGATCAGCTTTCACCATTGGTTTTGTTTCCATGCTTGTGTCCAAGTCCATCCTTGATCCTTGGATTTCTCCCATCAATGTAGTTGGGCTTTTTGAGCCTCAATTTTGTTGCTCATCGCTTGCTTGCTGGTTTCACCTTCTTTTCTTACCATAGCAAAGTGAGCCTAGTGATCTCTTTCTCCATTGCTTTCAAGTTGGCAAGGTTAGTGGCATAAGCATTCATATCAATATTATAGCATTTTCCACAACCTTGACTAGTGGAGGGAGTAGAGGTATCCTTTGTGGCTAGGAGCTGTAAGTTGCTCTCACTAAGAATGCTATGTTCATTTTCAAGCTTTTTGTGCTTGTCTTGCAAGTTACAATATTTCCCATTAAGGGCAACCATAGCATTCTTTGTGAGAGCATGGTCTCCTTGCTCATTAGCTAAGCTCTTTTGCAAGGAGGCCACCTCACTTCTCTCAGCCTACAAGAGCATCCTTGTTATCAACATAGAGTTTTTCAAGTCTATCAAGTTGACTATCTCTAGTTGCTAACTCCGCTTTGGGTACTCTCTAAATCCGCCATTAGTTGAGCAAGAAAGCCTCTAGTTTTGGGATCTAAGTTCTTGGTGAGTCTAGCATATTCTTTCATCATCACTAGATTCATCTTCACTAGAACTTTCACTAAGATCACTAGATTCATCACTAAGAGAGGGAGAAGGCTTGGGTGTGGATTTTACCTTCCCATGCTTGGCCATGAGACAAACATGAGTGGAGTCATTGTCCTCTTCCTCATCATCGGTCATGTTGTTGAAGAGCTTGGGTGTAGAGGTCTCTTGCATAGCAAATGTTGCAACATGGACTTCCTCTTCACTTGTCTCTTTGGTTGAATCCCACTCATGGCCGATGTGAGCTTCACCCATATTTCTTCCCTTTCTCTTGTATTCTTGCTTCTTGTCTTTGCCATTGTCCTTCTTGTACTTGTTGTTCTTGTTCTCATAAGGACAATCGGCAACGAAATGCTCGGTGCTGCCACAGTTGAAGCATGTCCTCTTTTTCTTGTTTGGGAATCTTCGTTGCACCATCTTGTAGCCATTTGCTTTCATCCCCTTCCCATACTTCTTCAAGAATAGGGCCATGTCATCAATCTTCTTGTAATCAGCCCCATCATCTTCATCATCACTTGAGGAAGAGGTTGCATCTTTGTTTTCCTGCATTTTCTTCATTTCTTTGTCTTGACTTGTAGATGCTTACTTGCTGCCCTTGACTTTGTTGGAGGGGCTTGGCTTGCTTGTCTTGGTTGCTTTAAGAGCTACATCCTTGATCTTGATGCCTTCTAGCTTTGCTTGCAACTCTCCAAGCTTTCTTCTCTCATTTGCTTCCTCTCTTTGCATGTCATAGGTGAGCAACCTACCAAGCACATCGTTTGGAGTGAATTGCTCAAACTTTTTCTTGTCACGGATCAAGGTGACCACAATGTCATTTCTAGGTGTATATGCCTCAAGCATAATCTTGACAATGGTGTGGTCATCTAGATCCTCATCTCCAAATCCTCTAATCTTGCCAACTAGTACCATTAACCGATCAAACATTTCTTGAGCCCCTTCTCCCTCAAGGATCACAAATCGGTTGAGCTTGGCCTTCAACAAGTCAATCTTGGCTTTTCTCACTTTGTCTACACCTTCATGTGCAAGTACTAGAGTGTCCCAAATCTTCTTTGCTTCATTTATATTCATCACCCTATTGTACTCATTGCCTTCTAGAGCACTTAGGAGGATGCTTGTGGCTTGACCATTGATGTGAGCAAATGCTAGCTCTTCATTTGTTGGCTCCTTGGGATTCACCGTGGCTGAAATCCATCGCACACAACCTCCCAAAGACCGGGGTGAAGGGCGCTAAGGTAGGCTCTCATCAAGTGCTTCCACTTGGCATAGTTGGTCCCATCGAAACGGGTAACTTTCCGCGGGCACATTGATGAAAGACTTCTTATCATGTTAGTCAAATAAGAAGAATAGTTAAAGGATATGGCGGCGAACTTGTTGTTGTTGACGCTGCCCTCATCCTTCTTTCTTTTCTTTCTTCTTCTTGTTCTTGTTGTAGGAGATATCATCATCTCCATCTTCGGAGCTACTTGATAGCTCACTTGACTCGCTTCTTCTTCTTGCCTTTGCTTTTTCTCTAGCTGCCCTTCTAGCAGCTTTCTTGCCTCACGGATCAATCTTCTTTTGATCCTTTCTTTGAAGCTTTCTAAGAAGCTTGATGCTAGCTTGATCTTCTAGCTTCTTCTTTTTCGTTCTTGCCTTCTTGTATTTCTTCTTGCTAGTCTCTATGCTTTTCTCTAAAGATCGGTGACATCACCCTTGATGGTGCTCTCCGGGCCGTACCAAGAGAAAGCTCGCCGCTGCTAGCTTCCACCTCCTCCACGGAACGGTGGTCTTGCCTCCTTTGTTCGATCCCTCCGGCAAGGCCCATACTTCACGCGGTGAAGCGATAATGGCAACCTTGCCCGATACCACTTGTAGGATCCGATGGAAGCCTAGAGGGGGGAGTGAATAGGTTGACCCCCTAAAATCGACCGTTAAAAACTTAAGCACGCCGCCGGTCAGAGAGGCGCTGCATCGCCGCGATATAGGCACGATTAATCGCCGCTGCAAACCCGGATGATCGGCGAGACAGAGTAACCAAACCGTGGAACCGAAGCCCGCCGGAGTACCAGGCGCGGTATCGCTGCCGCTGGTCACTTCACGAAGTGACTCCGAGGTGAATCTGAGAGATGTGAACTTGAATCTCGTGATTCACACTTGTTCCTGCACACAAATACTTCACAGAAACTAGCCAAATATGACAGTAAAACCCTACAACAAGATAGATCGGGACGAAAACCCTAGCTCACAAGATAAATATGCAAGAATGTAAAGAACACAAGTGACACAAGGATTTGACCTCGTGGTTCACCGTCGCCACACAAAGCCGGGTTACGCCCACGTTGTTGAGGTTGCCACACAAGGCTTAGCTTGCCCACCCGCTTGCTTTTTTTCCCTATTTCACAAGTCTAGGGAGTTAACCCTAGAGATGTGGGGGTAATGTATCGCTGGTTGTGTGAGGTTACAAACCTCCCAAGGCCGCCACACCTAAAGGGGGCAAGCTCAAGGGCGACGCTTAGCCGCCTAGGAGCAAGCTCCAAGAGTAAAGATCCCTAGGGTTCCGGCTAAACGTGAACCAAATGCTCTTTTGAGTGGGGGAAGTTGTAGATCAGGTCTCCAATCGGGTTTGGTTGCTTTTTCCTCAAAAATCCCTGGTGGGAAGTGAGAGATTGAGTGGGGGAGCTCAAGGTGCTTCAATGGAGGAGTGAGAGAGAGCAAGAGGTGTGTTCCCCGGGCCGTCTACTCGAGGAAGAAGAAGGAATGAGCTGTGTGACCGTTGTGGGAGGGGTAGAATAGGTATTTATACCCCACGAGCCCAACGGTCGGGTTTAAGTGTGGTAACCGCCAAGACTTGCCACGCCTTGAGACCGCCACGTAGGCGCTGCACTGTCGCACCAATGCGCTGCACCGCTGCGCCAAACCGACAAAGAAAAAGAGTGAAATCATGAAGAAATGCCGGGCCGTTTCGGGCTTGAAGTGATGTTTGGTGTCCGGATTTGAGATTTAGAGCACTTGGTCCATGTGTACCCGAGAATCCTAGGATCCCTCTTGATAGTACGACATTTTCTAAACTCAAGGTTCAAAACATGAAATAATTTAAACGCCTTTGATCCGAAACACCACCATCTAGCTTATTGGATGCCTTTGGACCTGTACATCAACTCCACTTTTTATTCCCTCGCATGTCATCTTCAGAGATCTCATTAGTTCCCTAATTCGGTGGTTATCAATGCCAAAACCCACTTAGAGCTTGATTGCACTTACAGAAATGTTTGGAGGAATGACATTGCATTTTAAGCAAAAAAGTGTCTTTAAATTGTCAAGAGAACACTAACTTAACCTGTTGAAAGATTAACACTGAGTTAACTCACCAAGAGCAGGATGACCTTTTAAATAGCATGAAACAGGGGAAAACATTAACATAGGCAAAAAAAGGAACCTTTGGGATGGTATTTCGTTAACCACCATTCCTGAAAATTCCCTAATACAAAAAAAAAGTACTCATACCTTTTGGGGGTTGCAAGGGAAATGCTTCTTGATGATATCTAGTTCTGCTCCACAATTTACAGCCAAATAATCAAAGAGCTCCACGAACAGACCACCCACAAGATCGCAAACCTATGAAGAACACAGCTATTAATTTTTGCACTGCTGCTATTGTAATTGAACACAGATTATTTTTCTTGATTACCTCAAAATAGTGCTCCATAATCTCCATTGCTACATGAAGTCCTACATACTCACACAGATGTCTGTGAGTATATTTGACTTCTCTGCACGGTAAATCGTTCGATCTTCGAAAACCTTTTTCAGTCCAGAGTTTATTGCCATTTGCTTATACAGTTGTGGTGATTGAGCTAGAGATGCAATTTGACCATTAACATAATTTAGCTTGAATACAGAGGATCCACCCTCACTGATTGCAGATGTGATTTTTGGCGTATGGATACCTTTAGAGAGCATAAATTCAATGAATTTCTGCAAAAAATTGAACAGCAGCAGTAAATATTAGAATGGATTGAAAGTTAAGGTTTAGCAGCACAGTAACAAAATTACTCACACAGTCCACGACACTCTGGATTTTGAAAATGGCTTGGTTCATTGGCGTTCTAAGATCCATTGTCTGGTTGTCTAGTCGGGTATCTAAAGTCACGTGTGGCAGGCTACCACCGCTCTGAAATTCACATTGAGAGCTCAATTGGATAAAAATGAAAAACTAATAATTGGTTGCAGCAATTAAAAGTAAGAGGCACACAATTTTCACATGATACAGGACATACACATTCAGCTTGTGTCATGACCCAAGAGATAGGGCCCGGAAGGACAGGCCCGCCAAAGCCCGGGCACGGGCGCCGCCCTCCGGGCCAGGCGCGCACACCGTCGCCGCCGCCCCTCCCTTCCGCGGATTCTTCGCAATTAATTCGGGAATAAAGGAGGAAATTATCTAGGATTATCTTAGGTTTTTTTGTGTGCAAGGGAATATTCCATCTATAAGGAAGGCCCTTATTTGGAAAATAAATAGGATATGCTTGTAAAAGGTATTCCAATCTATGCTTGAGATGCAAATCCCACTAGCCGGGATATAAAAGTAGGGGGATCGTAATCTTTTCGGGGTAACAAGCAATAAAGAAAATTAATCTCAATCTCCTTCCTTCCCTCCCATGCGCGCCCCCTCCTCCTCCTCCGCCGCCGCCCGCCACACGCCACCGCCCGGGGAGGCGCGCCGCCCGTGCCGCACCGCCGGCGCACGCACGCCAGCCACCCCCTTCCCCCATCATACTCTCCTCCCCGAGTCCCGTTCACGTGTCGGGCCCGGCCCAATCTAGCCGGGTTCGGACAACCGGTATCCGGAGACCACTACGATCCACCCACCCGGCATGGATCTTTGAGACGAAGAAATTTCTTGAAGAACTTTGGGGACCGGTTCGCGGGTTTCACCACCGGGATCGACACGCTCGCCGAGCAAGTTGCTATCCTATCGTGCAACGATCCGGGCGGCGATCAACGTCGGCAGAATACCGCGAGAGGAAGTCGATCAAGCCATGAAGACGCTTATTGGAGACAACAGCCCGCGACTTCATCAAGAAGAGGACGGATGGCAAAGCGAGAACGGGGATGATCAGGTCACAACAGCTGATCTGGGAGAACCTTGATGAAGGGCTACTTGGGACCGGCGGCACCAACAGGGACGCCACGCAGGGGCGCATGCGCCGCCTCCCCCTCCGATGGACACCTTCTCGGGTCTCGCCTCGCTTGCACAAATTGTCCTTCCCGACATATGATGGCAAGGAGGACCATCTCCCATGGATCAACCGCTGCGAGCAATTCTTCGAGAGGACGCAGGTACGCTGGCCCAGAGCAAGTTTGGTACGCTTCCTATCATCTCTCACAGAGGAGCACAGTAGTGGTACATGAGCCTGCCCTAGGAGAAACCGGTGGCGAGATTGGGGCTTTGCCCGGTATGTCAACGAGTGCTTGACCGGCGCACGGCGCAACTCGGCTGGGAGGCTGGCATCGCTGAGGAAGACAGTACCCCGCCGATGAGTACACGGAGCAATTCTCGGCGCACGTGGACGCGTGCGAGGCCACCTCGACGACAAGCAACATGTGAACATCTACACGGCTAGATTGGGCAAGCCGCTCAAGACAGGCGTCGAGATGCAGGACCCCAAGGACATGGAGGTCGCCATGTCTCGCCCGGGCATACGGCGGCGTCGACAATCTCAACAACCTCGGCAAGAAGACAAAGCAAAAGGCAAGGCGACTACACCGATGGGCATCCGGGCCGGCCCCGGGCGCCCACCTCGTCGGCGCAGCACCGGCATCGACTCGGCCGGATTCAAGCCGGGCGACACCGTGAGGAGATGATGAACGACGAGGCGGCCTTTGCTTCAAGCGTGACGAGCCTTCACGCACGGTCACAAGTTCAAGCACCTCTTTGACATCACGGTCTTTCAACAACTACACCGACGACTCGACAAGCGTCCGGCGGATGTCAAAGAGGAACCGGCCGACTGAAGGTCCCTTCCGGGGACCCGACTCCGTACATGGTGCTCATTCTCTATACCTCGTCGGTATGATCTCAGGCACGGGCGTTGACATCATCGTCGACTCGGGAGCAACGCTTGCAACTACATCGACCGTGTGGTGACCACGACATTGTGCCTCGGACTCGACCCAGCGTGTGCTGATCACCACAGCACCGGCGCCACCTCGACATGCGGGCTGCCACCTTCGATGTACCACTACGCTCGACGCCAAAGCACCGCCGACATCGACGCCACGTCATGCCACCGGGCAACCACGTCAGCGTCATCCTTTGGCATGCCTTGATTGGCAAGCTTGGGACGAGTGGCGTGGGGACCGTGACCCACGAGCTGCGGTACTATCGCGGCGGCCGCCCGGCTGCGTTCACGTCGCTCTCGGCTCCCTAGCGTGGGGTCGGCGCCTAGTCCCGACCGCTAAGGTCGCATCGCCGGCGTCGGACACTTTCCTCTCGACTTGGGAAATGCCGAGGCACAGCGACGCTTTGACCTCTATGACCGCCCGGGTCTTCGTGCGGCTACGACGGGCGACACCGAGACCGGCACCTCTGGCCGGATCACCCTCGGCGTCACCACAAGCGGCCAAGAGCGGGCATGGACGGGGGGTTGAGGGCGGCCTCCTCACCGATGGCGCTTCACCTTCCGGCTTCCTCACCGCTACCGAACTGCCGGAGGCCTTGCTTCAAGGCGGAGTTCGCGAAACGAACTTCCTCGCCTTGGGAGGCGAACACTTTAATGCACCAACGGCAGCTACACCGAACCGCCATCTGTTGGCGGCATGTGGGCAAGCGCGCCACCACGTCGGCCGGCCCGGCTCGTCTTCCTCGACGGCATGGATCGCCTCTTCCTCACCGTCGATAACGTCCACATCGCCTATGGCCAGCGAAAGCGGGGCACACACCGGCTTTCTCCCTCTATTCGACGCCGGCTCCTTCATGCGGTACGATGTTGAATTTGGTCGCTACTCCTCCCTACTGCCGCGACATCACCATCCGCGCGCCTTTCGCTCTTCATTAACGCTCCGCCCAATGAGTGTTTCTTGTTCTGGAGAGCCCACCCCGCGACATGGTGCACGGCACCTTGAGGTGGGCGTGCCAAGGGAGCTCCCGCCGCGGCTCGTCGACAGCATCATAGCAGAGACGTCTTTGTCCACCGATACATCTACCATGGCTACATCGGCAACCTTCACTACCTCGGAGTTTGCTCCAAAGCGAATCCGGGAGATCATGATCCTCGGGAACCCGGTGTAGGGCGGATCGGCATCTTGCAGTTGAGCTCATCATGCCGGGGCAATGGACCTCCACCCGTGTGTGATGTATCGGACTTTCATCAGCGCAAGACGCCGGTCGGAGAAGGGGCGGGGGAAGATGTCATGACCCAAGAGATAGGGCCGGAAGGACAGGCCCGCCAGGCCCGAGGGGCATGGGCGCCGCCCCCGGCCGGCCGCCGCCGCCGCCTCCCTTCCGCGGATTCTTCGGCAATTAATTCGGGAATAAAGGAGGAAATTATCTAGGATTATCTTAGGCTTTTGGTGTGCAAGGGAATATTCCATCTATAAGGAAGACCCTTATTAGGAAAATAAATAGGATATGCTTGTAAAAGGTATTCCAATCTATAAGGAAACTGTCGTGGTCTAATACCACCGTCACAAGAGTAATGTTTGGCTAATGCGTGCTCCGATGGCCTAGCTCTAGAGATAATGACACAAGATTTATACTTGGTTCGGGGCAAATCGCGCTCCCTAGTCCAGTGTGTTCACTATCCGAGCTCAAACGCTCATACCGGGGCTAGTACAAGCAAGGCGAGAGAGGGAGAGGGCTCCCAAGTCTCTGTGATTGAGGCAAGTGCCAATATTGAGTGTGTGTGTGGAGGCCGGGGATGAATCCTTGAACCTTGCCTCAACCGAGGGCTGCCTCCCCTTTATAGTCGCAAGGGGGGCGAGGCTCTAGGAGCTTCCCTTCGGGTTGAGGACTTGAAGAAAGCGAAAATACATGTACAGAGTGTTAGAAGCAAGGAAGAGCTCTTAGGTGAGCTCACGGTAGTAAGAGCTCCCTTCGAGCTCGTGGTGCCGGATGTTGAAATTGATCGTCGCCGCACGGGGAATTGGGGTTTGGGTGGTGGTCGGGCGTCGCCCGCCCCTAATCGTAGTTGGAAGGCGTCTCTCGGCATGGGGCGCCCATACCGCCGATGGGAAGGCGTACCAGTATGTACGCGCGGCAATCAGAAAGCGTAGCCGTTTGGAGCCGACGGGGTATGGCGAGGTGGTCGAATGACCTTTTCCTCGTGGTCAGAGCTCTCCACGTGGCTACAAAGTGCTTGTCGTGGAGTGGTTGAACTTGTCAGAAGTTGTTGGCCAACTGCCGTGCCCAGTCTTCTCCGAGAAGGTGGGCGGATGAGCTCTCGCGATCGACGTCGCAGGACTCGTCGCGTGAGAGCTCGAGCGAGGCGAAGAGAGGTCCCCAGGGGCGAGGTCGAGCGTGATGAGGTCGGGAGCTCGCTACGGGGGGAGAGCTCGATCGAAGCGGAAAGGCGGTCTCTATCGGGGAACTCGCGTGTGGGAGCTCGAGCGGGGAGGGAGCCCGTCCGTAGCGGGGGAGCTCATACGCGGTGAAGACCTCGTGCACCGCGGTCGGTTGCCACGTCTTGTTACCCTCTCATGCGGTCGAGACCGGGGTTGTGTTTGCTCGGCCGATGACGGGTTGGGAGCCTTTTGTAAGGGTGTCCCAAATATCGATCCCCCACAGTAGCCCTCGAGCGTTTGGGAGGAGATGAGGTCTCTCCCGAGATCGGCTCCCAAGGCTGACCGCCTCGTCGCGGGGAGGTAGCCCGTCGTGGAAGTGATGTTTGATCGTGGGTGCTGGCGCGCACCCGCGGGGGAGCCCCCGAGGCTCTGTGGAGAATAGTAGATTCTCGCGAGGGCTTTAGAATTTTCGCGGGCTCATCGACCCGCTTCCCCGGGCGAATGTTCGCAAAGGCGGTGAGCTCGAGCTCGATCTTGCCTCGTCGCCGAGATCGAGTTCCTGAGTCAGCCGTCGGATAGTCCAGTGAGGTCAGAGCTCGAGCTCGTTCGTGCGATCTGGCCAGGCGGATCGGCCTCAGGGTCCCGAGAGCTCAACTCCTACGACCCCCGAGCCCCAGAGTGGGGTATGATGGACAGTCGTTTCCCCAACCGGGGCTGCCTCGGTCGTTCGTGGCTCAGCCGACCTGACCAAGAGAAAAGCCAGAGAGCCCTTTCGAGCTCGGGCGTGGGCCGTCGGCGCCCGCTTCCCGAGGCGCTCCTCGCTCGTGGTATCTCTAGGCGGCCTTGGCTCTCTCGAGCAGGGCTGGCCTTTGAACCTGAGGGCGGCGAGCTCGCGCGTTTGAAGGCTACTTTCGGAGCTCGCGGCGACTTGACCGTTGCGCCAGAGCTCTCTCGGGTTTACCCCGTGTGGCAAAAAATAGCCGTTGGGATCTTACCGTTGAGGTTTTTACCGTTGGCGAGGAGTTATCCCATTAATGTCGCGGCCGTTCGACTTCCGCTAGGTGTGCGCCCAGCGTCGATCTCGTGGCGCTGCATTGCGGGCGGATGTGACGCGGGGTGGGCCCTCCCCGGCCGGTTTCACCTCGGCGCCTCCGTCGCTACTGGAGCTCTATAAATAGGCGGCGATCAGGGAGCGGATTCACCTTCCCATCTCTTGCCTTCCTTCACGCAGCCAGAGAGAGAGAGAGTTCGATCGCCGCTGCCTGTTCGTAGATCTGATCCCCCACCTCCCCTGCTTCCCCGGCGACTTGCTTCGGAGGCCGTGAGATGGGTTCCTGGCTGCCTTCGACGGCGACGGAGGCGTTGATCGAGAGGTGCAGTGTCGTCGGCGGGCTGCCGTACCCGCGGATGGCGGCGGAGGAGTGGATCATCCCGCCGACGCCCCACGCGGTTCCCAACCCTCCGGGCGGGGTACGCCGTCTCGTTTCATCGCCTTCCACGAGCGCTGGCACGGCATGCTCGCGGACGACTTCTTGTGGCGGCTCATCTCGTACTGGGGCATCGAGCTCCAGCACTTGACGCCCAACGGAGTGCCGCTTCTCTCCGCCTTCATGATGCTCGCGGGGGGTGGTTGGGGATCCCTCCCAACTAGGAGCTCTTCAAGCACTACATCTACGTGAAGATTCGCCGCCGTAGGGAGGCGGATCGGCCCCGATCGCCTCGCGTGCCGATGCAACCGCTGGGGAAAGGTTCGAGAGACCTTCCCGAGGACACTTCCCGTCGGCGAACCCGGGAGGGTGGCGGGAGGAGTGGTTCTACCTAAAGAACGACCCCTCTCATCCCTGCCGCGGTTCACCAGCCGCACCTTCAATAAGGGGAGCCAGCTATGGCGCGAGGGTCCGCACGACAACACCGTGGAGGACGTGGAGGCGGCCGTGAGCAAGATCAAGTTGCTCCGGGACGCCGGGCTGACGGTGAACCACATCATCGAGGCCCGGCCGCAAGGCGGTGGTGCCTCTCCGCCGTTGAACTCTCCTGGGATGTGGGAGATGAAGGAGGAGGAGGCCCCGTTCATGGGGGGACGGCGAACGCCCCGCCTCACCGACGACCGTAGAGTTCGGATGAATCGGGTGATGAAGACGGGGGTGAGGGCGCCAGGAACTCCCTGCATCCTTCCCCGACCTGCAGACCTCGCTACGGTAAGTGCTCGTCGTTTTGCCTTAGCTCATTCCTTCGTTGCCTTCGGTCTTTTAATGAGCTCAAGCTCTATAGGTTGGCGTGGTGCGCCCTTTTGGCTCCCAACCCTCTCTTCTACCGTGAGCCGAGGCCAACGTCTGTCGGCTGCCGAAGAAGCCCTCGTTCGGTACGAGGGGCGGGTTCGTCCGGCGGCGGCGGGGCGGCCGTCGAGGAGGTGGAGCCCGGCGTCGAGCTGCAGGTGAGCCCTCGGCGTCGACGGCGCCGCAACCGAAGGGGTTGGGACCTCTTCGGGCCCCGCGAGCTCGTTGCTCCCGCAGCGGCGCCGAGCGGGCCGGCCGCCGCCCCCCGACCTCATCCGGCCCCGTGCCCAGCCCCGACGCAGGCTCCGCGCTCCGCTCGAGAGCGGCTCGGGGCTCTAGCGTGGCCAGGGCGCCAAGAAGAAGTAGAAGAGGGTGGCCACCGGTGCAAAGTTCTTCACCCTCCGCGTTGTCGAGGTCGTAATGGTTGTCCTGGTGCGATCCCCGGCCGTGCTCAGGGGCGGCGGCGGCAGAGAGCCTCGTGGAAACGTCCAGGACGGACGTCTTCGAGCCCACCGGTGCGGGCTCGGGCTTGAGATGACGAGCTTGATGGCGCGGTCGACTATAAGCTTCAGGTAAACGAGTTTGGCGCGCCGTCACCGCTTCCGGTCGGCGACGACGAGCTCGACGGGCGTGATCCGGAGCGGCGACGCCGAGCGCTTGGCGACGAACTCAGATGATGGCGCGTTCCTTTTTGCTGACGCCGTCGACGATGCCTCGCGACCTCGCTTCGCGCGCCCGGGGCCCCATCTGTCCCGACCCATCCCGTGGGTCGCATCAAGACTGCGGCCGGCTCGATCGACGAGCCTCACCGACGGCCTCGGGTGGCAGGGGTGCCCGCTCTCAAGGCTGCCGCGAGCTCCTCGCGGCGCGAGACGGAGAAGGTGGTTTCGGGGGAGACCCGCCGCCGAGGAGCGCCGAGAGTAGCCCGCACGAGGTCGAGGTCCGGTCCCTCGCCGAGGAGGTCGTCGACATCTCTCGATGACGGGACGCCAATGCGGGGCGGCAAGAGCGGTGCGGACCAGTGAAGTGGGCCCGGAGGACGAGGCCGTCGAAGGCGCTGCCACCCCGAACGTTGCTGCCGGCCGGGGGTCCCGTTTCGTCCGAGGGGCGATTGAAGTTGACGGGGCCCAGGTGTCCGATCTTGTCGCAGCGCGACGAAAGTGCCCCCCACCGGTGTGGACATTGTTATTCCCCCGACCTATGCCCGGGTCGCCCCGCGGGCGTCCTCGTTGGGGAGGAGAGGCGGTCGCCGGCCATTGGTGCCGGGCGAAGTGCGCCCTTCGTCTTTCCGAGGTTTGTCGACGTCGCGGTAGTCAGGGCTTCGTTTCGTGCTTTCTACCTCGCTTGATTGTCACGGCGGGCTTCGGGGCATGCAGAGGCCATCGGGGCACAAACTGCCGCGACAAAGACCTCCCCGAGGGCCGGGCGGTTTCGTCGGGCGGCCGACGGCGTTGTGTGCGGAGATGTGCGACGAGCCCGGCTCCGCGCAGCCCTCCGCACCGGTTCCCCGGAGGCCCGGGCGACGGAAGCGGCCGACCTCATCCGAGGAGCGGAGGAGCGGGCTGCCAAGGAGGCCCAGGAGAAGGTGGAGACCACGCTGCAGGAGGCGGCCCGGCGGGAGGAGGAGCTCGAGCTCGCCCATAAGCGGCAGCGTGAGAAGATGCAGGAGGAGCTCGACTCCCTCCGCCGGATGCTCGAGAACAAGGAGCTCGAGCGCTCGGCGCTTGAGCCGAGCACGGAGTCCCTCCGGAAGGACAAGGACGAGCTTGCCGAGCAACTTCGCCACCGCGACGCCGAGCTCGAGAGTGAGTGCTCCCGCCTTTCGTCTTTTTGCCTTGCTTTATTCAGCGCTCGAGGCTGATTATCCTCGTCGGGGGGGAGGGGGGGACCTTAGCCTATGACCACGAGGCCTCCGAGTTGTGGTGCCACCTCCGTGCTTCGGAGGCGGAGCGGGCTCGGTTCGAAGCCAAGAACTATGAGTTCTGGTACAACGAGCAAGAGCTCTACGACGAGCTGTGGAGTAAGCGGGCGGCTTGTTTCCTTTCTTGCATCCCCGCTAAGGCCATGACTCGTGGTCCCGACTTGTTGCCTTTGTTCGCGGCTCTCTCGTAGCGTAACTCCCCGAGGATGTCGCGGAGGTCGAGGAGAAGGGCGGAGCTGTGTCGCCGCCGAAGCTTCCCTCGAAGCACACGCAGCTCAAGGGCTGCAGAGAAGGAGGCGGATTTGAAGAAGAGGACCAGCGACCTCGCCGACGCGCGGAAGGAGCTTGAAGCCTCCAAGAGCGCGCCGCCAAGGCCGTGGAGGAGGTCGAAAAGCCTCGCGCGCGCGCATGAAGGTCTCGCGTCCGAGGTCGAGGCCGCCCGAGACGCCCTTGGGGTAGAGGATGTGGCGGACCCGGCCGAGCGGGTGTCGGCCATCCCGCAAGGTGACGGAGGACGCGGGCGCATGGTCCACAAGGCGGGTCAGCGTCGTCTTTCACCCACTACCCCTACTTTGAGGTTGATGTCGTGAAGACGGGTGGGCGCCGGGCGTTGATGACGCTAACGTGGAGCGGAAGGCCGCCGCCGCCGAGGCCGCGATCGCGAGCCGTCTGCCGAGCTCTTCAAGCTTGCCGCCGAGGAGCTTGAGGTCTTCGAGCCTCCCGCTGGTGGAGACGGAGCGGCAGAGGACCCCGTCGAGGAGGAGGAAGCCGGGCAAGACGTCCCTGCCCCGGAGGCGATGGACCAAGACCCGCCTGCGCAAGAATAGGAGCTCGAGGCTAGGCCTCTTTGGTTGTGAGCTTGTTAAGTCCTCGTAGTTGAGGCAAATTGTAAAAACTTATGGAAGCCCGTGTGATAGTTAACGAAAGTCGTCATTCCTCTCTTATCATACTCTGTACTTCGACTTTTGGTGAGCTTATGATTCGAGAGCCGGATGGCGGGCCATTCCTCGCTGGCCGCAGGGGCGCGGGAGGTCGTTAGGCAGTCGCACCACTCTCTGAAGTGGTGAGCTCATGACTTGGTCGTTTCGGAACATTGCTTGAGCTAAGAGGAGAGAGTGTGAGTTCGCGAGCCCGAGTTCGTTGTTGAGCTCGAGCTCGTGAGTTTTGCGAAAAAATGGTGTGTCGAAAACGTGGGGTGTGCACCCCGCTCCTTGTAGCCCCGAGCAAGGGCGGTCTTCGCCGAGGCATGGTCGGTCGTTGCTCAAGCGCAGTAAGGGAAAGAATTGGAAATGCTTGCACATATTTTTGCATCGAATTTGTGCTTTTATTGAGCTTTCGCGGCTACAAGATTTCGAAATACATTTAGGGGTAGAAGCGACGTAGTCGTTCGATGTTCCACGATTGGTGAGGACTCGGCCTTCGTGGTCTTTGAGCTTGTACGTGTCCCGGCCTCAAGACTTGGTCGATGGTGAAGGGACCTTCCCATGGCGCCGAGAGCTTGTGCTTGTCCTTCGAGCTCGACCCAAATAGGACGTAGTCGCCGACGCCGAAAGCTCGCCCCTTGACGTGGTGGTTGTGGTAGCGCCTCATGGACTGGTGTACTTGGCGGAGTGTATGAGGGCGATGTCGCGAGCCTCGCCGAAGCCGACGGGCGGCGCCTTCGAGCAGCGCTTGGTTGTTGTGCTCGTTGAAGGCCCGGACGCTGGGCGAGCCGCACTCGAGGTCGGGTGGGGAGCACGGCCTCGACCCGGAAGACGAGGAAGAACGGCGCCCGCCCCCCGTGGCTCGCTTCGGTGTTGTGCGAAGACTCCATACGACCGGGAGCTCGGGCGAGCCATCGGGCGGGCGCACTTCTCGAGCCTCCCGAAGATGCGAGACTTCACGCCCCGTGGGATCATGCCGTTAGCCCTTTCTACCCGGCCGTTGGTCCTCGGGTGGTCGATCGATGACGCAGTCGACGCGGATGCCGTGATCGCTGCACGCCGATGAAGACCTCTCCCACGGTTCGCGCCATTGTCGGTGATGATGGAGTTCGGGACCCCGGCGGTGGATGATGCGGTGTGAAGAACTTGACGGCCCCTCAGCTCGACACGCGTGATGGGCATGAGCTCGATCCACTTAGAGAACTTGTCGATGGCGGAGGAGGTGCGTATCCCCCGGCCGTCTTCTGATGGGTCCCACCATGCCGAGCCCCCCCTGCACCGCGAACGGCCGGGTGAGCGGGATCGTCTGGAGGGACTGAGCCGGAGGTGTGTTCGCTGGCGAAGAACCGGGCAGGCCCCTCGCAGCGGCCTGGACGACTCGAATGGCGCCGGGCGACGGCGGTTGGCCGCAGAGGCCCCGCCGAACGCCTTCCGACAAGAGCTTGTGGCGCCGCGTGATGGCCGCACTCCCGCCGGAGTGGATCTCCTTGATGAGCTCTTCCCCATGCTTGAAGGTGACGCAAATGGAGAGGACACCGGAGGCTCGCGTCTCAGAGCCTTCCCCGATGAGGACTTAATGATTTGGCCCTTCGCCCAGCGCCTTGACTCCTCCCGCCCGGGGGAGCTTGCCTTCCTTGAACCGGAGGAGCAAATGGATTCGCCAAATGGTTGGGACGGGGGCCGCGGTCGACCCAGCCCGAGCCGGCCGAGCCGGTCGGGCTCGAGTCAGAAGCCTGCGGGCTGCGTTGGGTGAGGTCGAGCTCGCGGGAGCCGTCTACCTCCCCGGGGTCCGAGCTCGGACGCCACGGCCGAGTTTGCGCCCGTCCGCAGAGGGTTCTCCCTTGAGTCGTATCGACGCTTGTGCCGCCGTGCATGAAGACGCCTCGGTGGAACGGTAGTCGGTCCGACGCGAGCTTGGCGAGGACGTCGGCGTCAAGAACCCAGTGGCGATGGATGTGGTTGACCTCGAGCCCGTGGAAGTGCTCTCGAGCTCGCGGACCTTCCGATGGTACACGATCATCTTTGCTGATGCGACTTCCTTCGTGACTTGGTTCCCCGACAAGCTCTGAGTCACCCCGACCGAGGTGCCTGACGCCGAGCTTCGGCGCCGATGCGCAGCCATTCACCAGCCTCAGATTCGCCACGTTGTTGGACGCTGGGAAGTGCAGCGGATCGAGTACTTCATGTGCACCTTATTTGGAGAGATGAAGACGAGCCCGACGCCGGCGCCATACTTCTTCACGGATCCATCGGTACAACGCCCGCACTCGATGTCGCCGGGCCCCGATGGCCGCTCGACCTCGGTCCATTCCGCGATGAAGTCCGCCGTGGCCTCGAGACTTTATGGCGTCTCGGGGGGGCGAGGTGATGTCGGCCCCCATGAGCTCGATAGCCCACTTGGCCATGCGGCCCGTAACCTCGGGGCTACGGATGACCTCGCCAAGGGGGAATTTGGAGACGACCTTGACCGGGTGGGAGTCGGCGTAGTGCCCGAGCTTGCGCCGGGTGATCGCAACGCGCACACGAGCTTTTCGAAATGCGGTGTAGCGGGTTTTGGTGTCGCTGAGGACTTCACCGATGAAGTACACCAGGCGTTGTACCTTGAGCACGTGCCCCTCCTCTTCTCTTTTCGACGACGAGCGCGGTGCTCACCACCTTCGAGGTGGCCGAGATGTAGAGGAGGATCGGCTCGTTGGGCGTGGGCGCGACGAGCACGGGCGGGTTGGCGAGAAGTTGCTTCAGCGAGTCGAGAGCTTGTTGGGCTTCGTCAGGCCCGTGCAAAGCGCACAGACTTCTTCAAAGAACTTGTAGAGCGGGAGGCTTCGTTCCCCGAGCCGAGCTATGAAGCGACTTAGCGCCGCCTGCACCCCGTGAGTCGCCGCACGCACTTTGACGTTTTAATCGCCCCATGCTCGTGATGGCGGCGATTTTTTCCGGGTTGGCCTCGATGCCGTTGTTCGAGATGATGAAGCCAAGCAACTTTCTCGAGGGACCCCGAAAAGCATTTTTCGAGGGGTTGAGCTTGACTCCAAACTCGCGGAGCTTGGCGAAGACCTTTCGAGGTCAGGAATGAGCTCTTTTGAGCGTTTTGTCTTGACAACGATGTCGCCGACGTATGCTTCTACGAGCTTTTCGAGGAGCTCCTTGAAGACTTTTCTCGCATGCACCTTTGGAAGGTGGCGCCGGCGTTTTTTCAAACCGAAGGGCATTGTTACGCAACGTAACGCGCCAAACGGAGTGATGAAGGAGGTGGCGAGCTGATCGAGCTCATTCATCGCGATCCGGTGGTAGCCGGAGTAAGCGCCGAGAAAACAGAGTGTCTCGCACCCGAGGTGGAGTCAACAACGGGTCGATGTGCGGCAAAGGAAACGGATCCTTCGGGCATGCCTTGTTGAGACCCGTGTAATCAACACACATTCTCCATTTCCCATTCTTCTTCTTAACTAGTACGGGGTTGGCTATCCACTCGGGATGATACACCTCCTTGATAAACCTAGCGGCTAAGAGCTTATCTATCTCCTCGGTGATTGCCTGGCGTCGATCATCGTCGAAACGTCTAAGCCTTTGCTTCACCGGCCGAGAGCCGGGTTTGATGTTCAAGGAGTGCTCGACGACTTCCCTTGGTATGCCCGGCATATCCGAGGCCCTCCACGCGAATACATCGAGGTTCGCGCGGAGGAAGTCGACGAGCTCGCTTTCCTATTTGGGGTGAGCTCGGCACCCACGAGAAGGTGCGCCCATCCTTGTCGACCGTGACCTCCTTGGCGTCCTTCTCGGGCTCGAAGGTGCCGCGCAAACTTCTCGAGCTTGGTGGGTGAACTCGTGCTCGCCACCTTCAGAGCTCGATGGATGAGCTCGCGCCGCCTTCTTCTTGAGCTCGAGAGTCTTCTTGGCCGCCCAGCCGCCATCTTGGGCAGCATCCGCACGATCTCGACGGGCGGCGGCGCGCACGGGACGGCGGCGGCCTCGCGTACGAACGCGTGCTCGAAGGTGGAGTCGACGGTGATGACCCCCTCGTATCGGGGATCTTGAGCTTGAGGGGTGTAGTTGGGGACGGCCATGAACTTCGCATAGCACGGCCGCCCCAGCAGAGCGTGGTAGGCGTTCTTGAACGGGAGCACCTCGAACGTGAGGACCTCCTTGCGGAAGTTGTCCGGGGTGCCGAAAGTGACGGGGAGGTCGATCCGCCCGAGCGGAAGCATCTCGCTTCCGGCACAACGCCGTGGATCGGTTCGGCGATGGGCGGAGTCGCGCTTTGGGATGCCAAGGGCTTGGAGCGCGTGGATGTAGAGGAGGTTGAGGCCGCTGCCGCCGTCCATCAGCACCTTCCCGAGGCGCATGGTGCCGATGATGGGGTCGACGACGAGCGGGTACCTCCCCGGGTATGGGATGTGTCGGGATGATCAGCCTTGTCGAAGGTGATTGCCGAGCTCGACCACTTTAGGTACTCGGGAGTAGCCGGCTCGGTGAAGAGGACCGCGCGGGCGTGTGAGCTTTGTCGGCACTTGGACTCGTAGCCGGAGGCCCCCGCCGAAGACGACGTTGACGGCGCCGTCCCGACGTAGATGTCGTGCCGAACCGTCGGGGCCGGCTTTGCGCCTTGTCGCCGCCGCCCTTGTCTCCGCCCGCACCGTGCCCATCACGTGCTTCTTCATGAGGCGGCAGTCCTTCATTTTGTGCTTGACCGCCCCTCATGGTGCGGGCACGGCTCCTCGAGCATCTTGTCGAAGTGCTCCTTGGGGATGAAGGCCTTGCCGCTTTGCCGCCGGCCTGCGCTTGTCCGCCACGGCCACGAACTCGTCGCCGTTGTCGCCGCGGGGGTGCTTGTTCTTCTTGTTTTTCCTCTTGCGGGAGCTCGAGCCCCGGCTTCCTCGCCGCCGCCCTTGGGCCTGCCTTTGCCCGCGGACGGCGGAGACGGCATCCTCTCCCCTCGACGTGGACGCGTGGCGAGGTCGAGGAGCTCTTTCACGGTCGGGGGCTTCGGGACGCCGAGCTCATGGATAAGACTCTCGCAGTGGTGCCAAGGTGAAGGCAGTGATGATCTCGGAGTCGGAGGCCTCCGAGAGGTTGGACGCCGAGCTCACGGATCGACTCTCGCAGTGGTGCCGAAGGTGAAGGCGTGATGATCTCGAGTCGGAGGCCTCCGAGAGGTTGCTGCGCAGCTTGAGAAGCGCCCGATGTAGTCGCGAGCTCTCTCCCCTTCCCGCTTGCAGCCCCGCAGGTCCCACGTCGTGCTTGGCCCGGTGTAGGTGCCTCGAAGTTGCCGACGAAGACGTCGCGCAAGTCCTCCCGGGCCACGGATGGTCCCTTCCCAGTGTGCTCGAGCCATGAACGAGCTGAATCCGCAAGGTAGAGCGGAGGTTGCGGATGATGAAGTAGTCGCTGCCGGCCCCACCGGCCCGGCATCCAAGGCGGTAGTCCTCAAGCCACGTGGCGGGTCGGTTTCCCCGTTGTACTTCTGCACCGAGGTCGGAGCTCGGGCGAGAAGGGAACGGGCGTCGTGGATGCGTGAGCCGAAGGCCCCTCGGCCTCCTCGAGCTCGAGCTCGAGGGACGGCGATCCCGCTTGGGAGACGGACTCCGCGGGCGGCGCCGGCGTGGGGCTACGGCTTTTGTCTTCCTCGCTATTGTAGCGGCCACCGCGCCGCTTGTTGTATGCGTGCGTGGGCGCTTGTCACGGTCGCCGCGGTGGTGCTTGTCGTTGTCTCGAGGCACGTTTTTGTCGGCCCGTGCCTCCGCCTTGCGGCGGGCGTTGATGGTGTCCCTCGCATCGCGGTCTTCGTCGACTCGCCGGGCGCACGTGAACCTCGGGATGCAAGGAGGCCTCGTGCTCCTCCCGCGGCCCGACGATGCGATCTTGAGCTCACGGCCCGCTTGAACGGCCGCCCCTCGAAGCCGCTGAGCTGCTCGTGGGTCCTCCGCGCCTCGCCGGGGGCTCTTCGGGGCCGGCAACGGCGAAGCAGCGTAGCGGCCGCCCGAGGTTCGACCCTCGCCCCGGTTGATGCGGTCTTGCACCTCGCGAGCTCGAGCTCATGCCCGTGGTTGTTGTCTTCCTCCCCGCCGGCGAGGAGGGCTTCGCGTTCTTGGGCTGCCGCGGCGTTCGAGCTCCTCGAGCTCGTCCACCGAGCCTTGACGCGGTCGACCGGAGGCTCACGGCGTGAGGCGGAGTCCCGGGCGTGTGCTCGGAGGCGTCACTTGAGCGGACTTCCTCTACCACACCTTCGGGGTGTGGCACATGTAGCACCGACGCGTGGGGTCGCAGTCCATGAGGCTCATCCCGCCGAGGGCGAGCTCGAGCTCATGGACGCTGGTGCGTCGGGGGTCGTCGCCCCGCAGAGTGGGAGGCCCTGGCTGCCCGTCGGGGGTACATCTGGCGTAGGCCGCCGCCGTGAACTCGTCGACCGACAGCCGCCTCTTCGCCGGGCGAAATGTAGGGACGACGTTGGCGGTGGAGAAGGTCACATCGCGGAACAGGGCCTGCGTAGGCTCGCGTCCCAGGATGTTCGGGAGCAGGTCCTTGATGATGGCGAAGAAGCGATCCGCAGCGGCGCGGATGGGGCTGACCGGCGCAGAGGTCGAGTTCCGCCCCATGCTCGTGTGGACGGAGTCGGTGGCGCCGCGGAGGCGACGGGGGGATGTCCTCATGCCAAGACGGGCGGGTGAAGACAGCTCCGGTGATGGACTGCTCCGGCTCGGCGCCGGAGAAGTCGATGGTGCCGAAGCGCATCGCTAGCGCCGCGGCCGTCGGTGAAGCAGAGGAAGCCATCGAAGTGGAGAATCGTCGCACTAGCGCTGCCCCTACCTGGCGCGCCAACTGTCGTGGTCTCATACCACCGTCACAAGTAATGTCCGGCTAATGCGTGTCGATGGCCTAGCTCTAGAGACAATGACACAAGATTTATCTTGGTTCGGGGCAAATCGCGCTCCCTAGTCCGGGGGTGTGTTCACTATCCGAGCTCAAACGCTCATACTGGGGGCTAGTACAAGCAAGGCGAGAGAGGGAGAGGGCTCCCAAGTCTCTGTGATTGAGGCAAGTGCCAATATCGAGTGTGTGTGTGGAGGCTAGGGGATGAATCCTTGAACCTTGCCTCAACCGGAGGGTTGCCTCCCCTTTTATAGTCGCAAGGGGGGCGAGGCTCGAGAGCTCCCTTCGGGTTGAGGACTTGAAGAAAGCGAAAATACATGTACAGAGTGTTAGATGCAGGGAAGAGCTCTTAGGTGAGCTCACGGCGCGAGTAAGAGCTCCCTTCGAGCTCCAGGGTACTTCGGATGTTGAAATTGGTCGTCGCCGTACGCGGGAATCGGGGTTTGGGCGGTGGTCAGGCGTCGCCCCGTCCCTAATCGTAGTTGGAAGACGTCTCCTCGGCATGGGGCGCGCCCATACCGTCGATGGGAAGGCGTACCCGTATGTACCTGCGCGGCACTGTAGCGGAGCTGTTGGAGCCGACGGGGTATGGCGAGGTGGTCGAATGACCTTTCCCTATGGCTGTAGCTCTACGTGGCTGCAGTGCTTATCAGGGAGTGGTTGAACTTGTCAGGAAGTTGTTGGCCAACTCTCGTACCCGCAGTCTTCTCCGAGAAGGTGGGCGGATGAGCTCTCTCGCGATCGACGCCGCAGACTCGTCGCGTGAGAGCTCGAGGGAGGCGAAGAGAGGTCCCCGGGCGAGGTCGAGCGTGATGAGGTCGGGAGCTCGCTACGGGAGAGCCTCGATCGAAGCGGAAAGGCGGGTCTCTATCGGGGGAACTCGCGTGTGGGAGCTCGAGCGAGGAGGGAGCTCGTCCGCGCGCGGGGAGCTCATACGCGGTGAAGACCTCGTGCGCTGCGGTCGGTTGCCCTGTCTTGTTACCCCTCTCATGCGGTCGAGACCCGGGGTTGTGTTTGCTTGCTGATGACGGGTTGGGAGCTCTTGTAAGGGTGTCCCAAATATCGATCCCCACGAAACCTTTAGAGAGATTGCTTGAGATGCAAGTCCCACTAGCCGGGCTATAAATGTAGGGGATCCGTAATCTTTTCGGGGTAACAAGTAATAAAGAAAATTTATCCCAATCTCCTTCCTTCCCTCTCCCACGTGCGCGCCCCCCTCCTCCTCCGCCGCCGCCGCCGCCACGCCACGCCGCGCCCCCCCCCGCGCCCCCGCCGCCGCGCCACGGGCCGGCGCGCCACGCCGCCGTCGCCCACCACATCCCCCCCATCCTCTCCTCCCGAGTCCCGTTCACGTGTCGGTTCCGCCCAATCTAGCCGGGTTCCGACGGCTTGCTTAACCTCCTCGATAGTTCGTCTTTGCATCCTCAAAACCGAAGGGAAAGTTAATTCTTGCCTCTGGTGTCGGTGATCGTGGGGCGACGGCGACGCCAAGACTTGGTTTCCTCTAAATCGAGCGTGACACCTATTCTAGGCGGTCGGTGCCGAGAAGAAAGAGGCATACGGTGAGGGACGCCTTGCACGAGGACCGTTGGATTCGGGACGTCACCTCAGCCTACAAGATGGCCGCCCTCGTCGAGTACGTGGAGCTATGGGACAAGGTACGGGGAGTGTAAAGGCGTTTTCGTCGGGTCCACCAAACTGTTGGGGCTAAGGAGTTGTGGCGTGTTAGGGCGCCACTCAAGGTGAAATTCTTCTTCCTGGCTGGGCCTCCATGGCCGGTTATGGACCGCGCAGAGGCAGATGCGCCATGGCCCGCAGCGAGCCCCGCAGCGCAGACCCATGACCACGCTTTGTGCTCGCAACTCCCGGAGACCGCCGATCACCTTCTTGCATCGTGCGTCTACACCAGGAGGTATGGCACCGTCTTCTTCGGCTCGCTCAGTTGGACCGCCTCGTGCCCTTCGTCGGGACGACACCATGGTCGTGTGGTGGCTCACTTCCGGCGCCTGGTAGCCAAGCCTTTCAATAAGGGTTTTGACTCCCTCGTCCCTCCGGTGACCTGGGAAGTGTGGAAAAAGAAAGGAATCAAGAACGTTCGACGACGCCCTCGGGTTGCCGGCACAGCTAGTCAACCACATCAAGGAAGAGGTTGTTGGGTGGGCGGCAGCAGGCTACAGGGACCTCGCGTTCCTCCTCGCGGTGGTGGTGCAGCAGCTGCAGCAGTAGCATCGGTGTGCTCTTCTTTACCTGTCGTGCAATAGTTTTCCTTTAAAGTATACCGCAACTGGTGCGCCGTTTAAGCCAGCAATCTTTGTAAGTGTGGGTTTGTGCGCGGCGGCCAAATATTTTGGATAAAGTGTACAACATGTAAGACTCTATTTCCCTTAATGCAACAACGTGCAATGTGCAAAAAAAAAAAAAAAAAAAAGTATATTCTTCTCACAGATACCTCAACCTGGAAAATCATCACACAATAAACAAACATTTTAAAATCAAACAACAATACTAAAGATGAATCTTTCTTGGAAAGCAACTTTAACTCCTTTGTCCTTTCCCTTGGGTTTTTGAAGTAGCACGTTTTGTGATTAAATCGTGAATTACAAATAGCTGAAAAAGCAACATGTTTATCAAAAAAATTCTATTAAGACGAACACACAAATTTCAGAAGAGACAAATTTCAATCACAAGTTGAACGAAGCAAGCCAAGAATCCAATCATTAAGATTCGGATTGGTACCATGACGCACGTGTAAATTAATTTTATTTTGTTCTTCAATTGCATGTATGTGGAAAATGCCGGATACGATACACACATGAGGGAACAGGACATAGGAAGCAAATTAAGGGGATTGACATAACAATTGTGTCGTGTAGTTTACTGGTTTGGTTGGTAGAGAAATAAGTCCTTGAACTTTCGAGGAAACTCTCTTTCGGAAGATCACGCACAAAGTGCACCATCTGGTCTGTAATCACAGCACCATCTCCTCGTGCAAGTACGCATTGCACCGTAACCAAGCGATCTAAGACAAGCTTCTTGCCCACAGGTCTAATTGCTTGGGCCCAACCGCGTAAGAGCACAGCGTGTCCTACCGCGCCTGGGATGAGTTCGCTGACTTCCATCCACGACCAGGAGCTTGCGGTTGCGGGTGACGCCGAGTTCTAGAAAACATCACGGGAAGGTCGTCGTAGTTCATGGAGGCGACAACCGTGGGGTCTTCGTAAATGATGTCCTCTTGCGTCTGCTTGCTACGCTGCGCATCTTTCACCAGCTCCTCTTGTTCTTAGACCTCCGTCTCCATACTTAATTCCTCTCTTCTTTTTTTTTCCAAATTTGGAAAGTTAGGCGAGATCCAAATCATATTTTTCAGTCCTCTCGTTGTCACACAAAGCTTGATCTCCTGCAATTTAGGGATGGAGAAATGGACACTTCTAAGGTTACGAAGAAATTAAAAGACATTTATTGCGCAAGTTGCGCTTGGACCTCTTTGCAGTTTAGAGATGGAGAAATGGATAGAGACATCTATTGTACAATTTACAAAGCCTATACTCAAATAAAATGCTCCAAATCATTTATACTCCTAATATAAGTTAAGCCTTCATCATACTCTAATCTAAAGCATGGCAACGACTTCATTGTGTCGTGGACCTCAGATCCATGGGTAGGTTGGGGCGAGGTTTTACCCTCGGCGTCCGATAGTTCTAGGATAGTAGCCGCCGGCGTTTCGAGGAACGGTGGGTGCCTCGGGTGCCGGCAATAAAAGAATTTATAAGCCGGTGCCCCCTCCCTCAATGGCGTAGCGCAAGATGGACACGGACGCAGCGGTTTTATCCTGGTTCAGGGCCAACGGGGCCCTACGTCCGCCGGGGGGGTGTGTCCTGCTCGTGTTACCTCGCGCCAAAGGTGAGCCTGCGGTAGGGGTTTGAGGGGCGGTCGCGGGGAGAGACGCGGGTCTCAAGCCCCACGATCGTGGTTATGGTGGTGGTGGTGTGCGGTTTCCTCCGTGTGAACCGGAGTTGAGTCGAAAAGATCGAATCCTCCCTAATGGGGCATTACTCCCCCCTTTTATAGGAGAAGGAGAGAGATAATGTTTATACAGGTGGACGCCTAGGTGGCTAATTCGAGGCTGCACCGGTTGCATGTGTGCTGCCGAGGGGTTGGGCGGGCTTGGATGTTGCTTGACGAAGACACGCGTCCGGATCCGATGGTGGACGTGCCGCCCGGGCGCGCCCCGAGGGTCCCGTGAGGCGCCCCCTCACAATCCGCATGGCGAGGGCCGGTCCCAGAGGTCGCCGGCTATGCGTGTCAAGTGCCCGAGGGTCCGCCCAACGGGCGTTTTGACGGTGCTCGGGAAATGAACAAGTGTCATCCTCGGTTTCCCGGCCGGGTGGCGTAACACGCCACCTGGTTCGCTTTGTGTCCCATCGGTCGGATTGGGGAGACGATTGGCGCTCGATTTGATCGGGTGTAATCGATGGCACTGGCGCCGCCGCCCGCCGTGTCGCATTGAATGCGGCGGTTTCCTTCCTCCGACGGAACCTCCCCACGCCCGAGGGTCGGCGACCCTAGACGGGCTAGTTGGGCTGCCTCACCCGAGGATGGAGAGCTGGTCTCCCTCGGGCGAGGCGGAGTTTTTGCGCCCGAGGGTAGTGAGCTAGGCCACCCTCGGACGAAGAAGAGATTTCTCCCGGGCTGGTGAGCTAGGCCAGCCTCGGACGAAACGGAGATGCGTGGTCGAGTCCGAGCCATGGTTTAATTCTGCCGTCGACGTGGAACGCCGTGGTTCGTTGTTTTGTAGAGGTCCTTGACCTTGTCCTCCGTGAGCGTAATAAGCTCTTTGCGTCGTGATGACTCCATTTGGGCCGCTTTGTGGGCCGTCCGTGGGCCGATTTCGTCGTCATGTGAGCCGCCGTGGCCAATGGTTCTGGTCCATCGTCCGTCGGGCCGTCCCTCCGCAGTGCGGGATGATAGCAGCTAGGTTTTTCTTGGGCCTTGGCAGGCCGGCAGATTCTCATAGTTTGGAGAATGTCTCGGGGCCCAATATTTAGGTCCCCGACAAGAGTTTTCGAGCCCCCGAGCGAGTGTGGACTCGCCCGGGGGTTCTGCCATTCCCGTCGCCTTGTTGTTTCTCAGGGTGGTTCGTCTACAAGGGGTGCGCGCGAGCGCACCCGTTGGGTGTAGTTTCTCGAGGCCTCGAATGGAATGGCGGATTCCTTCGAGGTCTTTTATATCTCGCGCCGGGCAAGACCGAAACAGCTCTTAAATTGCGCTTATTTGTGCGAGTCCGCTCATTTTTGCGTGGGCAGCCCGAGGCCCGCGCTTATGTGCGCAAGGTCGACTCAGCCTCCTCGACTTTGATTATACGCTCCTCCTGTCGCCCCCTCCCGAAAGGGAGGAGGAGGGGAGACACGTCACAATGCCCCGTAAGCCGAATGTGTCGTGCCCGGTGAGCGTTTGCCAGCGGGTCTGTTTAAGCCGGGGTGCCCGTGCCCTTGCCAGAGCAAGGGTCGGCTATGTGATCCAGGATTCACCCCATGAGAACCTGCGGACCGCTTAGCAGATCCCGGGGTTTGGGCGGACCAACCCCCGAGGGCCTGTGGGCCTCCCACGGATGGGACATCTCTATAAGCAAAGACCCGCGGGCCTTAAACACATTCAGAAATCCAGAGCCCAGTGGGGCCGGGTATAGCGGGTTGTGCATTTCCCCCCCGTCCCCGGCTCGGGTTATCCCGAGGCGATCAGAAACCCCCCGTGGGCCCAGCCCGGCAACCCCTCGGAACGTAGGGTGTGTCAGCCCGAGGCTCGTTTGGTTTCCGCCGGGGGCGGGGAACCGTCAACGGACTGACTTTTTTGCCCCTCAGGGTCGGGCGCCTGCTGGATATGGGTGGCCGGACGGTTTTACCCCTGACTGGAAGACGAGGCGTCTAGTCGCCACGCCTGAGGTGGCGCGACTGTTGCAGCCTGATGGGACGCGGCCTTACGTCTTCTTGTCAGGGGCGGAGACCGAGGGTTCCGTCAAGGTGCATTAATGCACCTGACGGTTCCACCGCGCGGCTTGGCCGTTGGATGAGCGGTTCTCGCTCCATCATGGGCCGTCCATTCCGTGAGAGTCGGTTCGATTGCCCGAAGGCCGGCGGTTTGCCTTCCCTTCCTATAAATGTGGGGGGTGGCGGCGGCGGATAGTTGCTCCCTTGCGCCGCTTCGCCATTCTTCTTGCCTTCTTGCCGCAAAGAATCGGGAGATAGAGAGATAGTGTGGGAGAGATTAAGGGTGAGATTCACTTGCCTCGTGCTCGTGTGATCGGGGTTGCTAGCGGTTGCCACCCTTCGCCTCCCTTTTACCCATGGCGCAGTCGGGTAGCGGTGACGGCGTGAGGGAGGTGCTTGATGCCGAGCCGTGGCCGAGGTCGGCGGCGGCGGAGGAGAAACTCGGCGTCGTCGATGAAGGGCTTCTTCGCCCCCGCACCGATGAAGCGCGGCGGAGTGGATTGCTCCGGATTGGGACCGAGGAGGAGCCTAACCCCTCGATGGCTACGTGGTGAGCTTGATGGATCTTCACCGGCGCGCTTCGGTATGCCGGGCAGTCGGTTCATTCGGGCGATCCTCCACTACTATGAAATCGAGCTTCATCATCCGCCCCGAACTCGATTTCCCGGGCTGCCATCTTCGTCACCCTTTGTGAGGGATTCACGGGGATCGAGCCGCATTGGGACCCTCGGGTTGTGGTTCTTCAAGGCGGACCTTACCACCCGCCTCGGATGAGCAGGCCAACCACGGAGGGCGCGCGTGGCGTGAGGCCGTGCGCGCCAAGCACGCCTCGAGCAGACGAGGCCGAACCGGGCGATGGGTACATCATCTCCAAGCTCACCTCCTCCAACAAGGGGTGGCAAGATCGGTGGTTCTACCTCCGCAACGACGAGAACGCGCTTTCCGTGTACACCGGGCGTGTCCTCAAGCATCGCCCGCGAAGTGGAACCGGGTCCCCCCTCGGAGGATCATCATCGGTTGGAGGGCCTAAGGCGAGGGCGATTCTCGCGGCTCGAGGGAAGGACGTGAGTGCCGCTACCGTGGTTGCCGCTTTCCATCGGCGTCGGGTGTTGCCGTTGATGGCTCGCCCTTTGCTCATGTGCCAGATGACCCCCGAGGCCGCCGGTCTTGGCGCGTGCCGGATGTCAGGCCTTCTGCTTTCCACCGATGGCCTGGCCAAGAGGGTGAGGGATGCGTTGGGGTCCAACACCCCGACACGTATCCCCGAGATCCCCATGCGCCCGACCGAGGGGGTATATCTCCCCGGTAAGTGCTTCTTGACTTGGTGTCCTTGCATTGCTTCGGTGCATTGTCGCCATGGCAGTTCTCACTCTTTCTTCCGGCGGGGCCGCCTGGATTACCGCGACTCCCCTCCGCCTGTGTCGGCATTGGATGCCGATCGCCGGGCGGGCGAACCGCGTGAACGGAGCGAGCTGGCCCGGGCGCCTGGCGTTGAAGAAGGAGGAGAGGAAGAAGAGAAACGTGGCTCGCGAGAAGCGTCGGGCCGAGCGCCAGAGGCGGGCGAGTCACCCGACACCTCGACCACCGAAGAGGGCGAGGATCCGGAGAGGATCGGTTCTGCGTGAACTCGTCCGATGATGACGTGGCGGCTCGGATAGACCGAGCCATGGGGCTCCCGACCAAGTCGGGGCTTCGTTACGAGCCCGAGCCCGAGCCTCGAGGCGTCGGGGATCGCCGACGCTGGTGCGCCCGAGGGCTCTTCCGGCCGAGTCCTCGGGACCATCGGCGTCGAGCACGTAGGCACCTCGGCGTCACAGGGTGAGGCCCGAAGGGAGGAGTCGACACCTCCTGTCGCGGTACCCCGGCGCCGCTGGCACGGTTCGGGGGGGGCGAGCCGGCGACCCCGTCCTAATCCAGCCCCGCGGCGTCACGAACGCCGTGGGGAGACGGGCCAGCGTCGAGTGCGACGCCGAGGTCGCAGCCATCCCGAGCCTCGTCAACGCCGAGGGCGATCCCTCGGGCCGTGAGTTTCCTTTCGCCTTTCGCGATCTTGACCTTCTTCGGCATATGATTGCTTTGTCCCGACACGTTCTTGACGGGGGGAAACGGGGGCCGCCTCGTTGGCCCCCGCACCCCAAGAAGGCCTTGAAGGCTAGCGTTTCAGCCTCGGGGGGCCTAGTGCCGGGGTCGTCCGGCCAAGATATCGCGGCCGCCCTCGTCGAATCCTCCCGTGGCGCCCGCCCCCGAGCCCCAGGTGGGGGACGGACCCGAGCCGGGCTGCCGAGGCCACCCCCCGAGGTGGTGCAGCCCCCGGTGGCGATGGTGGGTCGGCCACTCGGCCCGATGGTGGTCGATACGGAGGGCTCGGCTGTGGCCCATGACGTCGCTTGGTGCCGGAGCGCACGCGGCGCCATTCGAAGGGGGGTCGTGGCGCCGCCGCCCACCCGAGGTGTCGGGCCCTTTGTCCGGGAGTTCTCGCAAGAGGAGCTCTTCATGGCGGCGAGACGCGCAAGTCCCCGCTTGTGCTGACCTTCGCCGATCCGGGGGTTCACGAGGCGTACAACCCCGACTTCCCGCTACTCCACGTGTCCGGGTTCGAGGCAGCCCTTGGCGGCCGTCGTCTTCGGCCATGACGAGGACGGCGCCCGTGGTCGCCTCCGAGGGCCCCCCGGACTTCTACCGGTCCAGGTTCCTGAGCGCGGAGTTGCCGGTGGGGGAGATGTATCCTTCGAGCCGACCCGCTGGGGCGGTCCGCCTTTTGACCCCGGGTGGCACGCCCGGGGCCCGGCCGCCGCGGTGGTCGATGACCGCCCCGAGGTCCCGGGAGTGGAGAACCCACGAGCGGATCCGCCGCGGCCGCCGAGGGCTTGGCGAGGATCGGGGACGTCATAACCGGCCGACTTGCGGAGGTCGACGCGGTAAGTGTCTTGACGGTTATCCCCCGCCGCATGTCTTCTCGTGCTTGTGTCTTGATGAGTAGTATCGTCGTTGCAGACTCTCCGCCGCCGCGGGGAAAGTCCGAGCTCCTTCGCCAGAACGTTTCGAACTGGAACGCCCTTGGTCAAACTCGGGTAAAGTTGATCGAGGCCCAGGAGCGAGACCTCCCGGCTTGCTGCCCTTGCCGAGGAGAGGGAGTCCCAACGGCGGACCCCGGGAGGCCGAGGTTGTCAAGGCCAGGTCCGAGGCCGCAAAGTGGCGGGCGACATGGCTCGGATGAGCCATGATTTTGAAGAGGCTCGGATCCAGTCCCTCCAGGTCCCTGAAGGAGGCCCATGACGAGCGGGACCGGTCCCGGAGGAGGCGATTTAAGCAGCGGAGATGTGCGATGCCTTGAACACTCGCATTGGCGAGTTGGTGTCCGAGGGCGAGACCCTCGGGAAGGAGAAGGAGGAGATCCGCAAGTCGCCGCGGATGAGCACGGCGTGATCCGGGCCGGGCGGTGAAGTGCCAAGGTGCGTTTTCTTCCTTAGTGAGCTTTGCCTTGATCGTCTTGTCTTGCTAACTCGGTTTGAGCACCAATTTCGTAAGCGGAGAAGGTCGGGACCGAGGCCGTGAACACCGCTGCCACGCCGGGCGCGGTGGACCGGAGCAGAGCGTAAGTCGTATCGGGGAGCTGGAAGAGGCCTTGTCGGACTTCGTCCGCCGCTTGGGGCGGACAACTCGAGGTTGGGCCCTCTCACGCCCCGCCCGAGCGCTGCCCTCGAGGCGAGCCTTTCGTGGCGAGCCCGCTGCCGTTCGATCTCGTCCCCGAGGTCGTGGGGCGCCTCGGTTGCGGTCGCGGTGCGGGTCTTCTATGCCTTCCCGGACCGGGCGGTTGCAACGGTTGTCGCCGAGGCGCCCGGACCAGGGCCTTGCCGGGCTCGGCTCGATCCGGTGGGACGGAGCCCCGCCATCCTCGCCCAGATTCTCTCACCGCCGTGACGTCACGGCCCAATCCCGGAAGCGGAACCCCACTGTTGCACCGCCGCCTTGTCAAGGAGTTGACGGAGGCCTCTCGTATGCGCCTACCCTCGGTAGTGGAGGGCTCCGGGCATTTCTCGTACCAACATGGCGGCCGCCGCCACGTTGAGGCCGGCTCATTGAACGGGGCCGCTATCGCCGGGGATTGAGGCACTCCAGCCGGTCCGTCCGCGTCCGCCGCCATTGTGAGCTTGAGGTGCCCTCGGGCTTGCTCAAGGCCGAGCACTGCCTCCCGCCCGGATATTTTGCTCCGGTCGCCGGGTCGGGCGGATTCCGCCCGGATTCGTTCCCCGCAAATCTCGTGGCGGGCGTTTTGGCGGCGGTGCCGGGCGCCGCTGCGGATGGACCGGGCGGAAGCCGCCGGGCGCGGAGCTCGTCGTGGCGGTGCGTCCGCGTCGTCTTCGTGAGACGTCGCTGGCCCGCCATCGTGGCGGGACCTCGACATTGAAGCATTCCCGCGTGGGGTCATAGTACTCGTCTTCATCGTCGGCAGGCGGTGCGCCGAACGCCCGGGAGGAGGTTTCGATTTTCCGGACGGTAGAGCGAGTCCCTCACCCGGGACCAGGCCCCGATTGAACCCGGAGGGGTGGTAAGGCGGGTCGTCCCGCATCCGTGGAGGATGCGCTCCTCCGAGTGAATGTCCAAGGGATAACACTCCGTGGAACGACGGGTGGTCCGCTCGTGCTCTCTGGCGAAGGCTTCCACCGAGGTTTCACGCCGGGCGACGATTCACGGACTCCCTCCGGGATGTCGGAACGGAGGCGTTTTCCGACGATTAGGGTTTCGGGTACCGCCACGAGTGGGTGGTGGGTAAGGTATTTCCAGGGGCCTAGGGTTCCGGGGAGCCCTTCGCGAGTTGGCGCAGGGGGATACGTCGACCGGATTCGAATCCGTTGCTTGACGCGCCTTGCGCGGGCCGATGGGTCCGCCTTGCCCGCCCGCGCGCGGCGGCCATGATGATGGGCTTGCCGCGGTGGCGATGCTGCCCTCCCTTCTACCGGGTACGTCGGGTAGAAGGATCATCTCGTAGTTGTGGCCGAAGCGCCACAAATGCCAGCGTTCCAAAGAACAATGGCGTTCGCGCTGGAGCTCGTGCTTCGGCGAAAGGTGGTGGAAACGACGGGCTAAAACGCCATGAGGGCTGATGGAGATGCAGATAGTGCACACGGCGCCCTACCGGGGCGCGCCAACCGCCGGCGTTTCGAGGAACGGTGGGTGCCTCGTGTAGGCAATAAAGAATTTATAAGTCGCGGTGCCCCCTCCCTCAATGGCGAGCGCAAGATGGACACGGACGCAGCCGGTTTATCCCCGGTTCAGCCAACGGGGCCCTACGCCCGCCGGGGGGTGTGTCCCGCTCGTGTTACCTCGCTCAAAGGTGAGCCTGCAGAGGGGTTTACAGCGGTCGCGGGGGAGAGACGCTGGTCTCAAGCCCCACGATCGTGGTTATGGTGGTGGTGGTGTGCGGTTTCCTCCGTGTGAACCGGAGTTGAGTCGAAAAGATCGAATCCTCCCTAATGGGGCATTACTCCCCTTTTATAGGAGAAGGAGAGAGATAATGTTTATACTGGTGGACGCCTAGGTGGCTAATTCCCGAGGCTGCACCGGTTGCATGTGTGCCGCCGAGGGGTTGGCGGGCTTGGATGTTGCTTGACGAAGACACGCGCGTCGGATCCGATGGTGGACGTGCCGCCCCGGGGCGCGCCCCGAGGGTCCCGTGAGGCGCCCCTCACAATCCGTATGGCGAGGGCCGGTCCTGCAGGTCGCCGGCTATGCGTGTCAAGTGCCCGAGGGTCCGCCCAACGTGGCGCTTTTGACGGTGCTTTCGGGAAATGAACAAAGGTCATCCTCGGTTTCCGTCGCGTGGCGTAACACGCCACCGGTTCGCTTTGTGTCCCATCGGTCGGATTGGGGAGACGATTGGGCGATTCGATTTGGATTGGGTGTAATCGATGGCACCGGCGCCGCCCGCCCGTGCAATCGCATTGAATGCGGCGGTTTCCCTTCCTCCGGACGGAACCTCCCACGCCCGAGGGTCGGCGACCCTAGACGGGCTAGTTGGGCTGCCTCACCCGAGGATGGAGAGCTGGTCTCCCTCGAGGAGGCGGAGTTTTTGCGCCCGAGGGTAGTGAGCAGGGCCACCCTCGGACGGCGGAGATTTCTCCGGGGCCGGTGAGCTAGGCCAGCCTCGGACGAAAACGGAGATGCGTGGTCGAGTCCGAGCCATGGTTTAGGCCGCCGTCGGCGTGGAACGCCGTGGTTCGTTGTTTTGTAGAGGTCCTTGACCTTGTCCTCCGTGAGCGTAATAAGCTCTTTGGCGCCGTGATGACTCCATTTGGGCCGCTTTGTGGGCCGCCCGTGGGCCGATTTCGTCGCCATGTGAGCCGCCGCGGGCCAATGGTTCAGTCCATCGTCCGTCGGGCCGCCCCCCTCCGTGCGGGATGATAGCGGGCTAGGTTTTTAGGGCCTTGGCAGCGCAGGGCAGATTCTCATAGTTTGAGAATGTCTCGGGGCCCAATATTTAGGTCCCCGACAAGTAGCCCTAGGCGTTTGAGATTCATTGAGAGAGAGAATTTAAATTCATCTTGTATTGCTTAATCCTAGATTGATACATCTCCTCTCATTATATAGAGAGGTTTTCTTTGGCTCCCAAGGAAGCAACTAACTAATCCTAATGGGCTAAGGCCCAATAGACCCTTGACTCTTCTAACAGCCCCCCAATGGCAACCACACCCTACGGTGCCAGCATGACATCTCTCCCCCCTTGAGGCGGCCGGCGCCCACGAGTCGTCAGAGACCCACTGACACGACTTAAGGTTAAGCCTTTTACATATCGGCTTACCTTTATTATGGAAGACTAAATGTGAAATAAATTTGGAGCTAAAATATGCAATAACTTAATACTACAACTATGTCCTCCTGGATCCCACGGGAAGAGCTCTGGCTTCATGTCGGGTGAAGGGAGGATGTAGCAGCCAACCAGTTTGTTGTCCACCTTAATGATGAGACAACCACTGCAGTTTGTGGCACAGATTGAACCGCCCGTGGTGCCTGCCCCTACACTGCAATGGTTGTTGCTGGGAGACGCCATACCTCGAACGCTGCGGGAAGTATAGGTCAGCTCGAGTGGCTGATCGCGCACTGCAACAATGAGTTGAGCAAAGCATGCACATCTTCCACATCGCCCACCGAGGAAGGAAACCGCGCCCGCAGCTTGCAGGCGCACCGCTGCCCGCTCCTCCGATGACGGCCATGAGATGGCCCACGAGATGAGGCGCTTCTCCCCTTGGAGAGACCGCACCGTTGGCATGCCAGAGTCCCTTTGTTTCGCCTATAGGCGTATTGCGGCCAGGCGTTCACGTTCCTCCGCCTTGAGCAACGCCTTTAGGTGATCTAGCCATGTAGACATATCAGCAAGGATGATTAAGATGTTATTGGCAGCAGCTTTCACATGCTTGAGTAGGTTGGAACACGCGGGCGATCCGGCGAAGATGCGGGGAGCTTGGTGAAGTGATGCCACATCAGGATGCCTCATCCTCGCTATACTTGGAGGAACCACAAGCGAGCGCCATCTTCCAAATTACGGAAGACATCCACACCTTTTCTTCCCCGCATGATGCGCTCCCGATGGAAGTACTATTCGCAATGGTTGATGAAGATGTCGGGGCCTGATTTACCGTTGTAACGCAGAAAATCCAGCTTTTGGAACCGTGGTGGCCGATCATTGCGGTGTTCCCCGGTAGCCGATCTATTGCTGGACGCTGAGTGCTAGCGGACAGGACCTGAATAGCGTCGGAGTTGGCCTTCACAGTGGCCTGGAGATCCTTCGTGGTGGCAGCGAGGGTCTCCATCGAAGCTTTGAGATCATCCCCATGATGTTGGTGTAGAAGGAGGCGGACGACAGGTTGGTGGGCGTGGCAACAGCTGGTGGTGCGGCTGGTGGTGTTAGTGGCCGGTGGTGGTGGGGATGCGGTGCGGGTGGGCGAGGATAACCAAAAGTTGATACCAGATGTCGTGGACCTTAGATCCATGGGTAGGTTTGGGCGAGGTTTTACCCCTCGGCGCCCGATAGTTCTAGGGTAACACTTGAGATTCAGTGGGAGAGAGAGATTAGATTCATATTGTATTGTTTAATTCTAGATGATACATCTTCTCGCATTATATAGAGCGGTCTTACTTGGCCTCTAAAGAAGCAACTAACCTTAATGGGCTCATCGACAGGAATGGGCTCATCGTCCATCACAGACACAACACTTGATTTATTGCCTCTGAATTCGGACTTCATTATTTGCTCAGGAAATTTGTGTCGACAACCTTGTTTGCAATACATGATACAGCTAGGCACTCCACTCTTCAGGAAATTGACACGATCATTGGCAAGGTTAGGTCGTGTGCAACAACAGTTGCAGCGTTTAGCAGATGGATCAAACGAGCGGCAATTTTCGGATTTCACGCGGCCAGATTTGACAGGCAGTCATCAACAAAGCTTTCGCTTCAAACACACAGAATTGGACTCTTGTGGTGATGCCATTACAAGCCTTGTCTCTAACTCGTAACACATTTAGGGTGTGTTTAGCACCCAAAATTTGGTGCAAAATTTTGGATGGAAGTGACATGTATGTCACATCGTTATCTTGTAAGACGTTTCGTTTGTTAGTGGTAAATATTATCCTACCATGGCGTAACTAGGAAAAGAATCGCCACGAATGTACATCTAAACTGTGTAATTATTTTAATTTTTACCTATATTTCGTATTCCATACATGTTTGCGGCCGACGGATGTGATGGGGAATCTTTTTTGCATAGTGAAATTTTGGGAGGAATTTGGGGATCTAAACACACCCTTAGTAAATCTAATAGGTATACAGTTGCAGGTGTCCCTTCACATTGTTATATCAGTCGTACCCTGGAAGTGGTGGAGAGGGGTGCGTTTCCACTGTGGGTGCACGGATTTTAATTTTGTGGGGGCATATATGGTGAAAAAAAATTAATAAAATCACTGTTTTCCATTTTTCTCCTAATGCTGTTACTGTATCTCCGCCCCTCGGCCTGTGCTTGATGCTAACACAGCACCTCCAACCCCTAGTCGAACAGGGCAACAGTCCTAACTGGACTCTAATCCTTCACACGGCAGCTCACGAGTGGCAGCAGCTCAGTCGGTAGAACATGTACTACTTACATTTCACTGTGCTGTCAACCAGATTCCCACGGTCACAATGAGTGTACAGTTTGCGGACACCACACGGACTGGGTAGCAGTAACAAACGGAAGCACAGAAAATACACAACAACGGTACACGCATGAATCATCTGCAACTGCAATCGATTTTCCATAACAGACAACCAGCACCAGATCATAATCAATTCACATAAACTACAAAAACTCCTCCCTTGTCTCTTGCAGTCACTACCACCATACCATTATAGCTGAGCACATCAACAGTCCCTGTTATAGCTGAGCACCTGCATTGCTTGGCCGCAGTCTAGATTCATCACTCCCCTTGGTCTGTTACCGAAAACAAAATCCAACGAACTAAGGACAGAAGAAACATGTCTACAGGGTATAAAGTAAAAAAGTGCCCTAGTTGGTGGAGTGGAGTTTACCTCAAAGAAAGAGTTGAAGTTTAGCGTTTAGCCTCATCAGAAATTGCCTCAGGAAATGACTGCCCGCTAGGCGGCTACTCCTCAAGATAGTGTACAGCGAATTTGACTTCTTGTTGAACTCCTGGTTACCATCAAACCATGGCAACAATGAAGTATGGTTTACTAGGACTTGAGACTTTTGAGCATGCTGGCTATGCTAGGTACTGGTATGTTCAAGTTTTGAGTAAAAGGGAACATAGATACCTCAGTTATGTGGTCCATCTCAGAAATATTTGGGCGAGTTTCATATTGCTCAATGTTCCAGCAGAACTGCAAGCAAAGCTTCATTATGCTGTCTAGTATCCTTGAGACTGATCCAATATCCAGGAAGGATTGTGAAATCAGCGCTGACAGATATCTGCAGTGCAAGAGCCTTATTATTAATCAACAGAAACTGGTTTTGCGATATCAATATAATCAAGCAAAACAAGGTAACACGCCATAACTACCTCCATTTACACCAAGTTAAAAAGAACTCTCTAACAGTAGAAATTAAATGCCAGGGTTTATTAAACACGATTGCACAGCAAAACAATACACCTAGGGAAGATCATATTGAAATATTAGATGAATGCATGATGGATAGATCAGTAAACACAAGTATTCATCCAAAAGAAAAACTCGTGTACATTTGACTCATAATTTATCTAAGCGTTTTGAAAATATAAATTAAAAAAAAAAAAAGGTTATTCCTGCCAGCAAAAAAAACCAAGTATTAAGATTGTCCAGGATAAATTGAAAAATTAGTTGCTTACTCTTGATGAAAGCTCACTAGCTCTGTAAAATCATGTGAATCTTGCACGTGAGATTGTAAAACATTCCACTGCGACTCAATTACATCATCCTGAAAAGTAAGTTCAATTTGGAAGGATAAGGTTATTTTCATTGAGGCGGAAAAAACAAAAGAAACAGATAACATAAGGCATGTCCAGCATTGATGTCATCAAGAGCAGAATCCAATTTCAGTGTGACTCATTCACATCCTACAACTACTGAACCAAAAACATATGGAAAAAGGAAAGGACAAAAAAAATGTGATAAACACACGGTAGCATATCTTATTTTTACCTGGATGTAAAATTGTAGGTTTCTGATCAAGAATGCCATATGCTCCCTTACTCGCCATAAAGGCTTAGAGTGTTGTCGACACAGTTGTGTTGTAGAGTTATTTTTCCGATCCTTGCAGTAATCAGAAAAATCAGCATGGTCTTTTATGCATGTTGCCCAGGATTTCTCATGTTCCATTTGTGTCCTCTTCAATCGGATGAGATACTGGAAAACCTTGCGATACCTGGATAACATTTACACATCTTAAGAAAAAAAAAGGGAAAGCAAATAGTAAAAGAACTGAACTATGAGGGTCCAACAGAGCCTGTTTCGTAACATTGTTAAAGTATGTGTACACTGAGAACAAAACCATGTAACCCAAAAGCAGTGTAGCTTTATTGAGATTCAGAATTGCTTATGTCCTACAGTACTTACTTTTTTTTTTTTTTTTTTTTTGACAGAAGTCCTACAGTACTTACTTGGACAGAACATCAGGAGTGAAGAAGAGCTGCAGAGGCCAGTCGACAAAATATTCCAAAGCAATACTATCCCACCCATCAAATGTTGGCCCCTGCAACCAGGAACAAGGTAAGCAACCTGCTCACCACCCTCTCCTTCTCCCCTGAACCAAGGAAGAAGATGAGCCGAGCTCAACTTCCACACTCTTTCCTCTGCTCTGCTCTCAGCGTTGGCTGACAGATTGAAAGTCTGAATGTGGTTGTTTGAACTGAAGATTGCATTGCATATAAAGTCCTATATATACAACTCTACTTGTACCAACTATGGTACATAGATCATGACTGACTACAGCCACAGTACCTGGCACTATTGCCACTACAAGGTACATCTACTCTCACCTACTCCTAAGGTACAAGGTATGTATTTGCCATACCTCTACAGTACAGTGGCTTGTACCAGCCATACAAAGCTGTACCAGCCATGACTAGCAGCAGGAAGGTGAGATGTGAGAGTTCTAATCCTAATCCTCTCCCTAATACAGCCATCAATCAAGCAAACAGCAGATTATGTCTTACATCAAGTGCTAATTCTGATGTAGCTTTTCCTTGTGAAAAAGTTCTGAAGCATTGGGTTTTTGAAGATCTTTCTGAGATGTGCTACTTTTCATACCATATGATAGCATCCTACAAAATAGAAGTAAAATCAGTTGGCAATCGCAGAGCTATCCACTAGGCAGGCCCTGAAATAAATTACTGTGAAGCCATTTGAAATGCCAACCTTAATGAGACTCTGGTAAAGTACTTGTCTTCCTCACCGATAGTCTTCAGTGCAGCCTGTAGGAATTAACAGCAAATTACCAATGCAACAATCAAATCTATTTGCTGAGATATGTCATCATGACACATAAGAGAACTACAGCAGCTACCAGGTGGGTGGATGAAAATAACATCAACAACAAGAGAACATAAGATTGCGTATCATCAAAACTTTGGAACACAAAGGTAAGTAGGGAGCATGTTAGTCACCAGCTGAAATGGGATCATGAGATCTGCTTTGGCAGTAGATTGACAAGGTGGTAAACGTAAAAGGAAAGGAAAAGCCATATGTCATGGATAAAGAAGTGCAGATCTCATGATAGCAGTCCTGCAGAAGCAGATCTCTATTTGTGTTGGATTCCGATTAGAAAAATCATGTTATATATTCATTACAATGCTAAAGACACTAGAATATTGATTAAGACATCTGGACAGAGTGCACTTCAGTGTTTGCGAAGGTGAATTCAAGTGAATATAAGCATCAATTTTGTCAGTGTATCCAGTGGTTTGTTTTACACTTGTCAGCATAAAAATGGAAGCCTTATTCCTGAGCAGAAGACAGGATATAAGTATCGATTTTATCATTACCATGAAATTTGTGACCTTCTAATGAGATAATGGCAAAATGCAGATTGTATAACGACACTGATCGACTCAACCAGTGCATTGGTTGCATTGCAAATTTCAGAAAGCATGCTTACTAGTATGATTAAAATTTAAATAGGATGGCCAAGGTCTATGGCAATAATTTCATGAGCAATTAAACATCAAATGACGAAATTGTGCCTAGGCATGCTCAAGACGCACCAATACAGGTAAAATTCCGCATAAATTTCTCCAGAACTCGGTGGCACCCGACCACACCTAACTCCGCATACCCCCAAACCAGCGCAAAGATCTCCCATCACCACGCAGATCACGTCCGCCACACAGCACTACAGCACGGCTACAGATTCGCGTCCGCGGGCGAGTGAAGGCGTTCGCCCTTACCTCTCGGATGGCTGGAGGAAGGTGAGGTCCGGCGCGAGGCGGAAGGCGAGGCCCACCTCGCCGTCTCCATCTCCGTCTCCGTCCCCGACGGCTTCCTGCCAAGGGGAGGCATCGAGGACGAAGTCGCCGTTGAAGCCGAGCAGCGCGAGGAGGAGCTCGTGCAGCATCGCCAGTGAGGACGATGACGCCAAGCGCCTCCCGCGCGATGCGCCGCCGCCGAGACCGCCTCGCCTCGCCGCTCGGTGACTTCCTTCGCGCGTCGGGGAGGGGAATGCGGGTTGCCGTTGAGGACCTGCCACCGGCTTGGCTGTTGGAAGGGGAAGAAAGGGGTTTACCGATGTTGGGCCGGGCTGTATTCTCATGGGCCAGTGGACTGTTAGCTCAGTTATTTCGGGCCTTGACTGTATTGGCAGAGCCGGCTGAGTAACTTTTTTTTTTTTTTTTTTTTTTTTTATTTTTATTTTTCTTTTACTAGCAAATTTGTCCGTGCGTTGCAACGGAAAAAAAACCTATCATTTGACAATAAAAAACCATGACTAAAGTAATAATTATCTATTTGTTTTTTATTAATCAATAAAATTTTAATTCTATAATTTATTTTGTAATGACGACATCTATAATATAATAAGTTAATGTTGACAATGATATCGTAATGTTCTATTAAGCCTGTGTCACTTTAAAGTACCATCTTTACAACTTTTTTTCTTCTGTCGCAAATCACAAAAAGTACTTAAACTTGGATATAGAACAACTTTAGTTTTCATAATATATGCATTGTTGCTATAGTTAAATATTGAGCCATGTGGCTTTATTTTTATAGAACTTATGAAATATGTAATTCTAATATCTGATTAAAGTTGACTAAAAAGTTAGTTGTTGACGTGACAAGGATTTGGTTTGTTAATATATTTGGTGCGGACGTACTAATGTATGCTAATATACTTTGTTTATTTTAAACTAGTACCAAGCAAGGTTCATCTGGATACACTTGGACCCAAGTACCAAACATAATCTGCCATCGTCCTACTTGGGTTTTCACAGGAACATCCATAACAATGTTTCCTCAAAAGACAAGTCCTAGACAGCTACTTAGTGCTCATCTGGCTGATTGCATAGTAACAGACCATCACTTCGAAAGAGCCATGTCGCTAGGGCCATCCTGCGCTTCCAGACCATGGGCAGCGGTGAGGAGATCTCGCCTGTTCTCATGTCGTAGACGCTGGCAGAAGTGTTCCCTTCAACGATGTAGTTATAGTTCTCGTCGTTCTCAAATACATCATCCAAGAAGAAGATCTAATCACCCGACATCCCGTACTGAGAAGCGCGGACAACCTTGGAACATGACCGTCCGAGGAAAAGCATCAGGTCATCCCCCAGTGTCGCCACCTTCACCCACCGTGAGTGCTCCCAGTCAGCCTCCAACACCTGAAACTCAATTGTCCGTCCTGTCACGCACACCCTGCCAACCACTCTGCAGCAAATCTTCCTGCGTATCATCAGCAGCGCACCACATGATTCGACCAGGTAGAGCCTCTTCATGTGCATGGTGTTGTCTGGGAACCAAGCTTCGAACAAGGGATCAGGATCACCATTGATAATATGTCCAATTCGAGCGACCTGTGGGTCACCGGTGCTTGGGTCTTGGCTGATATTGACAAGGAGGCTCTCCTCAACACCAACGAGGCAGTAAAGCTTCCCCTGATAGAATGCCATGTCTTGATATGGCCTGCACGAATCATACGCACGTACTGGTACTGACCACGAGGAAGCCCCTGGCTGGCACATCAGAATCTGGCAGATGGGTCCATTGCCGAACGTTGCAGCGACAAGGTTTGGCGAGCATAGGATCAGCTTGTTGAGCGTGAGAATACGACGACTTGTGTCATCAATCAGACTCATCCATGTAGTGTAAGGCTATCTCCAACAGGTGACGCAAACTGCATATATGCATCGTGACCGGCCGATTGCATCGCGAAAAACCGCCTCCAACAGGTGATGCACAGGCGCACGCGCGTTTGCGCTCGAGGAGAGAGGAGTGGCAAACTTGCGCCGCCTCCCGCGCGTGAGGCAAACGGGGGCAGGGCCCGCGACGGCTCTTGCGGTGGGCGAGGCCGCCCGGCAGCGGCGCCCAGGATCCGGCGTGGTGGGGGCGGCGGGGTGGCCATGCAGGACCGCGGCGAGGAGAGATGAGGCCGGAAGCTGCTGGTCCATGACGGTGAGGCAGGCCGCGGGCGTGGGGGCGGACCTCGTTGAGGACGACGATGAGGCAATACGCGGCCTTCGAGGCGCTGGCCGGTGGAGCCACGATGGCGCTGGCGCCGATGGCGGCGCATGGCCGAGCACGCACACGATGGGTAGCCCGACGGCGTTCGCCCGGGCGAGGAAGTTGAGGACGGCGACGACGCCGCCGCGGATGTCGAACGCGGTGCGAAGTCGCGCACCAAAGCCGCCGCCGCACCTCGCAGGCCGTTCGAGAGCGCCGCTACGGCCGCGCCACCAGCGTCATTAGCTTGAACAACCAGGTCAACGGCGTGCCCACCTCCGCGGCCAGCGCGGTTTAATGTGTGTGTCGGGCGGGGACCTCCGGCAGCCGCGCTGGCGGGTCATGGCGGCCGGCGCCGACGTGGAGTTCGGCGCTCGGCCGCCGGGCGACCATCGCGACGGTGGCCCCAAGGCGAGGCGGAGTCCATGGTCCATGGAGTTCGGCGACCCGTGAGCGCCGGAGCGGGCCGGGTCCATGGTGGCGGTGCCGGACGGAGCATGGCATGGCCGCCGCCGCCATGGCGTTCGCTGCTCGCGGGAACATGGCATGGCCGCCGGATTCATGGCGCCCCGGTCGCCATGGCGCGGGACAACGACGCCGGCGAAGATTGGAATCGAGAACCGAGCAGCCGGCGGTGGGCTACCGGGAACGCAAGCTGGAGCGCCGCTCGTCGCGCCCCCGGGCGAAGGGCGGGCGGTCCCAGTGCACGAGCGCCCCGCCCGGGCGGCCCTCGGCGGCGGTGGCCCGGCATGGGAGCCCCCACGGCGCGGCGGGCAGGATTTCTTTTTTTTTTTTTTTTTTGAGAAAAGGTACACGGAAGATTGCGTCAGCTGTTGGAGATCGAAAATTTTGGCTCACGCACCTTCGTCCTTTTCACAACCTAAACCAGCTAATGCCTCCTCTGTTTGGAGGGCAGCTGTTGGAGACAGCCTAAGGGTGGCCTTTGCGTCTGACCGCATTCGACGGACGGAGCCGGATTCGAGACAGAGATGGCAGCTCCACCGTCGCCCCAGCAAAGGGGTCGACCAAGAAGCAGTCGTCGTCGCGCGGGAAGACGAGCCAGCTGCCACAGGCGGCCGCTGCCTTGTAGTCGGCGCAGCCAAAGCCAGGGAAGCGGAAGGGCTTGCCGTACGGGATGCTGTAGAAGGTGCCGTCCGGCACCGCCAGGAGCGGCAGCGGTGGGGGCAGGAGGAGCTGCCGCGCCGCGCCGCGCCACTGCGGGCACACGGCGGCGAAGCGGGCGCGGTCCACGCAGGCCGGGAGGAGGCGGAGCACGCGGCCGGCCAGGTCCCACGGGATGTCCTCCCACGACGTCGGCAGCCCGGTCGCCTCCGCCATACCGGCGAATCCTGCCGAAAAGAAAAGAAGAAGCGACCGGAACGCCATGCGTCAGTGCTACAAGAACCTCAAAAAGAAGAGCCCCGTCGGAGTCCAGGAAACAGGAAGAGACGCGGCGCAGTTCACGCAGAGGCAATGCGCCGAACACCTCGCGTGCACTGCCGATCGACGTGCCGGCTCTGGAGCACCGCAAGAGCAGCATGGATAGCGGGAGAGGGGAAAGCAGCACGCGCAAGGAAGGTCGAGAAGTGGAGGTAGCAACGTACCGGTGACGGCAATGTTGGCAGGCGGCGCGGTGACCGCACTGGTGGCCGGAGAAGCGAACTCGATCTCGTGCTCGGGTAGGGAGGGATGGGGAACCGAGATGCGATGGCTATTTGTACCTAGGCCCTCAAGAAAGAATGGGATTTGTTCCCAAACTGAGCTATTCAATCTTTTCAGCTAAAGGTACCAATTTCAGTAATTTGTGACTTTTTTAGGTTGCACATCGATAGCCGTGGTATCAAATTTGTAATTATCATGTGGATGCGTACACTATATTGCAGAAGAAGCAGATTTTTTTTTTTATAAAGCAGAAGAATTACTTAGATATGAAGAGAGATGGAAATAGATACATGGTTGCTTGCAGAGTTGCTTCAAATAATAGACACGACACTGCTTCCAGAATTGATGTCCAATTTATTATTGTATTTACATACCTATGTACCCACTCAAACATGCTTTATTTTATTTTATCCTATTATTCAGAATGATGAACTGTTGTTAGCACAATGACCAAATTGGTGATCGAACTAGTTCCATAAGAAGGGAAAAAAAGCTTGTTGTTAATAAGTATAATTTATATGAAATTTTTTTACACTAATTGAGAAAAAAAGTTAATGGCTCACATTGACCGAGAACAGTGGATCCGACGGCAACAAATAAAGAAAGCAGGCAATGGCACGCAGGCAAAATCGCCTCATATATTGTGTCCGATCGGTGGACCATTGAAGCAAAAAAATCATCTTCCATTGCCTCCTCATATATGGGGATTATTAGAACAGAGCGGTAATTCCATTTTTATAGTTCTATTGCCCAGAAATCATCTTTGCAACTTCATTGCTAGGGGGATGTATGCAACTGTTAGCCTTAAAGCAAACATCCATCGGCTAATAGTTGGCTGATTTGTTTTCAGCTAGCTAATTGGAGATACTATTGTTTCTAGTATTTCCATCTCCATCATCCGCACAACAGCTAGATCTGACACACTGGATAAACATGATAGTTGTTTCTTCAGAAAGCACTTCTTACATACATTACGTCTGTAGCCGTTAAACCACGCATGACAGCATTGTTAACTGCAATAACTAGGTACCGTGTTAGCACAGCTTAACACAAGCCATTATCATCTGCAACACAAGCTCATGGTCCTTTTGCAGTTTCCCTCACGAGCGCAAACTTAGAAAGTAGACCAGAAAGCTGAAGAAGTGATCCAACACCATCACAGATTCTCATGTGTGCAAATCCTGTTTCCTGTGCAAATAAACAGAATAGTACAACAGAGGTGAAATCAACTGCATCTATGTAAATTCCAAGGTCATAGTATCCAGATACATTTTACTAGTCTCCTTCAAGAAAAAGTTACAAAGTTATGAAGTTACCTTCAGCATTTCCAGCTTCAGATATTCAGCCATGTCATAATTCTTCACAACACGGAAGAGAGTAGTGATAATGTCAGTAGGAGAGTATCCCAAATCATAAAGTTGCTTCAGTGCAGAGCAGGCCTCATCAAACTTTCCATCAAGTACATCTTTCACCATGTTCTTGACATGTAAGGGATGTGGTTGATCGCACACCTGGCACCATTATAGTGTCACTACTAACCGAACACACATTAAACATGCAGAAAATGATAAATTGACTATGAACCTTGAACACATTTTCTTGATTTACAAAGCGGAACCCACTAAATGTAGCTTGCAGGTTGTTCAAAGCTTGTCTCATGTCACCATCAGCAGTAAATATGATAGCTTCCAGCCCCTCTGGCAAATAAGGAACCTGATTATACAACAAGATAAATGAAATTAAATTTGGAACCTGACCCTGGACAGTGGGACAAAATCACAAAACCGGGTCTCACAGTTCAACTGTTATGCGTTCAGGCAAAGAGAATACAAATCAAACCACCACAGGTGTACGCATACGTGGTAATGGATTAGGATCCAAATCCATAGGGACAATACAGTTAAAATCCAAGGAAAAAGTTCAAGTTCAATCCTACCGCAATACAAAAATCCATCTTATATGATTCAATACGAAGCCTATGATGTGCTTTTTCAGGGTGCAATCTTCTTTGAACCTTATGAGAGAATCTGCAAATCTTAAGCTTTTTTTTTTTTTTTAGAAGGGGCGGCAAAAGCTTTGCCGCGATTTCTATTAGAAAAAAAAAAAGAAAAAAGGCAAGTGCCCGCCCAGTTTTTTTGACCGAAACCGGGCCGAAAAACCATACAATTGTGGAGGGTACCCTACTCCATCCGCACACCTAGGTACCAAATCAACTCAACTTCGCGCCATCACTAGCGCCCACTCGACTCAACTTAGGAGAGATTCCCCCTACCACTTGAAACAACTATACAACTCGGATGGGAGAAATTAAACATGAAGATCCGCTCGGTTAGATTGGGTCGCCAACACGAGCCTCCATCCACAACGACCGGTCGGATTGGGACATCGACCCACAAAGCACACAACACAAACTACACCACCACCACCGGGAGAGGAGTCGAAAGCAGGCCGCCGAAGCTGCGCCTGCCGTTACTGTATTTGTGCCTCGGCCCGCACGCAAGCCCGAAAGTGGCTACCAACACTCCTCCACCACGGGGACCATCGCCCCCAAGCTGCACACGCATGGTCGTCGTCCCCGGCTCGATGATGCATCGCGGAACAACCGTCACGGCACCGATGAAACCAGCGATCGGGGCTACTGCGCGTGGGGGCCTCGCCTCACCCATCGCCTCACACTCCACTAAACCTTTGCCGGGACTCGGATAAGCCGAAACCGCTCAAGGAGCACCACTTCCGCCGACCATCACCGAGATCACCATCGCACCATGCGCACCCGGCCCAAGACCTCCGGCACCCATGGGCCCTCTCGCTCCTTGCCGCCAACACAAGACCAAGGCGCACCTCCAAAGCCGGGCCGCCGCGGGCCAACCAGTCCACCTAAACACCGCGTCACTGGGCGTGTGAAGAGTCTCGTGAAGCGGCGCTCCAAGGAGGACGCGCCGCCGACGGGCGCGCCGTCGCTCGTGAAAGCCGGACCGGTTTTCACCCTAAGACTCCATGCATCGGGGCACGATGTCCCATAATGGTTGTCCCCAGCCCGGGAAGAACGACGCTCCAAAGGCGCCGCCACCCATTACCACCGGCAAGACTGCCGGTGAAGGCTTTCGCCGGATCGACACAAAGACCTTACGCGCGGTCCACGGACAAGCAACAGCGACTCCCCACCGCCACGCAACTCCCGGCGAGGAAATGATTCTAAGACGTCACGCAATGCCGCCACGACGAGAGAGCATACTGGCCCCAACCCCGCCACCGACGCGGCGCCGAAACCGCAGCCGACGAGGAAGAAGAGGGAGGGGCACCACCAACACACCGCCTCCCGACACCCGCCCGCGGATGTCGCCAACACCGCCTTCCGACCACCATGGCGGGAACGGCAGCCCCTCGGGACGCCCCCACACAGGGGCCTCCCGCGGCGAAGAGTCACCGCGCCTCGCACCATGCAGCCCATCGCCACCGCCGCCGCCGCCGTCAGCTAGGGCGCCAAGACACCCACGGCCCTGTCGCCGGCCAACTTCGCCGTAGCCATGAAGACCCACGACCACGAAACTCCACCACGGCCGCTACTCCACCACCACCCGGCTACCACACCACCGCCCGACCCACCGACGCCCAACACCACCACCTCACACTGCTTTGCACCTCCACCACCACCATGGTCTTGTCGCCACCAAGAAGTGACGAACCCACTCACAACATCTTGGCGGGAACGCCCCGACGCCCACCACCAACACAAAGAAGACGCCGACGGGAACGCCGACGCCCACCATGACCACCACCACCACCTCACCGCACCTCCACCACCACCCCATCCCCGCCACAAAGACGCCGGCCTCGCCTCCCAAGCCAGGCGCCGACGGAGGACCCAGGATCCGAAGGCCGCGAGGGCCGGATCCCGTCAGCTCCATCGTCGTCGGAGCTGCAGGTCTGGCGCGGGCAAGGGAGCCCAGCGTCCACGGCGCCTCCCCCTCAGGCCGGCCCCCCCGTCGCGCGGAACCCGCCGGCCCAGGGAGGCGGCGCCCACCGCCACGGCCGGGAGGGACGAGCCCCACCGCCACCGCCTCCCCGAGGGGCGCCCTAGCCCCCGCCGAGCGCCCCTGGCGACCTCAGCACCGGATCCCAGCGCTCCGGGTCGCATCGGGCCGAGGGGAGGTGATCCGTCGGGGGCGAGGTTGTCGCCGTCGTTAGCCATGGCCTCCTCGCCCCCAAGCGCAGCGTGGGGGAAGGGAGAGCCGCCGCCGCCTCCCCGCTCGGCCGGGTCGGCCCGGCCTCCGTTCGAGGGCGGCACGGGTCTTGGCGATTGGAAGTGGCGGCCCGCCGTGGCCGCCCGGGAGGCCCGCCCGTGTCACCCCGAGGAGGAGGAGCGACAGCGGGAAGTTTTTTTTCTCATCTTAAGCTTTTTCGGGGGCTCGCTCATAATAGATCCGGGCGGCCAGACAGATTAATAAAGAGGGGGCTCCCTCATCCGGATCGGTGCCATACATTGTGATCAAGAGGAGGACATTCCACATCTTCTTGTGGGTACGTGTTTTTCAAGAGACTTTTGGTTGTCGCTCTCCTGTAGCACTTTGGTTTTGCAACACTTGCTCCTCAACCCTCTTGACCAATCCTTTGATGATTGGTGGAGAAAAAGTTCGACAATGCCTTTGCTAGTGGAGAGTTTGAGTCTGAATTCTCTATTGATTTTGGGAGCCCTGGAGCATTTGGCGGATAGAAATGACCGTGTTTTGAACGGTGCATCCCAAGTGTTAACATGGCTCCGCCTCTACGGCTAGGGAAGAGGCTCATTGGTGGAGCCCCCGCTTGGTTGGCAAAGGGAATTTCTGTGCTCTCTGCTGGAGAAACAGCTTAATGGACTGCTGTAGAGTCACCTTTTGTCTTCCTTAACCAGCGCCACGATGTGTCCTTGTAGTTGTGTGTGTGTGTGTGTTGGGGGGGGGGGGGGGGGTGGTCAGGTCTATGTATGACTCTCTTTTCTTCTATTAATACAATGATATGCAGCGTGTTCAAGAAAAAGATAAAACTATTATAACTACATGTTGATCTTATGTCAGAAGCTGGACTTTAGTTTTTTTTTAAAAAAAAAGTGTTCACACGAAAATTATTGAGTAAAATTTGTTGTAGATGACTCGGTACGACTGACTGCTAGTTTATGCAGATTGGTGTGACTAGATATGTACGTGTACATGGCTCACAAATCGAAAAGCCACCTATAATTAAAATATTCGTGTTCACACCTCAAAGTTTTTTAGCAAAGTTGGCTCAAATTTGTTGGGATGACCTAGTATAATTGACTAGATATATACATTGAACCCACATTGATGGCTGGTCTACATCTCAAATCCAAAGAAATCCAATGGACACCTGAACATTTTGAGTTGATCTCCAATGGATTGTGGATTATTGGATCAAAATGATAATGTACATCGAAATCTAAATAGACCCTATCCAAGTTTATCCAAAGCAATTAGAGTCCAGTTACACTTTGGATTATCCAATTCTACTCCCACCTCTAGGTGTATCCATGATCAAATGAGTTTGAACTGGAAATAAAGTATTTAACTTGCATATAAATCAAGTAGAACTATACACTATACAGTGTATTAATTTAGCAGGCCAATCTGTTGATTTTCTCTGATAGGATAACTTAGCACATCCAGTTTTGCTTTGTTTCGTGTTTTGACCATCTAGTTAAAGGATCATTTCCTGGTTGACAGTTTGGCATGATCACAATCATTCTAGATGCATATGTTATGTCGTTATGGTACACTTCAACATAATTTTTTAAAATACAGTAACACCTCAAACAACAGTTGAAATATATGTCTCTTTATAAAAAAATTTTGTGCTTGTTTTGAAGTTTTGGTACATCTGATATCAAAATGTGCATATCATGGATAGTTTTCCCCTAATTTTGATAGGAATGCATGCTTTGGTATCTGCGGAAGCATACATTCAATTATCACAACACACCTTCTAGCTAATTTATTTGGAACAGCATTAGGATTCGGTAGTATTTCCAGATAAAATGCTGTATCAACAGCAAAGCTTTCGATGACCAACAAATACCATATTCAGTTATTAGTACTCCATTCCAAAATGTAAGGTGTTTGTCCTAAGTCAAAGTCCTCTAACTTTGACCAAGTTTATATAACATATTAACATACACAAGACCAAACAAATGCACTATCAAGACCTTTAATGGTGATCTAATGAAACGAATTTGACGTTGTAGATGTTGGTGAATTTTTCTATAAGCTAGGCCAAAACTGAAGAAGTTTGATCTAAGACAAGAGTAGAACACCTTATGTTCTGAAACAAAGGGGATATGTACAAGGGTACAGGGGGTAGTGAAACCATCAACTCATAATTTCACAAGAACAAAAAGAAAATGATATGCTGATGCAGTAGGCAAGTACTCATTAAAAACACACATGCATTGCTTTGTGCTAATGTTTGAAAATGGAATTCTAAGTTGCAGCAATTTACTCTGAGTTCTGCAAATTGACACTGCAATGAAATGATTTCTTAAAGGCATTTTTTTATAACAATATACTTCCCCGCTCCTTTACACTTGAAGTTTTTTTTTTTTTTTTTTGTGTGTGTGTGTGATGTTTGAAAATGGAATTCTAAATTGCAGCAATTTACTCTGAGTTCTGCAAATTGACACTGCAATGAAATGATTTCTTAAAGGCATTTTTATATATACTTCCCCGCTCCTTTACACTTGAAGTTTTTTTTTTTTTTTTTTTTTTTTTGTGTGTGTGTGTGTGTGCCATCTTTAGTGATACTCAGAAATTGACCATAAATGCCATTTTAGAAGGATATTCAGCAGATAACATGTTGGAAACAGTAGAAATATATGATAAGGAAATGGGCATATCTTTAGGGTTCAGACAAGGCATAAACATGCGTGCGACACAATCAAGGGGTTCTCTCAAGTCGCAACAGGTGACAAAGCTATATCAAAGTTCACATTGATACTACAGCCAGGAACAATAAAACGTTTCTCAAACCTATACACTTGACTAAAGAGGTTAGATGTTTTTCTAGCTAATGCAACCAAGGGTATCACATTCATAGGTAAGTCCTTACAGTTCAAGAAGTTGTATCTCCTCTTTTGCTTTCATTCAGCACTGGGACCGGCTCCCTTTCACATGTTTAACAATGTTTTTTCTAATGGTTAGTACTTTTATGATAGATCTACTAATATCCCATGTTGCAAATCAAAGTGCTTTATTAGTGGCCAATGTTTTTAAAAAGATTGATCTCACGGTTCTAGTATGAATTTATTTGGGGCATAAGCAGTGCCAAAGATTACCTTCTCAGCTGCCACAACAATCATGAGGCGGCCAAGGATCTCCTGATCAGAGAGCCTTGAGAACCCGACAATAGCACATCGGCTTTGAATGGGTTCGATTATCTTTGATGAGGTGTTGCATGCAAGTGCAAATCTAGTGGTGTTTGAATAGATCTCCATTGTTCTTCGCAGAGCTTCTGTGTGCTCTGACGTCATGCTGCAGACAGCAAGAGTGAGGTTTAAACACATACTCCGATATACTAAAACAGGGTTTGTATTCACACATTTGAGCAAATAAATATAGGCTCAAAGCTTTAAAACTTCTGTTTGAACACAACAAAATAATTCCTAGTACTAGTTTTGAGCTCTTGGCTCAAGTCCAGACAACAACCGATGGTGAAATGAGAAAAAAAAAAGCATGCAAAAAAAACTTGTTTTGGTAAATACAGCACTGCACCTATAACACAGATGATAGTGCAAACGCCCTGCAGATGGGCTTACCTGTCAGCCTCATCCAAGATCACGATTTTGTGCCGCCCTGGCTGCAGGGTGACCTTCTTCTGGGCAAACATCTTGATCTTGTTCCGCACCACATCCAAACCCCTGCAAAAGCACGAATCGACCATCAGGCATCCAACCCAAACACCACTCAAGGCGGCCCCGAAAACGCCAATACAAAATCATGTCACGATGGCAGAAACCTGTCATCTGAGGCATTGAGCTCCAGCACGGCCTCGCGGTAGCTAGGCCCTAGAAGCTCGTGCGCCAGCGCCAGGATGCTCGTTGTCTTCCCGGTCCCCGGAGGCCCCTGCATGAAAGGACGTGTTTTTTTTTAATAAAAAAAGAGGTTGAGCTACGCTGCTCCGTGCTGCGCGGGGAAGGTGTTCGAGGAAATGGCGCTTACGGAGAGGATGAGGTTGGGCATGTTGCCGTCGCGGGCAATGATCTCCAGGCGAGCGACGGCATCAGAGTTGCCGACGACGTCAGCGACACGGGTAGGGCGGTACTTCTCCACCCACGGGATGTCGTAGGTGTCGGTGGAGGAGGAGGAGGCGGCCATGGCGGTTGGATGGGCTGCACTTGCGCTGCGGGAGCCTGGTCGACGTGGACACTCTAGCTGCACTCAAAAACAGCAGCTTTCATAAGAAGAAAATGGAGTCAAATGAACTAAGGAAGGGCTGAGACAGAAACTCACCACCTATCAGCAGTCACCACTCGCCGGAGCCCCGTCGGTGGAGAAGGAAGAAGAACTCGCCGCCTCGCCGCTAGGGCCGCTGGCTTCCGCGGAGTCTCGTCGCCGGCGGCCGCTGAGCAACGGCGGCGCCTTGCCTGCGCGTGTGGGAGGGTGAGGAATGGGAGGAGCTAGGGGTCTTTCGGGAGGGTTGGAAGGGTGGCTGACCGGCTGTTTGTAGGGGAACAAGACGATGACGCCGAGCGCCTCCCGGGCGATGCGCCGCCGCCGAGACCGCCTCGCCTCGCCTCGTACCGTCCGACTTGAGTGGGGGCGCCGCGCGGCGCGGGTTGCCGTTGCCCGTTGGGGACCTGCCGCCGGCTTGGCTGTTGTGAGGAGAAAGGGATTTACCGATGTTGGGCTGGGCTGTATTCTCATGGGCCAGTGGACTGTTAGCTCGGTTACTTCGGGTGAATTGGCTGGGCCGGATGAGTAACTTTTTTTATTTTTTTACTTTTTGTTTCCTATTCTTTTATTTTTCTTTTTTTTCTTATACTCTTTTATTTCTTCTAGTAATCATGCACGTGCGACACACATGTGTTTATAAAATTATAAAATTTCATATACAATAGAGAAATAATAATGAATTTGAAAGTTAAATTCCTATGATGTAATTTTTCTCCAATCCGTGCACATAATTTATCATGGTACAACAAAAAAAAAATTAATCATTTAGCAACTTGTAAATTTTATGCATCAGCCAAGGTCAATAATTAAAATATAAATTTCTGAAGTTTCTACCTTGCACTTTATGGGGCCAAAATTCTTAAAAAAAACTGTCATCTTAAATACCTTCGTGAAGGGCTTATGTCTTTGCACCTTTCTTATCCTCTTTTCAGCTATATGTGCCCTTTTCTTTGGCAATATCTCCTGTCACAACACTGGTATGTTTGTAACAGTTAGGTCAATGTGACACCTAATAAAAGCACACGTGTTTATGGTTGTGACTTGTGAGAGGCAACATTCAAATATATAAGTAAACACTAAAATTTATTATGTATTGAAATACGAGAATGGCACATTTATTTGTTATTATATACATGCCATTGGTATGATGGTATCTTGAACTGTCCAGAGCAAAAACAAAGATCGGATAATTTGTTACAGGAGCTTGGTATGTCTAAGCTCAGGCCATCAAGGTAAATGGCATGTGTAGCTAGGCTTTCTTGACCACCATCTTGCGGCAGTGTGCACTCAAATCAAAACTTGGAACAACTATATACTCATTGAAATACTGACCAACTTTTTTTTTCGAGAACACGCTGTAGGTATATATATTTCATGAAATACTGACCAACTTATAAGCTCATGATGAAAAAAGCAAACCCCATAATGAACTTGGAACTTGGTCCTGAAGCTGTTTAGTAAAGCAAGTTTCCAAGGACAGAAGAATATCATAACCGTGTTGCAATTTCTTATAAAAGTCAGTAAGCAAGTTTCCAAGGGCAGAAGAATATCATAACCCTGCAGATGTACTCTCTGGTTGCAAATACGTGTTAATGCAAGCAACCCAATATTCTGTCTGTAGCACAAAAAAAAAATCACATTTCATTAGCAAAACACTTTTTGTTTCGAACAAACAGAGAGGATTGACAATAATTTTTCACTGGAACTGAAACTGATGTCCCCCGCTTTCATTGCATTCCACCGTTACCAGAGAAGAATTAGCGATGTTACTCCTCTTCTGTAACACCCCTGGTGTTCTTTGTTACTAAAAACATGCCATGTCATCATGATCATTGTAAAGCATGCATGAGTAGAGAATTTAAAATTTTGCATTGAATTAAAATAAGTTTATTTTAAAAGGAATTGTTGTGCTTAAGAAATTTTAGAGTGATTAAATTTTAAATTTATGTTTTTGATCCTAAGTGTGTTGTTGGATGATGGTTTGATAGTATAGGTTGGGAATCTGAAATTTGAATCAAATTCAAATTTGAATTGAGCTTCGAAAAACCCTAATTCCATTCTCTCTTTTACCCCCTTTTCCATAATTCAAAATCTAAGCAAAATTTGCAAAAATTTCCAAAAGCCAAGTTGTAGATCTTGTTTTGATGTACAAAAAATGTGTACAAAGTTTTTGAAGTTTTTTGAATAAATTTTAAAGTAATTTTGAATTCAAAATTCTCCCATTTTGACCCCATTTCAAAAAAGTCATATTTAGAGGCCGAATTTGAAAATCTTCCAATTGTGAAAATTGTAGATCTTGAAAAATTAGGCCAAGTTGCTTTTGAGTTTTTCGAGTTCAGTTCAAATTTGGGGAGAATTTGATCAAAATGCAGAAAGTTAGGGTTTGGGTGCTACGGTCTTGCGGCATGGCCGCCCATGCCGTTCATCGTCGCCGCCGGCCGCCGTGGCCGCCTCGACGATTCGATCGTTGCGCGTCATCATTTGCTGGCTAACCAGTGACGCGTCTTCCTCCACCTGTCCATCCATCCTTTGCCCTATAAAACACGGCCGGGCGCCGTCGTCGTCTTTTCTTTTCCTCCACCGCCGTAGGAAACCGTCTCCGCCCCTTTCCTTTGCCTTCATCGTCGAGCTCCAATCCATCAAATTGACCTTGCCATCGTGTTCGCAGCCGTTCTTGGCGTCGCGTTGAAACTAACTCGCCGACCGTCCCAAACCACCGGCGCCCCGCGACGCCGCCGTCTTCCTCGCGCCGACGGCGGCCGCGCCGCCCATGAAGCCACCCTCGTCGTCGTCGGTAGTTTACGGTGAGCAACAAGGCCAACCGGCTAGCGCGAGTCGCCTCGAGGCTGTGGTCATGATGCGCTCGATGGTTTTTGTGTTTTCACCTCGGGGGGCCACCGGAACGCCGTTGCCGCCGGCCGGAGCGCCGCCGCCGCCGCCGCCGCCACCGTCGTCGCCCACCTCCGTCTTGTTTCCGATCCAACCATCTTGTCCCAATCGAGCCCGCGGTGAGCCGTCAGTCCAGCCATGTCATTGGTTGGTCCGTTGGCGTCTCGTAGTCGCCGGAGCGCACTTGTGCCCCCGACGAAGTCGACGTTGCCGCTCCGCCGCAGCGTCGGCGCGAGTTGAGTTAGAGGGTCGGATTGGTTCGATTAAGTGAAGGGAAATGATCGCTGGGTGTCTTTGGAGGTTTTGCCCGTGCTCGACTTCGCGGAGAGGGCTCCGTGAGCCGTCGCCGCTTCGTCGCGCCTGAAGTCCGCCATCGCCGCCGGCGATGGTGCCGCGGTGCTTTAGGGTTCAAGTTTGGGGTGCCATGAGATGCGGGGTCGTGGGGAGCACGGGGTAGCTCGTGTCGCCGGAGTGGTCACCGCCGACGGGCGCGGGGATCGGCGGCCGGCCGCGGCGTGGTCGGAGGGCTGGCTTCTTGGGCCACCGCTTCGTGTGTCTTAGGCCGGCCTGATTGGTCGTGGGCCGAGCCAGGGCCGGAATCGCCCAATGGCCGTTTTCTTTTTATTTATTGTTTTGTCATTTTGGTTATGTTTGAATAGTGCCGAACTTTGTGAATTTCATATAAATTCTTTTACTTGTTCAAAAATTCTGAAAATTTTTGTAGAACCTTCTTAGGAGTATATCTACCCATGAAAAATTTGAAACTTAGATTTTGAGTAGTTCTTGCATGATTTAAAAATACAATCTTTAATTGAAAAATGCATCTTCTATGATTTTTAGAAAATAAAATATTTACTCAAAAATCATAAAAATTTACTTGGTACTGTTTTTATGATGTGTCCTACTTGTATAAAAAGTTTGGAGTCGTTTTGAAATGTTTAAATTATTTTCTATCTTAAGTTCTATTATTTCATGTGGGTTATAAGTTGTTTAGTGTCAAATAATTTAGGTTTTTGTGTGACTTTTGGGTTGTTTTGTGAATCTTGGATCATACCACAATTAAGTGGTCCTTGAGAACTCCTTAGGCAATGGTGATGATATCTTATGGAGTAGTTCAACAAGTTGGTTTTGTTGGGTTGCAACTTTATCGTGAAGTAAAGTTATGTTCCTGTGTTTATCATTTCATGCACCCGCAAGCATCATATTTAAATATATGGCATCATGTTGAGGCATACATTATTTCGTGTAGTGAGCGAGATCGAGAGTGTCAAGTCCGAGCCGGTCCACGAGGAGGTTCTTTATCCGGAAGCGGGTTCGGATTTCTCTCGGGTTTTCAAGAAATAGTTTATTCCGTCAACGAAGGCAAGCCCCGGTTTCATTAAACCCTTCCTTGATGTTTTAAAAAGCTTTATATAACTTATGTCTATGCTATGTTGCATTAAGCAATTAGGAGTTGAGTGATAACCTAATTCTTTGCATTACCATCATTGTTTATTTCAATACCATCCTTGATAACCTGTTTCATTTCGAAAAATGCTTAGTGATGCTTAGCCCCGCTTAATTAGTTAAGCTTTTTCATCAAAATGTTTTATTTGAGAAGATGGTATTTTTTTTTTTTGGAAAAGAAAGAGAAGTAGTGATGAATTTGAGATCGGACGGGACGTAGGTTGAAAGCCGGCGGGATACCTAGCCGTGTGCTTGTCCCGTGTTGGTCGTTTAAGGACCGTCCGTTGTTTGGCCCGGAAAGTGAAATCGGGGACGTTTTTGAACGCATATTGCGCCCTGAGACCTTTTTGGTCAATGGCACGTTTGTGCGATCATACCCCAGTCGATCGACCCTAACTAGCCACATACTCGGTAAGCGGATCTCGGTGGAGCCAAATCGGGAATGGCAACCACGACCGGGAGTGGAGAAATGGCGGGAGTAAGCGTGTACCCACCCTCTCGGGTCAAACCGTCATTAGGACGGGGTAGGGAGGTGGAGTCTCGTGCTCTCGGGTGGCGCAGCCTCGTTCCCGTTTTGGACAAATCTGAAAAGAAGGTTGATATATGCAAGCTTAAGTGCTACATATGTCGTGTGGTTAGGGATCCCCATTTGGGTATAATCGGTTCATGAATCGCCGTTGCTTCTCGAAGAAGGAGACCCGATTCACGACCTTCATCGTAGTAAATGATGGAATATGTTTTTGAGGAAAGAGAGTTGGAATGAGAAAAATATGTTTGCTCTAGAATAGAATAACCTAGAGTATATGAGCTACTAATCACGAATTAAAAATATTGAAAGTAAGGATTCACTTATAGTAAGCTTTTTCGCAAAAAGAGTTTTTTGATTCTTGCTAAAGCCTTACCTTGACTCCTAAGACCAGCATCCCCGAAGTCTTCTCCTCTTTTCTTTGTCGGGTAAGTCTTGTTGAGTACTCCCCGTACTTTCGGGGTTCTTTGACCCTTGTTGCGGGGAGCGGTCATGAGCAGGCTTGTTTTGGTCCCCGCTGCATGACGGTGTACCGGGAGGAAGATGATTTAGTAGAGTTAAACCCTCGGGCGGGGTTGTCGGTGTATTATATGTATAATGTTACTCCAATAATATCGGGCTTGTAATAATGATATTTAAGTTTGCGTATTTGAACAAATGGTTTGTAAACTTATGGTTATGTAATCCTTCCGCCGTTTACTCGATGTATTTTTGAATAAAGTGTTGTAATCTTGGAGTGACTTGTTAATGAGATCTGTTCGGAAGATTAATAGCACTTTCTAGATTAATGGGAACTCGTGCATAATGATCGAGGTCTTAATGACAATGATAATTGCATGTGGGCCATGTAATTTAGGAGGTTACATTACATCTTCCATGGCTGTTTTTTTTTTTTTTTGGATAAAATGGCAAGAATTCTTTCCACCATGACACGCGAGGGGATTGCGAGTGAGTCAAAACTCCTCTAGTATCTCCTCGCGTCCCCCAGCGTCGCCCCACGTGAGGCGGCTCGGAGTGGAACCCTAGGCGCCGCGCGCCTCCCTCGCCTCCTTCCCATCTCCCACCTCGCCGCCGCGGGCTAGAGGCCGCCGGCAAGCAGGCCGCGCGTCGGCCAGCCGGGAAGGTGGCGGCGGGGCGTTGTCCTCCCTCCGGTGGTGGCGCGGGGGCCGCGGCCGCGCCGGGACGGCGCCGCCGCCCGCTTGGCCCGCGTGGGGCTCGGCAAGGCCGGCCGCCTCATCCATGGCGGCGGCGGCCGATGGCGGCGGCGGAGCGGCGTGGTGGCGGCGGCGCTCCCTTCCCCCGTCCCTCTCTTTCTCCCTCGTGCTGGTGGTACCGCCTGGGCTGCTACGGGCTCCTCCCGAGCTGGGCCGAGCCGATCGAGGCCTTGGCGCTGGATCCGTCACCCCTCGATGGGGGGATGGCTCGGGCGGTGCCGGCCATGGGTGGGGCGGGGCGCTTCGCCGGAGCCCCGGATCCCGCCCGGATCCGCGTGGTGTTGAATTTGAGGGCGGTGCCCTTTGTGGCGGGCACGCATATCCGTGATGGTCGGTGTTGGCCGGCCGCTGGCTGTGGGTGCCATGCCGACGACGTGGACCTTCACGCTTCGGCGGCGGCGGTGGTGACACGCGCGGTGAGACGAGGCTCGGTTCGAGGGCCCGACCGGGGGACGACGAGCTGCGTACCGTGCGCGGCCGTAGCGTCGATGCCTCCGGATGGGGTTCTATGGGACGCCGGAGCAACAACGACGACGATGACAACAAAGGTAGTTCCGGGTCTGGGGCCGGACATCAGATGGAGGATCTCTTGGGCGCCGTGGCGGCGGGCGGCACCCGTGGGCGTCGCTCCCCTTGTTGAGGGCGTCGTGCTCCCCGTCTCTTTGGGCGAAAGCCCCCGTCCATCTTGGACGAAGCGGCGGTGGCGTCCTAACGTCATCCCCTTCCTAAAGGCGTCGCTTATTTTTCGCCCGTGCTACGACATCGTCTTCGGCTTGTTGCCTTTCATCTTCGCGACCGGTGTGCGTGTGGAGTGGGTTTGTGGAGTGAAGTCGGGCTGCTGCGTTAGGGGACGTGGCTCGGCAACGATGACCGCGAGGCGAACCCCTTTCTTCGCCGACCGGCTCGCTTCGGAAGTAGGGCAAGAGCCGGGGAGGGGCGAAGGTTCGAGGATTGAAGTCGGAGCTGCTCTTCTTGGAGCCGGGCAACGATGACTGTTGTGGCCTTTCGCCTCGGCTGTCATCGCTTGTTTTTCGTTTGATGTCCGGGTTTGTCGGGGAAGTCGGCTGCGGGTTGCTTTGCAATCGGGCTTGGCAGCGATGACTTGTGGCGTGGCGGTTGTGGACTCTTCCGTGTCGTGTGGGTGGGTAGTCCCTTCGTGTGCGGTTACACATGTTCGGCTACCCTTCTTGTACATACATTTCTACCGTCTTAATTGAGGCGAGCTCCCGCCATTATTTAAAAAAAAACTCTAGTATGATCGAGCGGCAGCATATGAGGAAACAGTGCTCATCAAGGCGTTTGTACTCCACAGATCGTATCAAGGTGTCCTACTATTCTCCGGATATTGCCAGCCGCTTAGGCACCAATCCCCAAATGAACTATTTTTAATCTTAGATTAGATAGGAGCAGGAGTTTCCAAATCTTCATCCATTTGGTCCGTCTGAACACCTAGCTGTTCGTTCTCTCTTCCTTTCGCATCAAAGTGCAGGCAACACAATCTTCATGACCAATAATCCACAGGCATAGATAAAAAATAATAAAATATATATCTTCTGCGTTCCCATCCCAAACAATATCGCGGTACAATTCTTTTTCACTGCCTATCAATAGACGCCGGGCAGAAAAATTTAAAATTCACTCGTCTAAACTTAGAACTTAAGAAGCCCTAAGCACTTGGCATGTACCAACAAACAGGATTAGACCTGAGCACAAAGAACCGAGCAATACTTGCACTTAACAAGAAATCAGACTAGAGCAACACATGAGGCGGGAAGAAAACCCCAAAAAGGATCGTATTGTTGTTGGTTTCAGCAACCTAATAGATACAAGTAAGCTTTGTGAAATTAACAGGAACTCTGAACCGCAGCAACCTTGTTCAGTAGCTGAGATTGCAAGTTAGCAATGATGGTAGAATATCGGAACAAACCCCCATACCCTTAGTGACACCACTTGCAGGCTCAGGCTTGGAATCAGGAAATTATGGCTTAAGCCTCTGCGGGTCACGGGGAACATTGAGGTCTTCCTGATGTTGTTTAGGGCGCAGAACAGCATCACGACCCTCTCCAAGCCCACCCCGAAAACCACCGTGTGGAGGTGCACCATAGCTACAATGGGCAGGGAAACATATATGTCAACATGAGTACCAAACAAGAGAAGATAGGCGAGAAAGTGTACCCCAACTGATCAAGATTAAAATTATGGGCATATAAGGCACCGACATACCTGAAGGATTCAATGTACGCCGAGATAGTGCTCACATCAATTCCACACTCTGTTGCACGCTTGGCCAACAACTCAGGAGTGTGTATCCTTTGTGCTCCAGATATTATCTCCTCGCCTGTAATATCAGCGAAATTGGTTCAGCTCATTATTTGGATGTCCATGAGTTATGTTTGAAGTTCAGAAGGAACAAGCGCACATTTGCTTTAATGAAACAAATACATTTGCTCAAGTGAAAAAAAAATTCTAGAGGAAGCTTAAACTGCAGCATGTCAAAACAAAATCTCAATTATTTGACAATGCTAACACTAATGGATTTGTTAGGAAATAGCTGAAAGTGAACAGATCGTCCAGTGAAACATGACTTCATGGTCAAATTACATTCCCAGAAGACAAGCAAAAATAGAGGAGTCTAGCAACAACATGTTTTAAGTTTGCTGAAGTAAATATAGCAGCTAAGTATAACGGAAAGTACAACCCTAGCAGTAAGGGGTGTAACGCTGAACAATAAAAAAACTATTTATACATCTCAAACCCAAAGGAGACAACTCTTAACAATTTAGAAAGAACAAATCCTGTCCATGCACATTTATTATAAATAAAAAGCAATAGAGATACATTAATAGAACAAGAACACATATAGTTTACTTTTACTGTTACAAATTGGAACCAGAAATCAAATGATTTCTTTGTGCATAATTGCTTATAAAACACTACAGCATTAAAGAGGCATCGTATATACTTACAAAAGAAAAGGCTTGCCCAAGTACATTTATTTACATGATCACGAGGCATGCCAAATTACTACATGGCCTCAGAAACAACATTTGCAATCGTAGTGCTTACCTCGAATGAAGACATCAAAAGAATTGGTGTAAGCTGGGTTGTCATAGCAGGGCATGGTGTAGAACGGACGTACAGCCAACGGATACCGATACAAGATGAAAAATCTGTGTTATACCTACAAATAACAAAGAAAGTTGTTATCGAACTATAAATTAGTGAAACATAATAGCGCTGTAGAGTTTACATACTTTTCCCTCACAAGCCGACCAAGTTTTTTCTCAGCTTCAGTATTGAGGTCACCCATAGGCTCAATTTCTGTTCCCGCTTCCTGTTGATATGATAAATCAACAATTTATTGTCTGATTTTAACTATAACAAAATTGGCAGTAGTAACTACTTCCACTGACTTATATAAGTCCATTTAGACTTGTGTACACAAATTAAGGTAGGTGGAGAAAAGACCGAATTGCTGCTATCATTGCTATAGAATAGAAAAAACGGTTAGCTTGTTTACTTCATGTCATGTATTACTAGGTGTATTTAAATAGGGGCAACACAAGGAAATGGAGATAAAAAAAAAAGTTGCATGGATTTGCTGATGGACCTGTATACGGTTTGAGTCTGAGATGGCTATGGACTCATATTGGGGATCAGAGATTTATTTCATGATCATATATTTATATACACTATGCAGAGCAAGCCTAGACTATGCAAGAGACAGCTGCAACAGCAAGTATGTACCTTCAACATTTGAACCCCTTCCTCATAAGTGAGCTTCAAGGTTTTGTCCAGATACTGCATAACATTATTAGTGACCTGTCAATCTCTTGAGCTATACAGAACCCAGAGAACCGCATAGTCAAAATAGAAAACAAACAAGAATCTTTACCTTCAGAGGTTCAAAAGGATACTGCCTGTTTATTGTTTCGAGTTCTGTCTTGCAGTTTTCAGTCAAGTGTTTAAATATTGATACAAATAAGCCATCTATAATGTCACAGACCTGTGTAAAAAATATAATTAACAATGACTGCTTCAGACAATTAAACAATGCATTCTTCTTAAAATCTTACCTCAAAATAATGTTCCTTGATCTCCATTTCAGCATCAAGACCAACAAACTCACAGAGATGCCTATGTGTGTTTGAATTTTCTGCTCTAAACACAGGGCCAACCTCAAATACTCGTTCAAACCCACCACAGATAGCCATTTGCTTGTACAACTGAGGAGACTGTGCTAAACAAGCAGGTTGACCATTGTACGGAAGCTTGAATACAGCTGCACCTCCTTCACTAGATCCAGAAATCAATTTTGGGGTGTGGATCCCAACAAAGTACTTTGACAACAAAATTCTCTGAATTTCTGCACATGTTCAGAAAAAAGAATACATCAACATTCAGTACTTAAAAATTTAGATAATAAGAAATCCATATGCTTGGCACCTCGACACACCACTGATGTAAAATAAGAAATCCATATGCTTGGCACCTCGACACACCACTGATGTAAAATGCCTCAGGTCACCACAACCTCACCCTTCCATGTGTTTAATTAATTAATTACATCGTGGTGGTTGTTAGCCTGAACACATATCAACACACAAGGCACACAACACCCAGGTATGGATGTGATGACTAATTGTTTTTTCATGGTCATGTATATATGCTTGCTAGGTTGATCTGCCGATGGTTTTTTTCTGGGGGTAGTTTCATTAGTTCACATCTGTCTGCTATCTTGGCATAGTTGGTTGAAGTGAAGCTCTATCTGCCACATCCACATGGAATTCTGAAAAAACAGCTCTATCTTCTAGGAATACTAATGTCTACACACTTAAAGGGGCCTTGGAACAAGTTTTGTTCTTTTTCTGGACTGGTTAAGTCAATTAAGTGGGTAGGCACTTCCCCAGCAGATAAAGCTCACATACATTAAGAGAAAAAATTGCACTTACAGCAACGAGTGTATTAAAAAAGCAACCTAAGCAAAATAAAGCTAAGCAACAACGTGGAAAGTTATATAATGCTCTGGGCAAATAGAAACAGGCAAAGGGAACCTTTAAAAGAAGACCATCAGAGTTGCTTACGAACACTCTACACCTATATATTGTATTTAGTAATTTTTATTAATCTTAGAGACTTTTATTGATGTTACTGTTAAAATTTTCTAGAGACAGGGTAACTTCGCTAAAGTGACATTGGCATGGATACAACAAACTAATCATTTGTCATGATTAAATTATTGCACCTGCTTCATCAACTAAATGTTTAAAATCTAATGAGCCACATTTGTTTTCGAAGGGAAACATGGATTTTAAAGCCCACAACTACATATTGGCATGGATCCATACTACTTCCACTCTATGGCTGCATGGACCAGGGATTTGTGTTGCAGAGTATGTGCAATTGGATATGCTTCTTGTATGAAATGTTTTTGTATGGCCTTAACGATAAATAGTACATACACTGAAAATTTCGTTTCCTAGTCAAAACATCGATTAAGAAGGATGCGAACAAGGGGATTTTTTATTTTGACTAAATTTTGAAACAAATTGTACTGCCACCCCCAAAAAAATGTATTTCTGGATCCACCCCAGCTCTGGATCCACCCCAGCTTATGGTACAAACTAGATTGTTTGTATTTCATATTAAAACTTGAATTATAATTGCTCATGATTTCGTGGAAACTCAAGTAATATTGATGATTGACTACTGACTGAATGTTGTGAACCTCATGTTCAAAGCAACATTTTTTATTGGTCATTTAAACTCAAATTACCGTGGAATCATGAAATCATTTTTTCCAGCATGATCCTAGTTAAAGCCTAAAACATAAATCATACTGCATGCTATCTCGTGCAACACAATACATACATGAATGGTTAAAAACTAACAATAAAATAGTATGGAACACTCACGTTTTCAACTTGACACTGGATCCGGAATATGGCTTGATTCGCGGGTGTCCGTAGATCAATAGCTCTGTAGTTCAAGCGGGTATCTTGACCAACACGAACAAGCTTTTCTCCAGCCTTCAATCGTACGAATCATGAAAAGCTAAGCACCAAATTTGAGTGCTTCCTTGAACAGAATGCAAGGGAAATAGGATGTGCGTAAGGCATACCAGTTCAGCCTTCTCAAAATCTGCCTCACTCCGAGCCGCATCTTCAAGGTTAATTGGAAGGGTCGGGATAGCCCTATTGATGCAATAGATCTTCCTCACTTGAATCTCAACCTATAGATTACATCCAAAGCGACCACAGAGACAATCCATTCATTAGTTGAATATAGATAGTCATGGAATCGAAACAAACCATGTTTGCAGAAGCATGCAGTATATTGAAGCATGGATTAGGCTACATCAGCGAACCTTTACTGACAGCAATCCAACAAGCATATGTACAAACAACTAGTGATCCCATGTTAATTCATCAGCCTAGCTACAAACACCAGTAAATATACTACTAACATGTATGGGATCATTTGGTACCGGTTTCACTACTCGTGATGATAAGAAATTATTATATTTGCGTGCAGCCAGGGATGAATTCCATCCAAATCAGGAGACAAGTCAGACGAACCTGCTGTGTGGTGGCCTTGAGGGGACCCTCGGGTATGGAGACGACGCCTTCAACGTCGACGATGGACTCCTTGCTGAGGGCGGTGGCGAAGCGCACCATCTGCGTGCTGACGCCGGCGTCGGCGCTGGCGACGAGCAAGCACTGCACGGTGCTCATGCTCTGGCGCAGCACGAAGAAAGCCATCTTCTTGCCGACCGGGCGGATAGCCTGCGCGGCTCCGCGGACAAGCACGGAACGGCCCGCAAAAGATTTGTCGAGGTCGCCGATTTTTGGACCACGAGCGACCGGAGATGGCCTTGGACTGGATCTCCTCGACGGGGACATCGCCGTAGTTGGCCGCAAAGGGTCCTCGGCGTCGGCCGCCTGCTGCTGCTGCTGCTGCTGGCGCTGCGCCGCCTTCTCCGCCTTCCTGGCGTCCTTCTTCTGCTGCTTCTTGCTGAGGGTGGCGGCGGAAAGGTCAGCAGCTACTTCCTCTGCCGCGGCGGTGGAGGGGGCGGGTGGAGGCTCCGACGACATCGTGGCAAAGACGATGCAGGCCACTGCGGGAGAGAGCGCTCGGCAGGTTGGAGCAGTGGAGGTCCGCGGGCGGCAGAGCCGCGGAAGACGGCGGTCGGCGGCTAGGGCTAGCGGAGAGAAGGTCGGCGGGGATTGTGTCGCGGCGATTATCTTGTCTCCGAGATTAGACCCAACAAATTTAGCTGGGCCAAGTTTAAAAAGAACAAATTTAGCTGGGCCGAAACGGGTCGTCCTCAACAAATTTAAATGGGCTACCGGGCCTCTGTTCTTCGCCTTCACTTGCCTTCCACATCGGGAATTTAATTAAAGAGTAAATTTGTTGTGGAGAATCTTGTCGGCCAAAGACGCCCACGTCGTTCAAAATTTTATTGGCCCTCGGATCCTCGATCCAACGGTCCTGTTCCCTCCTCCGCACCCAATATAAACCGGCTTCAACCTAACCCTAGCTCTCTCCCGTGGCCTCCTCCCTCTCCATCATTTCTCGGCGGCGCTCGAGCCCGGCCTCCCCCATCCCCGACGCGCCTCCTCCCGGCTCTCCTCTCTCGCGATGGCAGCTTTGTGTGGCGGCACAGCCCCTCGGCGCGGCGGTACGCCAGCCTCCAAGTGCGGCGGATGGCGCCAGGCGCGGCCGCGCGGGCATGCAGCCCCCAAGCGGGGGCGGCGGCTACCGGGGCGGGCACCTCCCCGCGTCCGTCCGACAAGAGCGCCGCAGCCCCAAGGTGAGGAGGCTCTAGGCTGGTGGCCGCCCCACGCCAAAGCGCTCGACGTTGCAACCCGGCCGACGGGGGTGAGAGGTGCCCGGCCCCGGCGGCGGGCGCGACAAAGACGGCGGCCGCGAGCAGCCCGGCGGCGGCGGCCGGGCACCGGCGGGTCTTGCCGCGGCCACCCCAGCCCCGGCCCGGCCGGGGCTGACGGCCACCCATGGCGTCAACCCTAGCTTCCGCATCCGCCTCTCCTCCCGTCCTCTCTCTCTCTCGGCGGCGTCAAGGGCCGCGAGAACGTTGCAACCCCGACGGGATCTCGTGCTCTTCGTTCGGCTTCCTCGTCCAGGTACAGCAAACCTTGGACCTCTCCCACTCCCCGTTCCACTGTTCTTCCCACTCTGATTCTTTTTGTGTAACACGTCCTGGCCTATTTAATTTTATTCTCTGTTATGGTCTGTTGGCAACATGTCCTGCCCAAGCACTACAACATAGGGAGATTAATCCTTTACAGGCAGATAAAACACTTTCAGTAAGTGAACCTGCACGTGTCTTCCTTCAAAAAATATGTTTGCCCTTTTGGATGGGTGGCTGCTACCTAGATTAAAATTTTTCATGGTGCAAAAAATATGTTTGTCGTTTTGGATGGGTGGCTGCTACCTAGATGGCTAGATTCAAATTTTTCATGGCACAACCTGTTAGCAGCGGTCTCTGCTTTGTCAGTCCTAAATTCCAGCTCCAACCTCTGAAGCATGAACCTCCTATCATTGTTTAAAGTCAACAATTTAAAGCTTCAGTTAGCTGCATCATCCCTTAGTAAGCAATTTTTATTATGCCAACAGCACTACAATAGCATGGTACAGGCAAATCTCTATGCTTTATATCTGCTTTATTTTCTTTCTTCGTAGTCTGACAGTGATACCTGGTTCACCGCACAGGCAAAGCAGCAACTTACATTTGATGCCTGCCTCAACACAGAGGATTCCAATTTGTGTATAGCTACCTACATGAAAATTATATATTTCTTCAAAATTGTTACTGTTTCCCTAGCACAGTATATCCATCTGATTCATGTTTGGTGTTCCATCTGATTCATGCTTGGCTTTCTACTCCTTGCCACAGCAAGCCTCATGACTAATCATGATATATCTATTTGAGATCTAATATGGCCACCTTGCATATTGGGCATAAAAACTTGGCTGTATGACCATCATCAGTTTTGGCCATTCATTCATGCTCTAATCTCTTGTTTCGATGCAGGTGATAGTTTGAACTCTTCCTTAGTTGGTATTGTTGTAGTTGAACCAGTGCTTTTGAAAGGCTTGGGCTACATCTGAAGAAGTCTAGGTAAAAAGTTTTCAGCCATAACAAGTCAATGATGTCTTTACTTCACATAGCTTGTTTTTTGTTTCTAGCTCAAAGTTTACATTTTCTGAATTATGAAGCATTTGGAATGACATCAGAGAGTAGATGCTCTGAAAAGGGTAGTGCATCTGCCAGTTATGTTAAATAAATGTCCTGAGCTATAAATAGTTGGATACAAAATGATCAAATTATATTGTTAAAATTGATGCTAGCTATAGGGTGAAATCTTGGATTTTACAAATGGAAATATTTCTGGGTCATTCTATAAATAGGGTGTACTGGACTTCAATATTATTACACGATGCTTGGCCTATGACGGTTTTCTTATATAACTCATCTTATACATCATTCAGTTGTGGGCCAAAGCTTCAAATACTGATGTTGTTTCCTTTATGATTGCATAGGTAGTGATGCCAAGCACATGGCTTCCCATTATTGAATTTTGAGAATTTACTATTAACAGTTCTTGCTAAATAGATCTGCAATATTAATCATGGTGTATGCACTGCCCTTAACTATTTATTGTCCCCTTGCAGATTAGGGAGCTGAACTGCTGGAGATAGGATCTAGAATGTTTTGGTTGGATCAGCCACATGGGATGCTTTCTTTTCAGCATTGGCCCCCTATCAGAGTATCAATATACAGGTACAAAACTGCTAGAGATGATCTAGAATTTTTTTTTCATGGTAATGCCCTTTTCTGTTCTCTGCTAAGTTCACCAAACTCCAAGTTAACTAATATTTTTACATGAGTTGCCTGTTTGCCAAACCATTTTCTGGTTGTTCAATGTCATAAGTGCACCGGTCTTATATATCCTAAGTCAAATGTGCAGCCTGTGATGTTTTTTGGACAATATTCATATCTCTATAAATGAATAGATGAGATGGTGATCTAACCTATCAAAATTTATCAGGTTTGAGAACTATGATGATAATGAAATTTCTACGGTGCTACACACTTAAGCTGGTTTATTTATAGGTCTGTAACTGGTTTGATATCCTATTTACAAATAGGATCTTAGGATCTTTGTAGCTAATTTTTATTGCAAAAGAACAGCAGTTCGCTCTCATGCTTAAGCATAGTTACTAAGCCTCAAATATAGTTGTAGTTGATTAGCTACTATACAAATCAGTATGATGGTACCCTTGGGTATAATTTGAGTTTGTGCCTTTCAATAACCTGTAAGTCTCAGAACCACTACATGGAACAATTGAATAGCGCTATTTCGATAATGAGCAGCTGCTGTTATGTGTAGTGAGCAGCGGGTATCTCGTGACTTTGGTTGGATTGACAGGACATATATATTATTGTTAGTGTCCTTATTCCTCTCAATCAGTTACCACGGTTTCACGGCGCATCTAGAGATTTGTTTCTACAGCTCATTATATTGTAGGCCTTGTGCAGATAAAACACCTGGGGGAACAGAGGACTTCTCCATTTTCCTGCTACTTCTGCATTTTGGACTGAAAGTATAGATTTACTTCAGCTAGCACCGACTTTATTCGGTACATATTCATAATCTTGGTGGCCATAATGGGCCTTTTGTCGCTTTTGTCTGCAGATCTATGTATCTTCAATCCTTGTAGGTATTCTTTGGGAACATCTAGGAATACATGATTAGTCCTGGTTTGGTAATTCAATGTGTTTGTCCATCTACCCATCTGAACAATCTTTGTAAGTATTTCTTGCATGTGCAGGCTAATATGTGATTAATGAGAGAATTAGACCACCTTGGAGTAGCGTTGTAGGTAATGATTGCCACTCATACATAGGTTGTGTATCAAAAATTCAAAATCTTGTTCCTCCTGTAGTATAACGAGGTTTGATGGGATTCAGTTTGGTATTTGTTACCAATGCTTTCCTGTCGTTTTCTACCAGTCTCATAATGTATTAGTCCTGGTTTTGCTGAAACTACTTAAATCACAATCGAACATTGCTGTTGACCTGAACCTGATGCATTCTATTGTACACATCTTGGGTCCCCGCATGTCCCGCAAGTACTATAAAGGGTCATGTTTTCCAGCTGTGAGGTAGAACATATGGCAAGATTAAATAGATCATTTGCTGAACCAAATTATGGAAAAATACAACCACTAAATTAGCTAGTGGATTCATACTACCATAAAAGATGAGATTTAAAAAGGTAAGCGTCATTGTATTTGGAAACAACATGATCCTAGCACATAAATATCCATTTTTGAGGGCGACCAGGTATTATGAGGTTAGATAAAAGAAGAAATATCATCAATTGCCTAAACTATCAGCACTGATATGTCGTCCTTTGCAGCGCCAAGATCACTTCTTGCATCTGTAGAGCTAGGGTTCTTAGGCACGATCATCCAAATTCTATTCATTAGATCTTTGTACAGCCTGGCTGAAAACATGGTTGATAAAGTACATCAATTACCTTATTTACACGGCTACATGGACTGGCCTCAGAGGCGACACTGTGGAAAACAATTACGTAAACACATGTAACATATGAACTACATTTGTGACCATATCACTTTGTACATGTTTGCCTATTACTCTAAACTAACTTCTCATATGTAATATTTCATGTATATAGTGTTTCTCAAGACTGTACATGTTCATGTTGATTTATTATATCAATATATAGTGTGCGATCATCTAATACTAGGTTCGATCATCTAATATTAGGTTTTTAAGTCTTGATCTGTTGATCATATCTCTTATCATAGATCTCAAGGTTCCATTTGACAAACAAAACATATCTGCTCATGCCCATGCCGGCGCGCATGGGCGCCGCATAAATCACTAGTAGAGTGTAAACTTTTTGAGGAAATTATTTTCTTTGCCATCTTCAAAGTTCCTCTTTTATTTTCTTGGCCCTTTTTTTTCCGCCAACTTGCTTATTTGGTCTACTTTTGAAGTTTCCTTTGGTTATTTGGCCCTTCCGTCGAGTTTAGATGGGTAACGGTGTTAAGTAGTATGAGAAATGACATTTTTACCCTTGAGACCTAATGAAGAGATTAGCAAAATGTTTGTTCAAGGGTCCCACAATATTTGACATTTTTACCCTTGAGACCTAATGAAGAGATTAGTAAAATTTTTTAACATTTTTACCCTTCCTCTTATTTTCTATATTGTTTGTTCAAGGGTAAAAATGTCATTTCCTGTAATACTTAACACCATTACCTATCTAAACCGACGGAAGGGCCAAGGAACCAAAGAAAACTCAAAAGTAGGCCAAATAAGCAAGTTGGAGAAAAAAAAAGGGCCAAAAAAAAAATAAGAGGAACTTTGAAGAGGGCCAAGGAAATAATTTCCTCAAACTTTTTCTATTGGAAGTAGGAGACAATTTTGGTATTTGGATTGGAGCCCACATAATCACCCACGTGACATATGATAATTGGAAGTAGAGGGCATTCCGCTTCAGAAGAAAAGAAATAGCTTTAGATTCTGGTCCGCCTGTGTTTTAATTTTCACATAACCGATCCGAGATGGAGCTTGAGCTAATCTGGAGTCTTGTACACCACATTTCAGGAGCACACTGAATCTAACAATGCCACTGGTTTAGGGGCGTCTCCAATGGTTATCAAATCGCTAACTAGGAGGAATCCTATTGGCTATCAATGACAACTTACAAATAGCTAGCTAGATGAGACATATCAATAAGAAAAAAAATAAACACTATAGTTGAGAGTTATGTGAGAGAGATGTTTCTAGGAGATTGAGCTAGATTAGACATTTATTAGTCGCTAGCTATTTGGGAGTCGCTAGCTATTTGGTCTCTCTTCTCGATAGCCAATGAGCGTGTTACTTTTTTATTATTTTTATACCTCATCTAGCTAGCTATTTGCAAATTGCTGCTCATAGCCAATAGAATTCCTCCTCGCTAGCTATTTGATCACCATTGAGACGCCCTTATTTTTTGCGTGCATGCTGCTGCTCTCTCATGCACAAGCAGCTGATCATTTCAGCCCCTGAGGAAATACACCAGACATCCGTATGTCCTGTACTTTGATGTCCCTAAGGGAGCTACAAGTTTGGATAATTGATTATGAAATGTGCAAATTATGGGAGCGATAGCGCCCAGACATGTAAACAGACGGACGCACGCGCGCTGTTGCGCCTTTCCCACCGGGCCCGACCCACCTGCCCTCGCCCGCCTTTACGCCCTTTGCCCCCACTTGCCCCCGCCTACTAGCCGACGCCGGCCCAACCATGAGGTAGCTTGAGCTTGAGCTTGACCTCGGCTCTACCATGAGAGAGCATAAAGGGTGGAAGAAGAAGAAGCAACACTCGATCTACTTTTAAAATAGCCGAGAACTAACAGATAAAACATACACATGAAGGTAGTTGAAATACTTGAAACTTCAATCTGAAATATTAGAAAAACACACTTCGATCTACTTTTGAAATATCCGGAAATATCAATTGAAACGCACTTTCATTCTCAAACGCTAGAAAAAAAACACACTCGATCTACCTTTGAAACATCCGAAATAACGGTTGAGACATACGAATGAAACTAGTTGAAACACTTGAAACATCCCTTCTAAAACATCGATGAAACATATCTCTACAACATGTGAAACACTCAATCTACTTTTGCAACATACATATGGTTCGGTTGAAACAAACCTCTGAAACAACTGAAGCAAACAAATAAAACATTGGAGATTGAAACAACCGAAACAAAACAATTGCAACATCAACTGAACCTCTACCGCAACACCCGTGAGATAACCATTGCAACATGACGAGCAAATCTCGGCGAACACTAGCCACCGCCACACCCCTTAGATCCGGATCGATAGGAGAAGTATGCAGTAGGATGGAGGGAGGAGAAGGCGGAGAAGAGCTCAAATCTAGAGGAGGATGAGGTGGAAGGCTGAGGAGAGCTCGGATCTAGAGGAGGAGGAGGAGTCACCCTCGGCATTTTTTTTACTGAAAACCGATAACCGAACCGAACCGAACCGAATCGAAACCGAACCGATTTACCATAATAACCGAACTTCCAATGACATGCCCCCAACGACTCAACGAGCCCATAACCCACCGAGGCCACCAACACCCGGGTCCACCCCGATCCCATCCCTCAACGCGACCCTCGACCTCACCACACTCGCTCCGAGCGGTGCTCTAACCCCAGAACCCTAGCGGCTAGCATAGAGGGCGGCAGCCGCACTATCCCCGTGCCGCCACGGCGCGACCTAGCAAAGGGTCGGCGGCAAGGTACCCCCGCAAGACCGCCGATTGGGGGCGAGAGGGCCAACGGCGGGCTCGGCGTTAGTTCCGGCGGGCGCTTAGCGTAGGCGAGAGCAGAGGCCGCGGGGCTCAACAACGATTTTGTCGCTAATCGGTTTTTTTGTAAAAACCAAAAACCGAATTAAAACCAAAACCAATTGGTCGGTTTCGGGATTTTGCCAAACCGATCGGTTTTGTTTTTTTTGGAAATCGAATTATTTTTACCGAACCGAACCGAACCCGAATTTTCGGTTTTACCGAACGCCTGTGGTGAAGGAGGAGGGCCGAGATCCAACCAAGGACCTCACCTAACTCGTCGGTAGCCATGCACCCGGAGCTCGTGGAACGTGAGGGAGAGAGAGCGGAGGGGAGTCGCGCGGCTCGCCGGAAATCAATGTCGCCGCCCCACCCGGTGCATGGAGGTCACGGCCGCGCTGGGGCGTGGAGGAGGTAGCTCACCGCCGTCCCGGCGTGGAGGGCGGGGAGGCGCACGCAAGGAAGAAGGGAAGTAGGAGGAGCCGCAGTCGGTGGGGCGGGTCGCCGGTAACATGCGCCCAAACGTATGTGAATAACAATTACCGATAAATTATGCGTAGTGACACTCGGGCGACCACTAGTTTTGAAACAAATTTGACCACCGATAACTCACGCTACAAAACTCGAACACAACTTCAAAACATCGCCTCTACCGAGTAGTTTGTAGTCGGGCAAAAAAAAAATTCAGCGGGAGGGCATCCAACATCCCAACCATGCTTAGCTTCTCGGCTTTTTACCTTGCGCCATTCCCAGCCTTCTTCTCAGCTTTCCCTCTCATGCCTTTCTGGCCACCCTTGGCGCCTTTGCCGCCCTACTTCCCTTTCTTGCCAGTCCCGCTGGACCTCTTGTCTTTCTTCATTCTTGGATCCACCAACACCTTCCCTTTGCCAGCCCTCACCTGAACCCCCTTCTTTGCAACAACATACTCCTTTCGAGGCTTCTTTGGCACCGCCTTCCCGTAAATCTGGTCAATCATCTTCCTCTTTGATCGTTCGTTTATGTCATTACGTCCGCTATAGCATCCGCCTTTTGGCGTGCCTTGTCAAGTTTCTTCATGGCAACACGCTTCTTCCGAGCCTTAGCCTCTGCGACCTTCTTGGATGGGCGGGCATCAATCTCCTTAAACCGAGCCCTCATCGCGGCTACTTCCTCACGTGTAACGGGGCTTCTGGGGCCGCCTATGCCTCTTTTCATCATCAACAAAACCGGTTGGGTAACCCTTCGTCATCAAACATGTGCTTGTTGTGAGCATCATCAAGCATCCGCTCTCTCTGTTTCTTCCTCAAGCATCTTCTTAGCATAGGCTAGTACTTCAGCCCTTTTGTAATCATCGAGATCATCCTCCGATTCATCGAGAAGATAAAGATGAATCCTCTTCAATTCGGACAGGAGTTCTGCTGGTACAATCTCAAAATCTTCTTCTTGCCGCAAACGTTGTGCTTTTAGCCGCCTTTTCCTTTTGCCGGTATCCATCTTCTTATTCCTCTCCAAACTCTCCCTTTCATCTTCGTGTCACCGCTTAGTAACGGCCGGTTGCTTCGCGAACACATCGACTATACCATTGCTTTACAACCGCTCTTTAGTTGGCCTCCGTTCATCTAGAGATAAAAGAAGGGGACTGGTCTCCCGATCTTGATCTTCATCAAAATCTTGATCCATTTCAACACCACCATCATCTTCACCTCCCTAGTAAGATTAAAAGATAATAAGAACAACTATATCACCTTAAAACTCTACAACCCTCTATATTGTAACCTAGAAAAATAAATTGCATAGAATTGTACATTACATAGAAAAATAAATCGCATAGCATTGTACGAATCTCGTGCTTTGGCTGCTGTATTACCTCTAACAGTGTCATCAGACAAGATCGATTGATTCGTTTTGCACGTTCTTGTTTTATTTCACCACCCTTTGTAGTTACAAAGCGCTCATAAGCTTCATCAAGCATCTCCTCAAGCCGGGCATCATACCTGATGTGAACAATGATTACTTTAAACGTTTGACATTACAGGTTTTCTTTTTTTAGAAATATAAGGATGTTTGATTACTTAATTACGCTTTCTCGATGGTGTGGATGTTCAAAAATTTACCTCTTTGTTCCTCGTCGAGAATCCATTTCCTCATCGAGTCCCGAGCGCTTTTGAGTATCCTCTTTCTCATTGTCTCCAATTTCATCTTCCACATCAAGCTCGCTGATTGAACAGCTTGAAGTTCTTTTCCACCCTAAAAAGGAAAAAATGAATATAAAAAACTTAAGAATTAGATGATCATGAACGAGCATGCTCTTTAGATGCTTTTGCAAAACCATTGTAAAGATAGCACAAACACGGCCGATTAGAAGTTTACTTTTACGTAAATCCAAATAAAGTGAATCAAATTTGTTGATGTGTTTTAGCAAAAATGAAGGCTGCTGCATTTAGAAATAATTGCATGCAGGACAGCGAGGAAACTCAAAGAGAGGAAAATGTGTATTGCTGTTTACTTAAGTCTAACAAATGGGGAAAACAAGTTCAAGCTCTTCCAGTGAGCTATTAGTATAAATTTGAGCAACAGGTAATGCCACCAAGTAAACATAGCACATAACATGACATCTGAAACAAGCATGATACCTTAATAACACTAATAGAAAACAAGTCAGGATCGCCATAATCATCTCCAAGAGCATCAATTTGCATTCTGTCCGCCTTTGCGTGTTTTTATCCCCGGAATGAAGAGACCCAAGATGTCAGCATAAATCTCGAATCAACATCATATTGCAAAAATTGTATTATGTGTTTCATAATACCTTTGCTCGACGCTTTGACAAACGCTTTCTCTCTCTCTTTTCTTTCTATCAATGACACTGGTCAATTCTTCCATTTCATGTAGAAGTACATCATCATCTGTGGCCTGTGTGTTCTCCCCAAAGCATCATTGACCTTTGGGGTGACTTGTGAAGATGTTGACAAAGTGATTTTCGTAAGTTTAATTCGCCATCTAACATGGTCATGCAATAGACATAAGATTTACATCCTCCGCACAGCTCTACTTATAGACATGTTTGGGTTATCAACTTATCATAACTATTTAAATGGACAGAAATAAACCATATGGGAAAATTGAATGGCAGATAAGGTACTCACTTCAAAATATGCTTGAAACTATTTTTATCCAACAGAAGTAAGTCCTCACAGAAATTTTTTATCTGGCACAAACAAAACAATCAGCCTTAAGTACATATACTATATAGATGGAAAGATAAGCCATGCAGTATGCTTAGCGAAGGCATCGATTCCTTACATCATCTGTTGTAAGCTCATGATTCTTTATTGGCAGGGGATTCTGGATTATCAAATGAAATTGCATTGTAAGAGCCCAAAAATTCCAGTGGCGCCTGGGACGTCAGACCATATAAAGTCTGATGCCAAACCGACTTTCCGCAATGTCGTATTCCCTTCTTCATACCTACATACAAGTTATTGATATCAGTGTATAACAATCTATTGAGCCATATTGTCCACCAAAGAGGGCTTTGTGTAACAAAAACTTAAAGCTACAACTTCTACAGGAAGATTCCACCAAAGTTATTCAACATAGAAAGAACAGCATATGCCTTTTTAACAAACCCAGCTCCAAGACTGGGTAAGGAAAAGGGATGTGATACAGATAGGCTTGGTAAGCCAAGCTAAACACCGACTCTCGTATGAAAATAAAAACAACAATTGCAGCCTTAAGTGCAGTGAGCCAACACAAACACCCAGCCATTCTTATGAACATAAACACTCTCAGTGATGCACCATACACGAACCCGAGTACCGTTGTTTTTGTTGAACAAATTCACAAACAATTAATTCTTGTTCATTGAAATGCCCAACTGATTATGTGACTTTAAAAATGCTGAAATGGTGAGAACAAACATCTCAATTGCTTACACGAATAACAGAGTAACTGGTAAACTTTCACAATACCAACAGCAATGCACTTATTTACATGTGAGCAGAATAAGGATACTGGAAAACATGCTGTTATAAACTTATAATCAACGTAAGAAGTGGATATGTAACGTGAGAATAGGTAGAACATTACACTCCACTGACACTGCTAATCATGCAAACAATTATCATATAAAAAAAGATGCATACTTTCAGAAGGGGAAAAAAAAAAAAAGCAGGCAAACTCCAGCAATTGTGTGAAAAAAGGGGTGGCCTACCCATCACGGTGTCTCTTTTTCCGATCATCCATAATATCCCTAGACTGCAGAGCACAAAACATTTCCAAAATCAAGGTATGCTGGCAGAAAAAGTAAAAGAAACTAGACAGTTCAGACACGTGGCTCAACATACTTTGGTCTGTTCAGGAACCACACTGAACAAGTGCTTTATATCAAGAAGTTCTGGTTGAATCTTTGCAGGAGCCTTGTATTTCAGGCAGATGATATAAATTTCAGCAGATGTAGACCGACTTGCAGAAGGTTTAGTCACCTTAACCTTCTCAAAGAACTGCAAGCCGAGATGATCATTTAATGTTTCAATTAACCAAATATGAAAAAAAAACTACAAAACATTTAGTGAATACACACACCTGTTTAAGACAGTACATAATAGCGTTGTAATCTTGAGACCTAAAAACCTGTTGAAGAAAAAGAACAAATGATTAAACGTGGACTGAAGTGTGAGACAATGAGAACAATGAAAGAAAGCTGATTCAACAACTGAAGGAGATGAGTTAATTAATAATAAAACGTATGACAACTCGGTAAGGTATAAACTGTCAAAACCACTCAACATGTCAGAAGAATGGATACTACTTCACTGTGAACCAAGGAGCACATATCTATACACAAAAATAACACCTGCCACTCATTTAGAAGTTAGAAGAGATTTTTGTAGTGTATTTTCAACAAAGATAATTTTGCATTCATATATTACAAGGAAAATAAGCATCATGCTTAATTACAAACTGAAGCCAATGGGCAATGGCTACAAGCCTACAACATTGAGCATTCTGCTTCTGTAGAATCCTTTACCTTGGTGATGAAGGCGCCCTTGGGAGCAAGGAACATGGTAGCTAGGCGCAGTGCGTCGATGACCAGCGCTGACTGCGATGTGGCCTCCTGCGCCCAGGCACCACCGACGTTGGGCGACCCGTCGTGGAGCACGACGTCGAAGGCGGAGACGCCGTTGGAGTCCATGAGTCTCCGAACCGCTGCGCGGCACTTGGTGGTGGTGATGTCCTCGGTGAGCGAGTGGGCCCCGCGGATGGGGCGGATGGGGACGAGGTCGACCCCGACGACAAAGGCTCCCACGGGGGCATGGTTGACGGCCACCTGGACCCACCCTCCCGGAGCGGCGCAGAGGTCGAGCACCGAGCGCGCCGTCGGGAGAAAGCGGAACCGCGCGTTGAGATGGAGCAGCTTGAACGCCGCTCGACTCCGGTACCCTTGCTCCTTGGCGAGGTAGTAGTACTTGTCCTGGTGCTGCTTCCCCTTCGCCTTGCCCATCTCCGCCGCCGACGAGACCTCCGTGGTTTGGGGTTTGGAGATCGTTTTGCTCCGCGCTCCGGCGGCGGGAGGGCTCGGTGGCGGGTAGGCCGTAACCGGTTATTTGGCCTGGGCCTTTTCCTTTTATGGGCCTCTAAGAATGGGCCGAAGACGTCCCCTTCTCACGCCGCCTACCACACGCGTAGGCAAGGCGCAGTCGCTCAGCAGCCGCCGGCGACGAACTTCCGCGGAAGCCAACGGCCCTAGCTACGAGGCGACGAGTTCTTCTTCCTTCTCCACCGAGGGGACAATGTGTGGATACAACAACCTCTGGGTTTTGGCGAGGCGGCGACAACGAGTAGTGACCGTGTTAGGTTTATGTCTAAATGGGCTCTTGGCGCCCAGCCCAGCCCAACACGAGTTTAGTGGGCCCCCATCGTGCAGCTCTATATATAGGAGGTGGGAGCCACAGCTGAGGGTATGAGGTTCGATCGCAGCCGCCACTACCCTAGATGGATCGAGAGGGCTCACCCTAACCCTAGACGGATCAAGAGGGCAGGTGGTGCTGCTAGTGACACCGGGCCTTCACCGCGCCGGAGATCACTTCTACATCAACCGTCGCTATCTCCATGCAAGGCTCTACATGGTATGTACTTTCTCTTCGCTTTTTCAACCCCTCTCTGAACCGATGAGCACTACACAGTTTATTTCCTATTAGAGGAGAGTCCACCCGTCTTGATTCGGCCCTCCTCCTGCAGTGCGACGAGATCTGGCGGCGGCCCCTCCCTTCCCTATCCCGTGGCGTGGCTGCGAGGTCCAGCGGCGGCACGGCCCTCCCCAGCACCTCCATGCGGCGGCGCGGCCCCTACCCAGCCGGATCTCGGCCCCGGCGGCCATATCCCCGCGGTGGCGGCGGATCGGCGGTGGCGGCCAGATCCCGACCCACGGTGGCGGATCCGGCCCGGCTGCGCCGGATCCACCCTAGCCCGGATCTAGGTCTGTTGGGCCTGGATGCGGATTTTTTTGTATTTTTTTATTTTTTTGGGATTAATATCGGTGTGTAGCTGACTCCATGCAAGGCTCTACATGGTATATACTTTCTCTTCGCTTTTTCAACCCCTCTACGAACCGATGAGCACTACGGTTTATTTCCTATTAGAGGAGAGTCCACCCGTCTTGATTCGCCCCCTCCTCCTCAGGTGCGACGAGATCCTAAGGGCGACCCCTCCCCTCCCTATCCCGGCGTGTGGCGGCGAGGTCCAAAGCGCGGCGGACCGACTCGAGGCAAGACGGCCCTCCCAAAGACCTCCATGCGGCGGCGGCCCCACCCGGCCGGATCTCGGCCCGAGGAGGCCGTATCCACGCGGTGGCGGCCAGATCCAGGCGGTGGCAGCCGGATCCCGACCATGGTGGCGAGATCCAGCGGCGGCGGTGGCCGGATCCACCTAGCCCAGATCTAGGCCCGTTGGGCTGGATCCGGATTTTTTTGTATTTTTTTATTTTTTTCTGGGATTAATGGTGGCGGTTTTTAGTCTCTAAAACCGTCACGATTAATCATTCGACAAACCGTGACCCTCCCTTCGTGGCACAAAAAAAAAAAACGCCACGGAAAATCGAATAGGTAGTAGTGTGGTGAGCTTATTTGCCTTTTTCTCAGGCCTTCTTCTTTTATACAAGTATTAACTATGCTATTCTGGATGCAGAGTGTATTAAATGCCTTAGTTTCCTTGTCTTAAAAAGGGTCTATGAGTTGGCTTACCTAAATCTAATGAAGGTTAGTCCAATTGAATCATCTGAATGTTTTTTGTTTATATATGCAGGCTATTGACCCAAGAACGCGCCTCTGTCCTTGTTATTAGTAAGATTGCATTTCAATGATTGTTTGTTTCCAACTATGGATACTTGTTGAAACCTACTTCAGAAATGCTGATTACATGGTTATGCTATTTGCCTTTTTGGTACTTGTATAAATTATTTGATCTCAGAATGTATGCATGGTAAAAAGAATGTATTGTTTTCTTATTGCAGGGATAGAGATCGATATGTTCAAGGAGATTACCATTTTAGACATGGTTACTGCAAGCATAATCCTCAGAAAATGGTTAAGACCTGGGCTGAAAAGGAAATGAGAAATCTTCTACGGTGGAATTCTTTTAACCAAAGAATGACCTTACTTATCAATTCATTGAATATCCCTTGCTAGTCACGCAAATAGGCAGACATTGGTTCTGATATTTGGATCCATACCCTTGTTACAGAGTGAGGGAAGCTGGAATCCGATGCCCTGTACCATTACTCCTGAGGCTTCATGTATTGGTCATGGAATTCATAGGTAAAATTTATATTAGTGTTTGCCTTCCAGATACTTGTCTACTTAATAATGTTTAAGCTGGTAACTTGTGAAGCTTGCTTGCATTAGAATAGTACTTCTAATTGTATTGCTGAATGCATCGTAATAAGTTGATTTGGTACCAGGAAAGGTGGTTGGGCTGCTCCTCGTCTCAAGGACGCTGCTTTGTCAGATGACAAGTTGCATGAAAGTTACTTTGAGGTACACGATATGTCAGACAACACAGTTGCAACTTTGTAGTTGTTGTATTGATGTGTGCCATGCATATCTGGTCAGTGACCAAAGATAGCTTGTAGGAAGTTTGCTGCAGGCTATCCCTTTTTATTCAGTGGCTGATGCTTACGCATAAAATTCTCTCTTTTCAGTTTAGATTTATTTTACTACTAGAATTTACAGTATGTATCATTTTCAGTTTTCTCATTTTACTTGCTGGACCTTTCAGATAATTACAACAATGCGGACTCTCTACCAAAAATGCAAACTGGTCCATGGTGATTTGAGTGAATACAACATTTTATATTTTGAGGTAGTTAAACACTTAAACTCCTGTTAAATAAACCCTTTTTTCAACATATTTTACTTTTCAGGTCAACTGTATTATTGAACAAAGCATTTTCGATGAAGATGTCGATGATTACCTGGAAAAGGTATTTTTGTCTGAGTGTGCCACATAAAAGCTACATGCATAAATCTTCTTGATTAACAATATTGTGTTTTAATCACAGACTCAGCAAAAGATTTTTTGAAATGGAGGTGCAGCTCCAACGATGACGAAATAACTCCAACAGTCATGGTGCAGGTAAGATTAGTTCAGTATTGTCATTGGCTTGGCAGTGCCATGAATGTAGCTTCACACATCTTAATAGCTTCATTCAGTTATTAATATCTTAATAGCAGATTCTGCTGATAGAGCTCACTTGCACTTACTTGCATAGGGCATGATTTCTCCTAGATATCTCACACTAGTTTCAACTGTCTGTATTTTATTCTGTTCCTTCTATTGTTTCCAATACCATGTGTAATACTAATGTAATCCATTTCTTTGCATAGACATTGGATTATGTGAAGCAATGTGAGGCAGATATTGTCAATAATGCAACGCTCATCCTCTGGCTATGAGCCAACAACAGATAAGCTTTATGACCAGCCATTGTTAGGATTTGTGCGGACTAAAAACACACATGTTGAAGCTGTATGCCTTAACTATTCCCAAGATTGAAAAAGACCAAATGGGTGCATTTCCAACACGTTGTCAAGAATTCGGCAATTGAGGAGCTCGATTAGTCATACTCACCACCACCAGCTCTAGGCCCATCGCCTGATCTCAGAATAAGTCACCACGGAGAGGGAGTTTATCTAAGCGAGAATGGGGTCGGGGCCAATGCTTCGTTTTGGCTTGATCTATTTCAACAAAATTCTTGTAGGAAAAAAGTGTCTGAGAAAGTTGGATAATCATAATCATTAGGGTATGATTGTATAGAGGTATATTTTAGTGATTATTTGAGCTGCCAGTTCTGTTTAGGGATTCTGTTGGATAATTCCTCACAGCTATTGAAGTTGTCAATCCACTTAGAAGAATTATCCAACAGAGAAGAATTATGCCAGACAACAAACAACTTCAAAAGCTGTGAGGAATATTATCCAACAGAATTGGTAAACCAAACTGGGCAACTCAAATAATCACTAAAATATACCTCTATACAATCATGTTGCCTAATGATTATTATTATTATCCAACTTTCTAAGACACTTCTTTCATACAAAAATTTTGTTGAGCTCTACAGCTTCAACAAGTTGGAATTGCGCCCATTTGGTCTTTGCAATCTTGAGCAGGAATAATCGGCACAAAATCCTTGCCATAGTCTGACTCCTTGCAAAAGCGCAAATGGTGGCTTTTGTTTTGTGTCACCTGGATTCTTTGGCGTGTTGCAGCTTGTAAAATGCAATGTCTTGAAAGCTTTGCAGGCGGAGGAGACCGACCAACAACTGACGGTGGTGAGCCCTCTCCCCCTCTCCTTCGATTCCTCTGGGTTTTGCATGTCCTCGTCCGGGGTTCTCCGACATGCATTCCCCACCTGAGGGAGGACTGGTTCATTCGGGCGCGTTCGTGAGGTCCTAGGATTTTTTTAATCGCCACGGTTCTTCGGTTTGGTTCATCTGCTCGTGAGTTTTCGATCAATTCTTCGGCGTGTGTTCGGATTTTTTTTTTTTCTTTGTGGAATTTTAATCTCAGTTGGTGTTTTATACTGAATGTGTTGATTTTTTTTTTGTTTTTTTTTTTCCTCCAAAGTGCTTCATGAGGAGGGTGCCGTGACTGTGAGGGAGACAACTCTGCGAGGCAACAACAGCTGGTGAGACAAAGGTGAGAATGAGATGATGATTGATTGATCACTAAGGCCTGGTTTTTGCCCTTTTTGTTTTGCTTGGACTATTGGATTCTCTGAGTGATGCCCATGTGGATTGACTTATGACTCCTACTCTCCTGATGCTTTGTTCACTGAATTAGCATGGATTCTCGGAGTATTGCTTACAAGCAAAGGAATCTATTTTTAAAAAAGATGATGTACTGTATGACACTCGAGTTCATTAAACCTTTTCAGTTTGTCTTTTTGATTGGGTAGTATTAATTGTTGTTTCTTGTGAAATGATTTTCTATAAGGAAAAAAATGATTCGTCTAATTCTACTTTGACCTGGTGAAGATCTTGTTCTGAAACTAATAGTATGAGTTATCTTGTCTCCAGAATTGTGGTTGTTCAAACTAGTAGTGGTAAATAAGTTTATCAAGTTGTTAGTCTTAAAAAGGTGATGCCACATATCTAAGTTATTAACTCTAACTACAAATTTCTGTACTGTACTACACTCGAGTTCATTAAAACTTTTCAGTCCGGCTGTTGATTGGGTAGTATTAATTGCTGTTGCTTGTGAAATGATTTTCCATCAGGGCAAAATGATTTATCTTATTCTACTTTGACCTGGTGAAGATCTTTTTCTGAAACTGATAGTATGATTTAACTTGTCTCTAGAACTGTGGTTGTTCAAATTAGTAGTGGTAAATAAGTCAAACTTTATCAAGTTGTTAGTCTTAAAAAGGTGCCAATGCCACATATCTAAGTTTTTTTCGAGACCGCGCCATTGCGCGCGTATTTCAGCCACATATCTAAGTCATTAACTCCAAGTTAATGCAGTGCGAAGAAAGCGAGAGGCGACCAAATGGCATCTGATTCCTCAGCTCTGCAGGCTTCATCTGAGTCGATTGCGGGTTCTTCAAAGTCCCGGACCTTCTTGTCAAACTGAGTGCCAAATGTTTGAGTGAACTGGATGTGGTTCAAGAGCCCAACCTTACACCTAGACCTCAAAATTTTCACTGGACTTGGCAACAATTCACCCAGATCATCCTCCGTTAATGTCAGCCAGAACCAGAAGATCTTGCTTGGTTACATGGTTAGACTTGACTTGTGGACACCCTCACTGATGAGGATGATAATTGTTGGTGTAATGTGTAAATTGTAGACTGTAGGAGGACTCTTTTGTAAGAATGAGATGAAATGAATAGAGAGAGTGAGAGCTGGACAGAGAGCCAGCCAGAGTCTTCTTCCCCCAAATCAACAATAATATGTCTGATGGGTAGTATCATGTCCCTTGATGATATCGTCAATTCAGAGGATTACACTTGTCTCCCGTGGCCCTAATCCTAGGACTACCCACATTTTTGGAGATCGTTTCTTTGAGTTTCAAGCTTAAGCATCTGATGCCTGTTGAGAGTAAGGGTGCTCAGAGTGTCTCATGTGAAAGAGGGTGCAATGAGCTTTTGTTGTTTCTGCAGTGAGAAGCTCAAAGAAGGGAAAGACATCTACGTCTATCAGTAAGTGATCCAATTTAGTAGATGAATCACTAGCTACTATTGGTGCCTTTTCATTCTTCAATATGCCTATGTCTCTATTGATAGTTGTATGATGTTTGGTAACCTGTAACAATTGTAGGGGTGACATCCTTGTGCAGCATGGAGTGCCGGGAAAATCTCATGGCAGATGAGATGGAAGAAGGTGAACCCATCATTTATCATCCTGCATCTCCTAGAAGCCCACCTTCTGATGGTGGTCCGATTTCCCAACTGATCCGTTGAGTCAGCTTCAGTAACAACTTGATATGGTCATATCTGAAGTGATGTCTGAGGTTAATAAGTTGCAGCCATGGATGTGATCATGTTTGCAGAGTTGTTGCCTGGAGATTTTGTTTGTTGCGGCACTGATGAATTTACCTCACCTATTGATTTCTTTGTTTTGCCTACTAATTGGATCCTCGAATTTTTGGAGGAGTCCAGAAAATGACTACCTCCGGTCATAATATTATCTTGATCGGAGATGGGTGTGTCATGTGTGTGTGTGCACGTCTCAACTTGAGTTTGTTTGCGTGGACCGCATTTTCAGGTGACTGTCATATGTTGATGCTGCTTATTATTGAACCTATGTTTTTGGTATTTTCAGAAATGAAATGGTAAACAATAAAGTCTTATATTACTTGTTTGTCACTTGATTTCATGATACCTGGCTCATGCCAAGGAGTACATGATTTGTTGGCAGGGGGTTCGCACTCCTATGCAAAGTATGCAATTGCTAGTCTCACAAGTACGTTTGCCCATTCACAGGAAAGTGTGCAGCAGTTCAGGTGACTTGTTAGTAGACGTAGGTGAAAGGAGGTGCGGAGACTGAGCTGGGAATCTGTGGGTTGGATTTCTCTCTGCGCCATAGATTGATAAAATAGGGAGTCGGTACTATCAGCTGCTTTTTCGGGCTTTCATCAGTCCATGGCTATTTTCAACATGCATTTTAATCAGGATTTTTGAATGTAGAAATCGTTACAAAAATATCATCTGTTTTTTCTTGGCCGTCCTATCAAAACACCCAATATCGTTTTAGAAGTATACAAAACTTGGTTTCCCCCGGTGATGTAGAACTCATTCAATTCCCAAGCTCATTGCAAAAATACTCCTCGTTTTAAATTCCCAAGATTATTGCCAAATGCTCTTAATTCTAAATTATAAGACGTTTTGGCTTTTTAAATTGTCAAGATTACGAGGACGAAGTGGTGGAAGCTTAGAGGGGAAGCGGCACAATCGTTTATGGAGAGGATGCTAGGCGAGGGGCCTTGGGAAGAAGGAGAAGATGCGGGCGATATGTGGTGAAGATGGCAACATGTGTACGGAAGGTGGCCTCGAAGTGTTGGGTGTGAGTAGGGGAGGCAAGAAGGAAGCGAAGGATACCTGGTGGTGGAACGATGAGGTACAAAGGGCTATTAAGGAGAAGAAGGAGTGCTTCAAGTGCCTCCATCTCGACAAGAGTGCAGCCAACATCGAGGGCTATAGGATAGCGAAGAGGGCTGCAAAGCGAGCTGTGAGTGTAGCAAAGGGTCAGGCTTTTGATGACCTTTACCAACGGCTAGGCACGAAGGAAGGGGAGAAGGACATTTATAGGATCGCTAGGATACGTGAGAGGAAGACAAGGGACATCAACCAAATCAAATGCATCAAGGATGGGACAGATCATTTCTTCAAGGACGAGGAGATCAAGGACGGATGGCGAGAGTACTTCGATAAGTCTGTTCAATGGGGAGAATGATAGTCCTACCTTTGAGTTGGGCGACTCATTTGACGATACTTTGTAGACGCTTTGTGAGGAGGATTCAGGAGGCAGAGATCAAGGAGGCTTTGAAGAGGATGAAGGGAGGTAAAGCGATGGGCCCTGATGGCATCCCCATTGAGGTGTGGAGATGTCTGGGAGCGAGAGCGGTAGTATGGCTGACTAAGCTTTTTAACCTCATTTTTCGGTCGAACAAGATGCCTGAAGAATGGAGGCGAAGTATATTAGTACCAATCTTCAAGAATAAGGGAGATGTTCAAAGTTGTACTAACTACCGGGGATTAAGGCGATGAGCCATACGATGAAGCTTTGGGGGAGAGGGTTATTGAGCATCGCCTACGTTGGGTCGACAAGTGTGACCCAAAACCAATTTGGGTTCATGCCCGGGAGGTCGACCATGGAGGCGATTTTCTTAGTACGGCAGTTGATGGAGAGATTTAGGGAGCAGAAGAAGGACTTGCACATGGTCTTTATTGACCTCGAGAAGGCATATGACAAAGTACCGAGAAACGTCATGTGGTGGGCCTTAGAAAAACACAAAGTCCCAACTAAGTACATTATCCTCATCAAGGATATGTACAAGGATGCGGCGACATGTGTTCGAACATGTGATGGCGATACGGTGACTTTCCATTTAACATAGGACTACATCAAGGGTCAAAGACCGAGCCCTTATTTATTTACTCGGTGATGGATGAGGTCACAAGGGATATACAAGGTGATATCCCTTGGTGTATGCTCTTTGCTGATGATGTGGTGCTAGTGGATGAGTAGAGCGGGGGTAAATAGGAAGTTGGAGCTGTGGAGGCACACACTAGAGTCGAAAGGGTTCAGGCCGAGTAGGACCAAGACCGAGTATATGATGTGCGACTTTAGCCCGACTAGGCACGAGGATGGGGACGTCACCCTGGATGGACAAGTGGTGGCCAAGAAGGATACTTTTTCGGTATTTAGGGTCTATGCTACGGAAGGATGGCGACATTGATAAAGATTTTAGACATAGAATCGCCGCAGGTTGGCTAAAGTGGCGTCAAGCTTCTGGCATCCTATGTGACAATAGGGTGCCACATAAGCTAAAAGGGAAGTTCTATAGGACAGCCGATTCGCCCGGCGATGCTATATGGTGCTGAATGTTGGCCTACAAAAAGGCGACATGTCCAAAGCCTAAGCGTGATTGAGATGCGTATGTTGCGTTGGTTTTGTGGGCATACTAGAAGGGATAGAGTTCGGAATGAAGATAGGGGGATAGGGTCTGGGTGGCTCCTATCGAGGAGAAATTGATTCAACATCGGGTTGAGATGGTTTGGACATGTTCAACGGAGGCCACCCGAGGCGCCGGTGCGAGTGGAGTTCTAGAGCGGGTAGATAATGTAAAGAGAGGTAGAGGTCGACCTAGACTCGACTCTTGGGACGAGGCGGTTAAGAGAGACCTTAAGGAGTGGAATATCTCCAAGGATTTAGCTTTGGACAGGAACGCTTGGAGGCTAGCTATCAACGTGCCTGAACCATGATTTTGTTTCCTTTTCTATCTACCCTATCTTTATCATTTTGTCTTGTGCCTTTTTACGTTCTTTTATACTGTTTCATATGGGTTTTATTTTTAGCCTACCCCAAATAGCTTGGGACTAAAGGCTATGTTGTTGTTGTTTGGCTTTTTTAAATATACTTTTTATTATGTATCTAGACTGTATATACAAGTGCACAGTAAAAACTATGTATCTAGAAAAAAATCCAAAGCGTCATATTATTTGAAATGGATGTACTTAAATCAAATAATACATAATACACTCAAGAGTTCAGATTAGTCTCGATATTATATGACAGATCAATGAATCGCCCGTACGATAAGTATACAACATAGTTGACATTTTGTGGTGACCAGACAGCCCAGTATTAAAGATGGGTTGCTGAGAATATATTGAGCTTACAGGGTCGATCACAGATAGAAAGTTTAAGCCATCACAATGGCAAAAAGATAAAAGCATTTTTTTTCTTGATCATATCCTTACAAACTCATGCTATCTAACATATTGTAAATACATAGTGCTAAATTAGATAATTGCAAACAAAGATGATTTAATTTTCAACAATGCTCACCGCACCATAAGTTTCTGTGAACACTACAAGACCATATTTGGGAACCTTGCAAACTGCTTCTAGCTGTAGCATCTACCTGCTCAAAACATTCCTTCCTGAGGCAAAATAGGTGTCTCTGGCTACAATTCATCTACCAGTAGCACAAGTAACACCTGAATCACTCAGGTATGAAAAACAAACGAAAAAAAGATCCTTATGCTCAAAACAGTTCATACAAAGAAGCAAAGTTATTTTCCCTTCTTCTGTTCTGGAGCCCTTGATCCGATAATATTACAGATGGGCTGATCTGGTGACTGAAGCAGCTTCAACGCTGGATGAACTTTGAGATCGCGCATCAACAATTTCTGTCCTACATCCAACTCACTTAGATCCACTTCAATGTACGGTGGTACTATATCAGCGGGGGCACAGAAACTTGACGGTTCATTTTATGGTGTTGAAGTAAGCTCCTGGAGTTTCAATTACACATTAGCCCAGATGTTAACACAGCAAAGGAGGCACATATGAAGGTTTTAGCCATAATGCAGGTAAAAGCTTGAGCATTGTGGCCAAAATTTTTGAAATGGGATGTTTCAGTGCATACTAGATTAATGATTCAGACAAAAAGTGAATAAAGATAGCATACAGCAACAAACTACAAGACAATAAATAATAGCTAAAAAATTTCAACAGAAACGTGCTCTCTACTTTTCTTTGGCACGGTTCAAGAGATATGTTTTACAAGTAACCCAGGTATTCTTTTTTAATGATTCTGTTCCATTGAAGATAAAAGGCATAGATAGAAAATGTGAGCTTCTAAAATAAAAGGTGTGCAAATTGATGGATCATCATAACATGCTACATACCTTTCCTGAGACCAGGGAGGCATCCTCTCCAATGAACATCAGAGGAACATCTATTTTGAGAAGCACGGAAGACGGTGCTCTCATAAATGTGATATTCAGCGGTTCATGAGTGCCTGCATGCAAGTGTACCTGAATGTCCCAACAGATCCCACATTAGTCAACATCGCAATTCTGGTAGTGTGTATGAAAAAAAGATATTCATCTTATTTCTTGAGCAACCATTGAAAAAAGGGTATGAAAAAAAAGATATTCTGGTAGTGCTACATACTTTGGATCAGCCATCACCCAGTAACAGGCCAAGAAATACAGTAGGCAATCAAATAATCTGAAATCATACTCAGCAAGTAATGAATAACCAAAGAAGAAAGAACTGAAATCCCAGCTCATATTATAAAAATGGATCTGCTTGCATAAGACACTGCTTATGGGAGAATCGCCAATTGATTATGGATGCCACAAATCAGAGAGTTCCAGAACGAACATAACACAAACAGTGAGCTCCCTTAAAGTAAGCATCCTATTTTATTGGCCAATTTCACGTTTTCCGCAACCAGATCAAAGTTCAAATTAAAAAGCATAACCACAGGAACAACATTCAATTCAACCAAGGAGTGTCATCATCTTGTTCAATAAACTAATCCACCGTCATTCAAATTGTATTTGTGTACTGTTGTAAAGCCAATCTTGCTTTCCACATTCCTCAACAAGTCAACACCATCTCCATAGACAAACTTTTTTCACCAAGAAATGGACCAATCATAGAACAGTAACAGATATTTTTTTCAATCACCCAACCCTGTTTCCTACCGACACTCTTGCAATAAAAATGGCAGCTGAGTCCCTCAGTTGAGTTGTGCAACGTTTTAAAAAAGAAATGCAATGCAGACATTAGCAATTACACTACAAATCCAACACACCTTCCGGGGCAGGACGCGGACGTTCTCGATGAGTTCACCCTGCCCAGCGTGTTCTCACCACACCTGGAGACGGAAGAGCCTTGAGAGGAAGAAGGACCGGCCGAGGTGGTCCACGAGCTTGCGGATCTGCTTGACTGCACGGAGACGAGGCGCTTGTTGCCGCCCTCCTGTCCGTTCTCCTGCTCGAAGACGATGGCGGGGACCCGCCCTGCCTTGCGCTCCTCCTTGGCGGCCCCGTGGCGCCCCCGGAAGAGGCGCGCGGCACGGCGAGATCACCTCATCGTGCTTGGCGTCCTGGCCGAGGTGGCCCGGGAGGTAGTCGTACGGCGGGGGAGAGCGGGTCGACGGCTTGGTGGGCGGAAACGAGCGCCTCAGCGGCAGCGGCAAAGTGGCGGCGGAAGATGGGGAGAGGAGAGTTTGGAGCGGTCGCCGGAGGAGCATGGTTGAGCGGCGCAGGGTTTTGGGCGAGGTGCTGCTGGCCTGCTCGGGAGTGGCTGGGTCTGGGAGGCTCGGCCTGTCCTTTGGGGAAGAGTGGCGACGTGGACGCTCTACAAGGGCTGAGACAGGAGTAAGAAGAACTCGCCGCTGGCTTCCGCGGAGGCTCGTCGCCGGCGGCCGCTGAGCGACGGCGCTGCTGCTCCTGCGTGTGGGAGGCGGCGCGAGTGAGGAACGAGATGGAGATGAAGTTATTGGACCTTGGGCCTTTGGGCTATTCCGAGCATATTCAGCCCTTTACTGTTCCTTTTTTTTTTTATTTTTAACAAATTAAAGCATGCCAGTGTTCTAATGAAATTATTTCATTTCATTTGCCCAGAATACTTTTTATATAAAAAAGACTGAATATATGTTGTCTGTTCACATTTCAAAACTATATAAAACTTACTTACTACGTATTTTCTAGACTTCACACGAATCCTATTAATAGTCGTTCAAAAAGAACTATGTATACGTATACCTCCAATAAATTTGAATATAATTGAACTATACATACTTGATACTCCTATATAGAAATATCTCGCACTTAGTCTTAATAGTCACACAAAGAGCAACATGACAAGGTTAAGAAAGCTACCAATCCAATGCAGCAGGAGGTAACATATCATTTGCAAGCTTTTTAGTGGTATGCCGCTTTAGTTGCTCACCCTACAACAAATAATTATTGACATATTTTCGGTGCATATATCTGCACTTTGTGTAATGCTATGCTTCGAATACATTGTGAGCTCTTTTCAGTGTTACTGCGTCCATGTGTATTGAGCATAGCTTCAGTTGCTGACACTGTGCATATTACAAAAGGGTATGCATTGAGCAATGTTCTCAACATCCAGGGCTCCAAAATCTGAAAACACATGCACACTTGTGTTTGTGTAAAAGGCACGCTTGGCCAGCTTGAAAGAAAATAGCTAGGATATCACCGTTTTGTAGTATCAAACAATCAGCACGACTATATTATCCGAAAGACAAGTCACATCACATGCACGCTCGCATTTGGCTAGCAAAAGCTATTTAAAATGCAGTTCTTCCGGTAAGCATCACTCGAACTCAACTAACAACATAGCATCCAAACGAACCAACAAATTGACAGAAGGTACTCCTATCTCCTCCGCGTTTCTCGATGTTCACTTGTATGTATCTGATGATGCCATCATATGTCAGCAGCAAGTAAGTTGCCAGACAAGGAAACCTGCCAGTTGAAGCAGCAGCAGTAAGCATGGCACCACAAATCAGAATCCAGATCAGACTACAATCGACATAGTTTATCACCTCTAGAAGAGTACATGAGGGAAATACAGATAAAGCTCTTACCTTCTCGCCAGGCTTGAATGGTGGAAGACCTCTGTAGGGACAGGTTCACATCGAAAGGCATCACCCAACCCACACTGCAAGAATCATTTACAGAGATCACCAGCCATGATAAGTAACCCGAGTTAACGTATGCCAGAGCATGGAGTTTCGACAAGAGAGCATAAAAGTGCCACCTAATTATGTATTAATACTTACACTCCCACAAGCTGACTGAGGGTTATTGATCTGTTCTGCAGTGAGCTCTAGCTTCCCAACCTTCTCCTCAGCCTCAGCCCTGCCACAAGTACAGTTCTTGCATGCTTTCTTTGCTGCCCCCACTTCACAATCCCCGACTGGTGAAACATCAGTTAGCTGTTTAGGATCCAAACCTAAACTAGCTATTGCTTACAAAGTTGAGCTAAGTTGACAAGGTTTGTTACTATACCAACTGGAAGTTGCGGTTTCTTCAGGTCCTCTTCAGTCAAGAGACTGTCTTCATCAATCAGTTCAGAATCATCATCAATTTGAATCTTGGGAAGGGCCCTCGTTGCTTTCTTGAGGGGAAAAGAAGAGCCCACGCTAAAGCTAGCCTTCTTTGCCGTAACCTGCAAGTGGTCCAAATTAGCACCGAAACTAAAGCCTGCACAGCAATATTAATTAACATAGTAAATAGGAAGTTGGAGCTGTGGAGGCACACGCTAGAGTCGAAAGGGTTCAGATTGAGTAGGACCAAGACCGAGTATATGATGTGCGACTTTAGCCCGACTAGGCACGAGGATGGGGACGTCACCCTGGATGGACAAGTGGTGGCCAAGAAGGATACTTTTCGGTATTTAGGATCTATGCTACAGAAGGATGACGACATTGATGAAGATGTTAGACATAGAATCGCCGCAGGTTGGCTAGTGGCGTCAAGCTTCCGCATCCTATGTGACAAGAGGGTGCCGCAGAAGCTAAAAGGGAAGTTCTATAGGACAGCAATTCGCCCGGCGATGCTATATGGTGCTGAATGTTGGCCTACAAAAAGGCGACATGTCCAGCAGCTAAGCGTGACTGAGATGCGTATGTTGCGTTGGTTTTGCGGGCATACTAGAAGGGATAGAGTTCGGAATGAAGATATTTGGGATAGGGTCGGGGTGGCTCCTATCGAGGAGAAATTGATTCAACATCGGTTGAGATGGTTTGGACATGTTCAACGGAGGCCTCCCGAGGCGCCGGTGCGTAGTGGAGTTCTAGAGCGGGTAGATAATGTAAAGAGAGGTAGAGGTCGACCTAGACTGACTTGGGACGAGGCGGTTAAAAGAGACCTTAAGGAGTGGAATATCTTCAAGGATTTAGCTTTGGACAGGAGCGCTTGAGGCTAGCTATCAACGTGCCTGAACCATGACTTTGTTTCCTTTCCTATCTACCTTATCTTTATCCTTTTGTTTTGTGCCTTTTTACATTCTTTTGTACTGTTTCATATGGGTTTCATCTCTAGCCTACCCCAACTAGCTTGGGACGCTTGGGACTAAAGGCTATGTTGTTGTTGTTGTTGTTGTATTATAGCACATGAACTTCGACCACTCACTGTAATAGATTGCACGGTATCCTGCGAGTTTGCAGCAGAAGATTGCACCTCGGCAAATCCACCCATCAGTAACTTGCGCTCAATATCAGCGTTTGGCTAACAGAGAATCATAAAAATTAGGCACTTCATATTAACAGTGCAAGAGAAACGAGGCAAGGAAAAAAATCATGATAAGTTTACCTTCTGACTGGATGAGGGTGCAGGGCTCTGCACCAATACTCTTCCACCAGCTTTGAGCACCCGACTGATTTCAGCAACCAATTGCTCCCTCAAGCTTTCCACGTTTTTAATGACTGCAAGAACTGTACCAACTGATGCATCCTCAAAAGGCAACTTTCCACCTGTTGCGTGCCAGAACAATAGTTTGGTTACAGTTCTGTGATAATACAGTTACTGATGCATCCTCAAAATGAACTCATTCAAAGAAACCACACCAGAAGGCTCGCTAATTGAAGCAAGCAAGCAAAAAAGACAGCACAAATTGACGGGTTCATGCATCCACACACACACGCACGGCACGAACTCGACCTTCATCGCGGACGATCGAGCATAAGATGAGGAAGAAAATGAAGAGAGGGGGGCAAGACGGGGACGAAGATAGCTAGCTCACCGAGCGCCGCGCACTGGGTGATGACGGCGACCTCCTCCCGCGAGACCTCGGCAGCGGCCGCTAGATCCCCCACCGCCCGTATAGGCAGCGCCACCTCGTCCGTCACCGCGAGCGCCGCCGCCATGGAGTCCAACCTGCACACGAGCACGCCCAGAAGCAGAAGGACTCGGTGAAAATTAATCTCCGCAGAGAAAGCGATTGAGGAAATAGGGTTAATCCAAGGGGATTATATCTGACCGCCCCAGGATTCATCGCGGAACTGCTACCTGCGCGTGTGGGAGGCGGCGCGAGTGAGGAATTCGGGAGGGTTGGAAGGTGGCTGACCGGCTGTTTGTAGGGGAACAAGACGATGACGCCGAGCGCCTCCCGGGCGATGCGCCGCCGCCGAGACCGCCTCGCCGAGTAGGGCGGCGGGATAGGGGCGTGACTTCCGGCGCGCGTCGTGGAGGGGAGTGTGGAGGGGAGTGCGGATTGCCGTTGAGGGGACCTGCCGCCGGCTTTGGCTGTAGGGAGGGGAAGAAAGGGTTTACCGATGTTGGGCTGGGCTGTATTCTCGTGGGCCAGTGGACTGTTAGCTCGGTTACTTCGGGCCTTGCCTGTATTGGCTGGGCTGGATGAGTAACTATTTTGTTTTCTTATATTCTTTTTATTTCTACTAGTAATCATGCACGTTCAACACACACATGTTTATAAAAATTATAAAATTTCATATATAATAGAGAAATAATAATGAATTTGAAAGTTAAATTCCTATGATGTAATTGTTCTCCAGTCCATGCAAATAATTTATCATGGTACAACAAAAATTGTAACATTTTGCAACATGTACATTTGTTGTATCAATAATTAAAAAATATAAATTTCTGAAGTTTTTTGCACATTATGGAGATGAAGTTGTTGGACATTGAGCCTTTGGGATATTCCCGAGCATATTAAGACCTTTACTATTTCTTTTTTTTTTTCATTTTTAACAAATTAAGGCATGCTTGTGGAGTACTCAAGAAATTAAGGCATGCTTGTGAAGTTTTTTGCACATTTTATTTTTAACAAATTAAGGCATGCTTGTGAAGTCTTTTTGCATGGACCTTTGCCTTCTTTTTAACTTTTGACTACCGTGTTTGAGTATTTTTTATTCAAATTATTTAAGCAAAACTTTTAAAATAAATAAATTATAATTAATATATCTCTAATGATAAAATAACTTATAACAAAATAAGTAATATTTATATAAACATTTTAAATAAGACGAATGGTTAAATAAAATGGCACGGATCCAAAACAACCATCTCAATTGGACCAATGAAATTATTTTATTTCATTTGGCCAAAATACTTTTTTACATAAAAAAAGAAAAAGACTAAATATATGTTGTCCGTTCACATTTCAAAACTATAAAACTTATTTACTATTTTTCTAGAGTTTAAATGAATCCTATTAATACTAGTTCAAAAAAAAGAACTCCATTAATTCTTTTTTTCAGAAGTGGGCTTTTGCCTGCATCGCATTAAGAGAAGTGGGAAAGTTCAATACATCCTGGTGCACTCCCTTAGAGCAAGCCCAATAAACTTGGCTTTAAGCCAAGCCATGTCATCTTGAGATAAGTTGTAAAGATTGGTTGTACAATAGCTTGGCTCTTCACATCACCTAAAGTTTATTTTTTTATTATAAACGGACGAGTCACGGGAGCAAGAACGGAATAGGCAGCGTGCTCTAGCTGCATGCAGTGCGTCCTGGGTCCCGCCTATGCATGGGAAAGTGTGAGGCGCAGACTTGTCGCCCATTTACTTCTCTCCCCTCCTATTTACTTCTCTCCCTTTTCTCTTTCTTCCGCATAGGATTTTCTTGACTTGGCTTGGCTATAAGCCAACCCGACATGTATTATTGTACCCGCTTTTAGCGAGTTGTCCAGAGCTCACTAAGTTAAACACACCAACAGATGACACCGGTTTTTAACAGTGGCGCTTAGAGTGGTGCGCCAAGTAAGTAACTAATGCGACTAAAGCAGTGGAGAAACTAGCTAGGCGAGAGCGAACCACTCAAATCCTTCCCTATAAAGCGGACACAGAGCATGGAGAGGATCTTGTGCACGTTCTCCGCCTAGCGGGCGGTAGGTAACACCGGCGTGCTTGGGTCGCCCAGCTCACTTATTCAGCAAACGGCGCGCCTGCCTCTCCGGCTGAGCATCGCGGAAGGTAGATTTAGCGACCAATTGGTCGCTGTGACGTTGGCACTAGTCGCCGTCAACAACCTTTGTCCTTGGGATGCGAGGCGAAACCCGAAGGAGTCGACGAAGGTTGCTATCGAAGGAGTCACCTCGCATCCCATCCTTAGCAACGACAACCTGAAGGAATCGACAAAAGCCGCTATCGAAACTACTGTAGACACGCCAACAACCAATGTGGTGGGTGGCGGGCGGTGCGGGTAGGGCAAGTGAAATGCCTAGAGCCACGGTGCTCACACCATCCAATAAATTTGAATATAATTGAAGTATACATACGATATATAGAAGGCAACGTAGCAGGCGCAAACTAACCTCTTCATGAAAAACCCATGCAAACCACGACAAAAGGTCGTCTAAATTCACAAAAAAAATCACACATGTAATGATATGATGATACATAACCTTGTAAAAAATATCTTGTTCAAACTCGACTTCGTGTAAGATATAGAAATAAAAAAATTTCAAGCCGTAAAACCATCCAAATAATTTGTTATAAATTTGTTATTTTTATATCTCACAAACGATGTTGAGTTTGGAGAAGATATTTTACAAAGTCATGTATCATCATATCATCTACATATGTGATTTTTTATGAATTTATACAACTTTTTTTGGTATGATTTGCACGGATTTTCATAAAATATGGTTTGCATTAGATATGTTACCTATATAGAAATATTCGCACTTAGTCTTAAATTAAACAATTAAAGACAATCTTAATCCTGACACCCTAGCAACGCTGATCATGCTAGCAAACTCTCTATGGTATAGTTCTCTCGAATAAATAAGCAGGTTTTGGATGCTCGCACCCATACGTGGTTTTAACTTTTAAAAATGGAATGCAAGAGTAGGTCAGAACAATTTACTACTCTCCCTCCGCCTAAATTATAAGATGTTTTTCATTTCTTATTCATAATTTTTACAATATATCCAGACATAATTAATATTTACATGCGTAAAAAAGCTTATGAATCAGAAAAGCTAAAACGTATTGTAATCTGAGAACGAGGGAGTATGTGGAAATTTCCTTTGTGCCACTGCTTGCAACAAACAATTTGCAAAAGGAGCTTTTTTTTACCTTTGGATGGATGCTCGATGATGTGGCATGCTAGTCACCATCGCCAGCTAGAGCTTTCTTGTATTCCGGGTACGGTACGTGCAAAGAGGAATGAAAAGGGGTGGTGAATTCACGAGGCAAATTTTGGATTTTTCACCCAAAACCAACAGAAAAAAAAAAAAAGGTTTTGTTCCAAAACAACGAACTGCCTTTTCCGTCAGCTGCAGCTGCAGCTGCTGTTCATCTTCATCCTCCCCTTCGATTTCTCTCCCGAATTCGCACCTCCCCTCGCTTCCCTGTCTCATCAGTCATCACCGCCGGTCTCATCGCGAGGACTAGGGCGCGCGCTCTCTCTCCCGCCGCCTTTCTTGCTGACGGCGACGACTGGGCGAGTTCTGCCGCATCCTTGCGCCAGGTGCCCAGGTCTTTGTTGAACCCTTCTTCGCCGGCCACTTCGCCAGGTCTTCGCCGGCGAGGAGCACCCATCAATCAGGTTCCCCACCCCTTCTCCTTCCTTCCTGCTGTGCGAAACTGAGCGCCCAAACCCTAATGTAAGCTAGCTTTTGGTTTTTTTCTGTATTTGGATCTCATCTGATTACAAACATGTACATGTATCATGACTATACTAACTAAGGTTCGTTGCAAAATGAAATATCGGGTGTATGTTCCGCCCCCTGGTGTGAGGCAGTCTACTTCGCAGTCATGGCATCTGTAGCGTCACAACCAGCTGCAGATGTTTCTGTGATGACATGTGTTTTAGAGTGGACAATTGGGGGTATGGAGGGAAGCGATCAGTCCACACGCGATCACCACCGGATCAGTTAGTAACTGTACAAAGTCTATCATGCTGTTGAATTTAGCCAACAAAATTAATCATCCTTATGTTTAGACAGTTATTAAAGTGCCCCTAACTGATTTTTGTCGGGCTCGTGTATCGTTTTCTGTTGTGGAGTTTCAGGATCTGATACGATATATCATGTTCTTGCAATAATATGCTGTGCACAAATAGTCATTCTGTAGCTGTCAGGAGCAAACGGACACTGCCAATTGGGTTCAGGGATTCAGTAGACCGAATCAGTTGGTATCTATCAGGGAAGCCCATTTATCATGCTGTCGTATTAGACGGGTCTTGCGTTGCGTAGAGTGATAGACAAGTAGAGGCTCCTCCTTGATTTTGGTTGGTTTTTGTATCGCTTTTCTTTTGGAGTTCCGTTATCAGATATAGCACCTCATATCATGTTCTGGCAATAATATACTATGCATAAATAGTAACCGTCAGAGGCACGTTTTCATGACATGCTAAATTGGATTTTAGGTAGCCTGTAGTTTTGGATTCCAGCATGATGTGTCTGGTCTTATAACAGGAGCGAAATGGACGAGGCTGTTCCTGCTTTGGCTACCCCCCAAGCTTCAACTGATGCCGTGATGGAGCAGCCTGTGAATGTGTACATATGGGACATGGATGAGACACTGATTTTGCTCAAGTCACTTCTGGATGGCTCATATGCTGGGGCTTTTGACGGCCTCAAGGATCGTGAGAAAAGTACTGAAATAGGGAAGCGATGGGAGAACCTCATTCTTGAACTCTGTGATGAGCACTTCTTTTATGAGGAGGTCAGTTAGCACCTAAACTCGATACTACCATACATGCTAACTACTGACTAGATCATGAACAAATGGTATGCCATTTATATTTTCCAGAAGTACATATCAAAATTGACACAAATTTGTTAGTATTATCCCTTTGAAAGCTACTTTCAATTTTTTTTTTCATGTAGATGAAATTTTCCATGACATTGTACCTCACATCATTCATCTAACTTGCCTGCTTAGTTACTACTTATTGTTTCCTTCAGTTTTCTGCACAAGTCATTTAGCTGCTTTTCTTTGGGCATGCTGTTTCTCCTTTTTATGCTCATCTCTTTGTTTTTTTCAACTGATCTGGTCGTTTTGACACTAATGCAGATTGAGAACTACAATGAACCCTATCTCAATGCTTTGAATGAATATGATGATGGGAGAGACTTGACCTCATATGATTTTGAGGCTGACAGTTTTAGTTCACCCTATGATGATGCGAACAAAAGGAAGCTTGCTTACAGGCATCGTGCTATTGGAGAAAAATATGCAAAGGTATCAGTCTGTCACAAAAATTACCTTATCTCGCAATATTTTCTTTAAAGGGTTTCCTTAATAAGATGATTCAGCTTGGTATCTATTTTTCTCTTTATGGTGTCCATCTTGTTGCATTTCTACTTGATATGGAAAGTTACATGACAACCTTGCAACAGGAACTCTATGAATGCATTCAAGAGTGAACCCTGTTCTTGCACAATAAAAAGAGAGAGAAAAAAAAGAGAACAAACCTTGTAATTATATAGTGGGATGCAGTGCTCAGATCACTCTTGTAGTAATTACTGCAACTCTCATTTCATTTCTTGAGAATGAAATGTACATCCTATTTAATTAGATGTGTGCCTATGGTAAGAAGAGTGTATTTTCTGTGTAATATATATGCACTTGTCTGTATACTTATGAGTGGCTACACTTTGCCAAATGGGTTTCAAGTATATTCTTATGTTATGTTGGAAGCCGGGAAATATGTCAAAAAGTCTGCCACCTTTGTTGTAGATTACAGTATTAGGGCAGCTGATCCTTCTAGCTTGATCTCCTAAAAATATGAAAGGTTCCATTCCACAGAATTCACTGCAGCAGCATGCATTGCTGAAAGACCCTTCTGTGATGAACTTTTGGTTTTAGAAAAAATAGTTTAGTAGTCGGATCCAAAAAAAAAAAAAAAATTAGTACTGGAAATTTTTTAGAGCAACGTTATTATCAAATAAGAACCTTTCTGTTGCTTTTGTATTGTTCTTATGTCATTTTATTGCTTTTGTGACAATACTTTTATCAATGGGATATCTGTGATTGCTAAATTGGGCTATTTTTGTGCTTCTAGGGTTTAGAAAATATTCTGGACCAACACATGGTCAAAGTCTGCAATGATCAGTACAGTTTGACTGACAAGTATACTGATGGCTGGCTATCTTCAGGTATTCTCATTTGAACTTTCTTTTAAAAAAATAGTTTTGATATTGACACTAGGCATATTTCATCTCCAAAATGCCGTGCTTCTGATTTTCTAATTAGAATCAGTGAGAAAAGTATGAGGTCTTTAAATTTTGTTGATGAAACCAAATATGGGCTATTATCTAAGCTATACAATCAAGGACAACCTTCCAGAGGCATGACATAATAATATAGTATGAATATAGCCCTCATCTGTTTTACAATATGTGTCAGCTTACTGGAGATTGTTGCTTCAATTAGCGAACTGAAGAATTTATCCATTGTTTTTTTCCCATTAGTCTGTACACATGAAGTACTTGGATTGCTATGGAGGGTTCATTGTGTTAAGAGTTGAATTGATACTTGACCACCACATCCATTGCTTTATAATAGTGTAATCCTTGCACGCATGCTGTCTCCTGTTACCTTGGTCACAGCTTTCTCCCCCTACTGATAGTGATACGAAGTCTCTGCTAACACTCCTGTTAGCCCAATAGCCTTTTTCCACACGAATTAAAAAGGGTGGTCTAAGCGCTGTATTAGAGATATGTATCATCTTCTAGAGATGTGTATCATCTTCTTGTACTCAAGTTGTACTTGTACACTAACTTGTCTATATATATGGAAGGGCCCTCCTCTATTGAAGGAAGGGAGTGTTTTTCCAATACTTTACATGGTATCAGACGACCAGGTTCCAGGTCCTTCCTCTTCTCTGCCTCTACCCCCGACGCCGACGCCACGCTCCTCTGCGCTGCCGCCGACGCCGCCGCCTCCCTTCCGCGCGCGCCTTCCCGCCCTCGCCCACCTTTCCTCCCCCCTCTGCTCACGCTCGCCTCATTGCGCGCTTGTGGCGTCCTCCCCCGCTCTCGCGCGCCGCCGCCCCTGCGCGCGTCCTCCCCTCCAGCCGTACGTGCCCTTCCTTGACCCACCGGCCCTCTCGCTCTCCTCCCTCTCGCGCTGGCCGGCTCCCGTGCGTTCCCCGCTCTTCCTCCACTACTTTTTTTTTTTCATTCTCAAAAAAAAAAAAAAAAATGACAACAGAGTTCCCCTTCCTCGGCCACCGGGCGCGCATGGGCTCTGTCCCAGCCTGCCCGATCGTCCGCCCCTACGCCACGATCAACATCCGCTCCCACGCCCCTCGTTCGCCCTTGAGCCGAAGCATCCAAACTTCAACAAATGGGCGCCCTTCTTCTTCGCTCTCTCGTGGGAAGTTCGCCTTCGCGCCACATCGACGGACTGCCCCCGCCCAACCCCCGCGATCCCGGTGGGTCATCGACGACGCTGCGTTACAGTTGGCTCTTGGGTCCACCGGCCCCGACGCCCAGGACCTCGCCCTTGATGGCGAGCAGGGCGGCTTCGCCGGCTCCGGGTCGCCATAGAGGGCCTCTTCTTGTCCAACAAGGAGCCCTCGCGCTGTCTTCCTGGCGCACGAGGAGTTCTCCTCCATGAGGGGCAGGGGGACTCTCCATCAACGACTCCGCCAACGCATGAAGGCGGTCGCCGATTTGGTGATGCGGCCATGCTGTCTCGCCATCCGGTTGGTCCTCAACCTCCTTCGTGGTCTTAATCCCCGTTTTCCGGCACACGGACAACGTCGCCGACACCACACATCTGCCCGACTTCAACACCACACGCGAGCTCGTCCTTAAGGAACTCCGCCCTAGCTAATGAAACCAAGGTGTCCACCGGAGACCGCCCTTCATGCCTCCGGCTCTCGCCGTGGGCTCGCATGTCGCTCTGCCTCTGCGTGCTTTGGCGCAAAGACGGCAAGGCAACAGCGTAGTTCTACCACCGGCATGTCTAAGCTCACAACAAAACAAGAAGGCCGGCCGCGGTGGTGGTGGATGGCGGCAGCAGCAAGGTGGTCAGCGCGCACCCCTCCTCCGCTCGGTCCGTGGGTCTGTATGGTCCTTTGCCTAGCCCGGCGCCAGCAGCCAGCCCACCCCGGGTTCCGTCGCGGCGGCGGCCGCCGGCCTGGCATCGGCCGGGGGCTACTTGGACCTCCTCCTCCGCGGCGCGACTTTCGACCTTCGCGCCCGGTTGAGTTCTCTCTACCCGGCTTATCTTCGCCAGCCAAGCCTTGCTCCTCCATCTGGGTTATCAAGTGGTGGATCACACCGGGCGGTCTCATCACGGCCTTGAACCGGATGGCGCTTCAGAGTGGCTGGTCCCTGGGTTCGGACAGGTGCCACATCTCATGGCTTCTTCGGGCGGTATATTACCTCACCCGCCTTCCTCCTCCTTCATCATCCATAGCGTAGGCAATGGTCATTCTATACCTGTTGTTAGTCGTGGTACTTCCATCCTTCCCACAGGCTACTACCTCCTTTCATCTTAATAATGTTTGGTTGCGCTTTGCCATTGTGCACAATCTTCTTTCCGTTTGTCAATTTACACGTGATAATCACCGTCTATCGATTTGACGCCCTTGGTTTTTCCTAAAAAAAAGGATTCATGGACGGGACGCGTGATTCTTCGCCGCAATAGCGGTGGGGATCTCTACACCATCTCACCCGCCTTCGCCATCCACCACCGCTACTTTGCGATCTCGCCATCACGTCCACCTTATGGCATCACCGTCTTGGTCATCCGTCCCGACCGCCGCCGCTTCTCTTAGAAACATGTCGATTATCAAGTGTAATAGCAAAGACGCTCATTGTGTCATGCTTGCCTCGGCAAGCACACGCGCCGGCCCTTTGCTAGATCTGTTTCCACTACATCAGAACCGTTTGCTCTTGTGCATTGTGATGTCCGGACATCCCCTATTCCTAGCACTTCGGGTTATAAATACTATCCGGTCATGCTTGATGATTTCACTCATTATTATTCGGACCTTTCCGCTCCCGCCGTAAATCTGAAGTATATGGTCATTTTGTGGATTATATTGCCTACGTTCAGACTCAATTTGGTTGTGTACCTAAGTGCTTTCGGTGACAATGGCACGGAATTTGTCAACCATGCCATGTCTACCTTCCTATCGAGTCACGTATCCTACTTCGCTTATCCCGCCCCTATACCTCTCCACAAAATGGCAAATCGAGCCGTATGCCGCGACTATCAATAACACCATCCGCACACCGCTGATCCATGCTTCCATGCCTCCCTCTTCTTGGGGCCGGGAAAGCGCCTGACTACAGCAACTTTCTTGCTGAACCGGGCGCCCTTCCTCCTCCGTCGGTCACCAAATCCCGCACCAACTCCTCTATCGCTCTGTACCGGATTATTCTCGCCCGTGTGTTTGGCTGCCTCTGTTATCCCAATCTCAGTGCCACGTCTCCCCACAAACTTGCACCTCGCTCCACGCCCTCTCGTGTCTTTATTGGTTATCCCACCTCCCACAAGGGTTATCGTTGTCTTGACATTTCTACTCGGGCGCGTCATTATATCCCGCCATGTGGTCTTTGATGAGTCAACTTTCCCCTTTGTCGCCACTCCGTTTGTGCCGGCTTCACTTGATTTTCTTTTGCAGGATGTTACCTCGGTCGCTCCTACGTTCAGAGGTTGAGCAGCCGCGGGCCCAGTGGATCTTGATGATCCGGCTATCATCATGTCTATCCCTCCTCGTCTCCCACTACAGCCGACTGGTCCTCCCGAGCAACCACCTAGTCCTCCCTAATGCACCTCCGGGCGGGACTCAGGTTTGGCCTCACCTATGTCGTCGGCCTGTACCAGAACCAGCACCGGACCGGACAGCGTTTCCAGCGGCCAGGTCCAGGTCTTCATCACCTTCATCCCCGGTGCCTGCTGAAGCTCAACCGTCCACTAGAACGGTTGCGTCTACTTCTTCGACTGCGGCCAGGTACAACCACTCTGCGCCTCCTCCTCGCCCACTGCGGCACCACCGGGCAGGCCTACCGTCCGACTATTGCTAGCGGGGCCTCCGCTACCTCGTCCCGTGCACGCACCTCGGTCCGGCGTTGTATCGCTGCACGGGTGGCTACGAGACGGCTGCAGCCGCACTTCTCCTCGGCCTGGCAGGGGCCACGCACGGCCCAACCCCTCGCCGTCGCATGATGACACGCGACGCCTTGGTGCGTGCCACCGGTCAACTACAAAAGCGTTTGTTTGCAACATCCACCTCTCCGCTGCCCCCTAATTATCGCAGGTCGTTATCGATCCCAATTGGCGTCTTTGCGATGACGATGTGTATCAGGCTCTTCTCTCAGCAATAACACATGGCGTCTAGTTCCTCCACCACCGGGTGCCAACATTGTGACAGGGTGCGGTGGCTCTTCAGCACAAATATCATGCGGATGGGTCCTTGCCGTCCACAAAGCTCGCTGGGTTGTCCGTGGCTGCTCCAAAGACATGGTGTCGACTATGATGAGACCTTTCGATCCCGGTCGTCAAGCTTTTGCCACCATTCGGATCGTCCCTTAGTATTGCTGCCCTCACTCCTGCGCTCTGGCGATTCATGTTTCGATGTGAAGAATGCTTTTCTTCATGGTGACCTTGAGGAGACCGTCTATGCACATCAGCCGCTGGTTTCATCACCCGTCTACACCGACTATGTCAGGTCAAGCGTGAAGTCACTTTATGGCCTCAAGCGGGCTCCTCGAGCGTGGCATCAACGATTTGCCACCTATGTTCGCAAGCACGGATTCACCGCGGGCGAAGTCCGATGCTTCCGCTCATCTTCAAAGATGGAGTGGAGATGGCATACTTGCTACTCTACGCCGACGACATCATCCTCACAAAGATCCTCTTTGGATCTCCCGAGGCGCATCATCGCCGTCTCAACTCGAAGTTTGCCATGAGCGGACCTTTGGCACTCTTCACCACTTCCTCGGCATCTCGTCACCTCCGCCTTCTCGACGGCCTCTACTTGTCCCAGCGACAATATGCCGCCGACCTTCTTCAGCGAGCCGGCATGGCTGAGTGCCATCCCCGCGACACCCGGTTGATTCCAAGTCCAAGTTGTTGCGCCAGCGATGGAGTTCCAGGTTGCTAACCCTTCAGAATACCGGAGGTCTTGGCGGCGCCTTGCAGATATCTCACGCCGACTCGTCCGGACATTGCTTACGCTGTTCAACAAGTTCTGCCTCTTCATGCACGCGACCCACGGAGCCCGAGATCTTGCTTTGATCAAGCGCGTATTTTTGGCGCTATGTCAAGGGCACCCTCGACGCTAGTCTCCACCTCGGCATTGGCGGCGTGTCTTCTATCGCGGCATATTCCGCCGACCGGGCTGGATGTCCGATTCTCGGCGTTCTACTTCAGGCCATCTGTGTCTTCCTCGGCGACGCCTGATATCTTGGTCTTCAAAGCGGCAGAACACGGTGTTCACCGGTCCGAGGCGGAGTACCCAGAGCTGTTGCTTATGCGGTTGCTTGAGTGTTGCTGGCTCGCGATAATTACTTCAGGAGCTTCGTATCTCCATCCCTTCGGCGACCATTGTCTTTTGTGACAATGTCGATTGCAGTTTATATGACTGCCAATCCGGTTCATCATCGTCGCACCAAGCATATTGAGATTGATATTCATTTTGTTCGTGAGAAGGTGGCTTTGGGTCAGCTCAGAGTACTCCATGTTCCCTCAGCTCATCAGTTCGCGGACATTATGACTAAGGGACTGCCTCTACAGTTGTTCACTGACTTTAGGTCCAGTCTCTGCGTCAGTTCCCTCCCGCTGTGACTGCGGGCGGGTATTAGAGATATGTATCATCTTCTAGAGATGTGTATCATCTTCTTGTACTCAAGTTGTACTTGTACACTAACTTGTCTATATATATGGAAGGGCCCTCCTCTATTGAAGGAAGGGA
>JADLZK010009976.1:0-52245 GCA_015847255.1 Hyparrhenia diplandra
AAAAATAATAATCTACTGCTGATGCAGCCCTTCTGTCGGTGTGTCAGCTGACTGACATGTATCAGGGAATACATGTATTTTTTAGATAACGACATTCCAGCCTTCACATCCACGCATTGTTCCTTACAACTAAATGTTTACAAGGATGGAACATAACACAAGAACCGCAAAGCAGGTTGAAAGGATAACGGCTAGCCTCACGCAGAAGGAAAATCAATCTTGATAGAGTTTCAAAAGAATCAATAAACCAAGGCAAAGAAGCTTAATCTTCTACCCCCTCTCGTCCCAAATTAAACGCAGTTTTGGGTGTTTGTGCCACAAGTTTGACTTGATTTGTAGAAAATACGTATAAGATTTAAATCTTCAAATAAATTTGTTAAAAAACTAGATCAAAAGATCTTTCCAATGATACTAATTATGTAATATAAATATTAATCCTATTTTAATATATAATTGTCTAGCAGTTTTTCTCTGAAAGCGAGAACTACATTTATTCCGGGACGGAGGGAGTACATAAGAAGACAGCCCACAAAAAGACTTAGTTGCAACTCCAAAGAGCTCAAGTGAGAGCCAATTAGCTCAAGAAGCCACTAAACCCAATCCTCTTCAAATTCTTCCACTCACAGGAGCCAAAAAAGCGGCAACACCACTCCTTCCAAATGTCTGCAGCCCCTCCTTCAACGCATCTCTCTCTTTCTCTTTAGACAACAACGACCATTGCATGGTCCAAGATTTCCCCCGAAGATCACCGCAAATATGGGTTAGCTTCTAACTTTTGGAATACCGCATCATTTCTATTCAACCATAAAACCCAAAGAAAAATCCTGCCATCCCCACCAAAATCTGATTTCTTAGTGTCAGCCGCCTTGGGGAAAGTAGCGATGATTGCGCCCGGTCGGCAACGCGCGGCTAGGGGAAAGGAGGGTGCAATCTTGCGCGGGGGTGATGGGGTGGCGGCGACAAAAGAAAAGGGCAGTGGAAGTAATTATTTATTGCTTGTCCCTAAAAGATTGCATCCTCTTTGTTTATATAGCCCTCCTATGGGACTTATAACTCAAGCAATCTCTAAAAGTTTCCTTATAGATACCTTTTACAAGCAGGTCCTTATTCTTTTTCTAATAGGAGATTATCTTATAGAGTGGAATATTCCCTTCACACAAAAAAAAAGTCCTAATCTTATCCTAATCAAACTCTTAATTTCATTGTCGAAGAAGTCGCGGAGTACCGCCCGTCGCGGCGCGGCGCCGTGGCTAGGGGCGCCCCTACCGTCGCGGGGCCCTTGGCCAGTCCCCGGGCCGCATCCTTTGGGGTGAGACATCTCCCCCTTCTTCTGAACGCCGCATCCTCGCGGTGGATGAAGGTCCATTCTCGTGACACCTAGAGCAAGGTCCGGAGTACCCGGCATGACGAGCTCAACACGTAGGACCAACCTCCCATGCACCGGGTTGGCGAGGATCATGTTCTCCCCAGTATGGACCGGTGAGAACTGCATGAGATAGTGAAGGTTGTCGATGTAGTCGTGGTAGATGCACTGATGCACGGCACTCCCTGCGGTGTCGTGGTCTGTCGGCGGGCGGCAAGAAGCAGCTCTTGTGGAATCCTAGCTTCAAGGTGTTGATGAAGCATGTTGCGAGGGGGACTCTCTAGGAACATGAAGCGATCATGGGGTGGTGGCATGATGTAGACCAGCATGGGTCGCCAAATACTGACGTCCCGGCGTATTGGAGGTGAAGCAGCAAGGTTGAGCATCGTATCGTACATGAAGATTCCAATGTCAAACACACAAGGCGAGAGCTGGTGTGTTTCTCTATCGTCGTCGTAGTTGTTGTAGACGTTGTCGACGGTGAAGAACTATTGATCCATGTTATCGAGGAAGACAAAACATGCAGCTCCCACGTGGTGGCGCCATGTCCACACTCCTTTGAGTTGGATGGTCACTGGAGCAGCTGTCGTCGGTGGCGCTGTGTAGGCGCTGAGGGCAAGGAAGTTCGTCCGGCGAACCCCTCCTTGGAGCAGGGCATCCAAAAGGTCTGATAGTAGTGGTGTTAGGCCCCCACTTTAATGGGTCCTTAATCACACGTGTTTGCTCTAGGATCACGCTGCAAACACGTCTATTAGTCACAGATAATGGTACGCAGAAAGAATAATAATCCGAGCTATATAAAATATAGGATACAAAAGGGGCTTACAGTGGCGATGAAGGGTCACTGGTCTGGGTTACAATATCAGAGTTGGCCAACCGAGAAGCGGTGGATCATGAATCCTTTGTGTTTTCAAGAACTCTGCTTAAAGTGTGGTTGATTTATTATATGGAATGCAATACAAATAAGGGAATGCTTCACCACACAACATATTTATGAGCCGCATATTAAAGACAAGTATTCTAACCCAGTTGGTAAATAAGTGAAGGGCATGGCAAGTCTGGACGGACGCGTGCATCCTGACGCCCGTGCAGCGTGCCTCGGTCGGCCTCACTCTGACTCACACATGCACCTCACCCTCGCCGATGCGGTCGCCACTCCTCATGTCTGAACCCCTGCATAGCCTATCCCTGTTCTTCGCACTCCCGGCCTTGCACGTGCACCCTAGCCTACCACTGCGCCCGCCACACCTCCCCTGACACTACCGACAGAGCATCTTTGCCTAGCGGGCACGGGCGCCGACAAAGCCCTTATTCCGCTCGGCGAAGGCTTTGCCGAAGCACCGCGCCGCAAACGGCGCCGGCAAAACTTTTGACGGCAAAGGGTTTTGCCTAGTGCGTTTTCGGGGCTTCGGGAAGACTTTGCCGAAAGTGCCTAAAAAACACTCGGCAAAATAAAAATGTAAAAAAAAAACTTCGAAAATAATAGCAAAAAAAAAAAAATTAAAGGGGGAGGGGCCTAGTAGCTAGAGCTCGGCCATGTTTCATTTTCCCCACTTTTATTCAAGTTTTTTGTACAAATGCGCCGGAGGTGGGATTCAAACCCAAGCCGCCCCGCTGACCACCCTCGAGCCTCTACCATTGCACTGCCTGTTCATTTGTGCTAAGGATTCGTTTTTAGTTCTTGAAATATTGTACAAATCTGAGTGTAAATTGTTTATTTGAGGCCCTAAACGAATTCAAACAAAAAGTTTTCAACTACAAAGTTTCATAACTTTTCGAGATCTACAATTTTGATTTAGGAAGTTTTTCCAACCAAGGTCATTTGAAAAAAATTGAAAAACTGCTTTGTCGCGCAAAAAAAAAAAAACACTCGGCAAAGAGGGTCATTGTCGAGTGCCTTCATTTCAGCACTCGGCAAAGAGGCTTTTTGCCGAAATGCTTTGGCGCTCGGTAAACATAATTTTCTTTTGGATTTTTTTGTGCCCAAATGTTTTCTCGAGGCCTTGCTATAGTACTTGTAACAACATATTCAAATTTTGAATTTTTTTGACACTTTTTGCTATTGTTTTTAGACTTTATCTCTTTTATTTGAATTATTTTTCAAAACGCATAAATTTGAACTGCAAGTCATTGGAATTAGTGGAAAAAGTGAATAGAAAAATGTTATTCATGTTATTGAGTCTAATATGAGACCTCATCCAGGCTAACACAAGAAATATCATCGTCTTGTCCACGAAACATCGACCATTTATTTGCGGGTGCATTGTTTTTAAATTCTAAAAAAAAATCAAACGAAGTCAAAAAATCATGAAACTAGTTGAGTTGTAGTTATATTGTATGTGCAGGCTATGATAAAAATTTGAGAAGGTTTCAACAAGCACAGTTTCATATACGATTGCAAAAACTCTAACATCTTCACATGTTATATTTGAGCAAGTATGGGAGATGTCTTGGCTGCCTCAATAAATGTAATTGAAGCGTGCATCTAAACCTTCTCAAATTTTTATCACAGCCTACACATACGATATAACGATTATCTTGATTTAGTTTTAGGTGATTTTTTGACTTTGTTTGATTTTTTTAGAATTTAAAACAATGCACCCGCAAACAAATGGTCGTGTTTTGCTTAACAAGACGATGATATTTCTTGTGTTAGCCCCGATGAGGTCTCACATTAGACTCAATAACATGAATAACATTTTTCCATTCACTTTTTCCACTTATTCCAATGACTTGCGCTCAAATTTATGTTTTAAAAAATAATTCAAATAAAAGAGATAAAGTCTAAAAAATACCAAAAAAAGTGTCAAAAAACTTTGAATATGTTGTTACAAGTATTGTAGCAAGGCCTCAGAAAAATTTGGGCATAAAAATTCAAAAAATAAAATTATGTTTGCCGAGCGCATGTAAAGACGCCGGTAAAGAGCCTTTTTGCCGAAGCGTAAAGATGGGGCGCTCTGCAAAGTGAGGCTTTTGCCGAGCGCGATAGTTCACCGAGCGCCGGGCGGAGGCGTCATGATTCGCCGAGTGTTTTCCTTTTGTGGCGCTCGGCAAAGAGGAGGTTCGCTCGGCAGCGAGGCCAGCTCCGGTAGTCTGATGCCTCCCTCTCTCTCTCTCTCCACATGGGCAGGACACAAGAGCCAGCTGCCCGGCTCATTGCGCCCTATCCCCCAGCCCTAGCTCGCTGCATCCCATCCCGGCCCGCACTCATCACTCACCATGCCCTCAGAGAATAATTGCAACATGAATATACTTGTCTGTGTTAGAAACGTGTCCAACTTTACATAAAAGCTATGTCTGCATTTACTTACAAAACTTTATGTGAATATGAGCCATACACAATTTTAAAATGATTCCGATCATAAAAATTTTTGACTAAGGGTATTAAAATATGAAATGACTTCATCCATAATAGAATGTAGTATTACGGTGTTGTCATGAACCAAAATAAAGGGGCCCAAAGGGGGCAACCTCACCGCCCAAAGAGGGCTCGCGGCTACAAGACGGTGGCCTCATGGCCGCGCCGCCGCCGCCGTGCCGTCGTCATCGCCTTAGTCATTAAGTAATAGATATTTAGGGAATAAAGATAGGATTAAATTAGGAAATAAAATCAGGAATTTCTTTAGATGCAAGTCTCCCCGGACTATAAATACAAGGGACTTGTAATCAGTTGCAATCAAGAAGAAAATAATTAAAGGGGTAGCTCCCTAAACAGCTCCTATCTCTCAATTCTCCCTCTCAACCCTAGCTTTCGACGCCGCCGCAAGATCGCCGCCACCGCGCGCCGCCCTCCTGCCCGAGCCGCCGCTGCCTCCACCACCTCCATCGCTTCCCCGCCCGACGAACGACGATCCCGGTTCGGGGTTCAGCCCATCTAGCTAGGGTTCGACAATTTGGTATCCCGGAGACCGGGGCGATTCCCACCACCGATGCCTTCCGTCAATCACCACCCCCAGCGCATGGACCATCGCGCGTTCATGGAGGAGCTCCAACGAATCTTCGACGACTATGAGCAGGTCGTGACAAGACGCCGAGAAACAAGAAGTCTGTACAGCAGGCGCCACGGTCAACGACAACGCCGCCCACCACATCCACGACGAACCGGTGGCCACGCCAAAGAAGAACACCACAAGACGCGGCCAAGCCGCCCGACGACGCGCCTCCGATGTCATCTCGCCATCACCGCCGCCCGCCATGGGCGCCACCGACGGTGACGGCGCTCCCACAGCGCCATCTACATCACCCCTCCAAGATCAATGATGCTACAATCAATGAGTGCGCCTACCCCGAGGACGCCCTACTATCGTGGTCCAGATCAGATCAGAACAGGAGGCCACCATCGACATCCACCAGCTGCTCGACGAAAAGCCTACCCAACTAGGCCAATGTCGTGAGACTCCAGCAACGGTCTAGATAAGTTCCGACAACACCAACAATGTCATCTCCGACATCAGGAGCACCGAACGCCAACGCGTCACTATGGGCGACAAGACGATGTCAACTGACGTCCACATCGACGTCGCTAGCGTCGACATCGACGTCGCTAGCCTTGACATCGACGTCGCTGGCATCGACATCCTGGACGACACCGGCACCAAGGACACCAACGGCAACGACGCCCTCCCAAGGGGCGCCACCATCGACCACGACGTCCTCGACATCGCCATGCCTACCATCGACGACAACGACGTCGCCCACACGGACGCCGCCAAAGGAGGGTACAACGACACCTCCCTGAGCGCCAACAACATCGACGACGACGACGCTAGCATGGGCGCCATTATCGTCAACGACATCCTCAAGAACGCCAGCGCAGATGATGACCTCCCATTGGCGCCAACGACGTCACCCCCGACGCCCTCGCCATCACCATGCTGACCACCGACAACATCGACTCCAAGGACAACGACTTCAACACCAAAGATCCCGAACATCAAGGAAGACATCCCGACACCTATGCCAACGCCGAGGGAAACACCGATGCCCCCAAGGGCGCCACCAACGATGATGACGCCCCTCGGCGCCACCGCCGCTCTCTCGAGCCACGACACCAGCTCCTGCATCACGCCCCCACCCGCAACCGCCAATGTCAACACCGGCAACCAGGATGTTCCCCCATGGGCGCCGCTATTGATGAGAACACCGACGCTTCCCGGGCGCCACCAACGCGACGGCCGTTCAATCGCCGATATACGACGACAACAACCGCTACACCGTTGGACATCCTCCCGACATCAACAATGGTGGAGAACACCATCGACAAGCTCCAAATCAAGCAAAGGCGACACCATCAGCACCAAGCCAGCGGAACGTCGTACACCGCTGCCCAACCGACGAGAACGACACTCCTCTTTCTTTGGCTGCTCTGTATCACCATCAGCGCCACGTGAGAACGGAGACACCGTACCATGGTGCCTCACTCGCGGTTTTTGGGTCGCCCATCAATGACAACACCAACAACCATCGCGCCATCGACACTACTCGCCTATGGCAGCCATGATGACCTCGAGCCAAACCAGCTTGGCTCCCATGTTCCTCAACGACATCTACGCCTAGTACGACCACGCCCAACAAACGTGGGCTGCAATGCACCAGCGCCGCCCGACGCAGGAGTACGGGCGATCCACCTTGCCCAAGAGTTCAACGCTTCCATCTTCAGCAAGCCTCGGCTTGTGAGCTTCACCGACGACGACAAGAGGTACATGCCACCCACATCAACCCCCTACCTCGCCGACGCGCCACAATCTCGGGAGGCTCTCGTTCCACCTCAACTTGCTACATCAACGGATCACGAGCTACACGACATAGCTAGAACCAACAAGCTCCGTGCGGGAGCACCAGTTTTGGCGACACTTTGCGGTGATTGACGTCCACCTTCCGACGACTTCGCCATTCGTGCCAAGCTTCACGACAAGCAACCGGCCGTTGAAGGAGCCACCACATATCTTCTTGCCATCGAGCCAATCTTCTTCCTCGACAACCAGCACTACTACGCCCAAATTGTCAAAGGTACTATGGGATGTTCTCGAACCCGGGTGGGATAATTTTGCACACACTTGAGGTTGGCTTTCACCCTCGACGCATTCGGCAGACCGATGCAACCACCTCCGGAGGGCAATGGAATTCCATCCATTGAACCGGAATCAACAAAGGTCGGCGTCTTCATCTTTGCCCAGCTCATTCCTCCGACACAAGTGGATGCACCAATCTTCGGGCCGTGCTACTTCAATCGCCCCATCAACAACGACAACCGTAGAACCACAGAACCACGAGGACGCTACTGCTCGAAAGGGGGGAGAGAGGTCATGAACCAAAATAAAGGGGCCCAAAGGGGGCAACGTCACCGCCCAAGAGGGCTCGTAAGGTACAAGACGGGTGGCCTTGTGGCCGGCCGCCGCCGCGCCGTCGCCATCGCCTTTGTCATTAAGTAATAGATATTTAGGGAATAAAGATAGGAATAAATTAGGAAATAAAATCAGGCATTTCTTTAGATGCAAGTCTTCCCCTGACTATAAATACAAGGGACTTGTTATCAGTTGCAATCAAGAAGAAAATAATTAAAGGGGTAGCTCCCCAAACAGCTCCTATCTCTCAATTCTCTCTCTTAACCCTAGCTCGCCGACGCCGCCGCCACACGCCACCACCGCCTGGCGCCGCCCTCCCCGCCCGAGCCGCCGCGGCCCGCCGGGCGGGCGCCGCCACCGCCGCCTCCACCACCTCCATCGCCGCCTTCCCCGCCCGACAAACGACGATCCTGTCGGTTCGCCCCCAATCTAGCTGGGTTCGGCTGTATTCAGTTCAAAAAAATATAAATTTTTAGCAAAAATTAAAATAAAAACAAAACTAAAATAGCAATTTATTCACGTTGAGCCCAAAAGGAAGGGAAAATTTGTGTTGGCGATAGGTCCAACGCCCTCGCGCGGCGACCTCGGGTCGATCCATGCCTCGTGGATGGGAACTCCATCTGACGGGCGGCGATGCACATGACCTCTTGACAGAACCCAATTATCGGTAGATGGCCTGGCACTAGGGGGCCAGGGAGCCAACGACGTGCACCTCATGCCGCCGCCGGCCGCTTGTATCGAGAGGGGTCGCATTGCAAAAGACGGTTGGGCGCTAGAGTGTACCGTGGACAATATCAACGAGGCAAAGGATTGTGTTATCGATAGATACTATATATATTGTCCGATTGTTGGGTGATTGCTCAACACAACATGTTATTGATGATGATATGGTTTACAAGGTGGCCATTCCACATCGCGATTACACAGGATGTCAGGGGGTATTTATAGGCCCCCTTGGCTTCATAGTTTCACAAAATTACTAAGAGTTCCGAAATGTTCTTCCTCAAATTTTTTCTTCGCGAAGGTTCATCCCTTATCTTCGCGAGGCTTCAAAGGCAATGTTCAACTCGCGATGCTTCTCGTCCCCTTGGGGCCGTCTTTAGTGTTTCCGTGAGCGAAGCCTCCGTGACCATCTTCGCCAATTCTTGACTCCAATCTTTCCCACTTTGCACTTGTCACTCTTTCGCGAAGCCAAAGCCTTGTGAAGTCACCTTCGATGTAGAACTTTGTCTTTGTTCTGCAAGTATCCTGAAATCTTCGAAGATTGGGACGAAAGTTAAACAGAAACCAAAGTCAGATTCCAACACTGATGTTGCATGTTCTCGCGTAGTGATTAAATTGTCCGTCAGAGACAATGCTAAATTGCCGCCTTTGTCGCACACATGCCGCCACGCACTCCAATAGAAAAATAATTCCAGATACTTATACTTCTTGTTGAAGGAATATGGGATTGCTATGCTAGCCAAAAACAAAAAAATTTTCTACCCATAAACCAAGGATCTACGCTAGTTATAGATCACGGGATTACCACTAGACGCCGCGAGGTGCAGCGGAAGTGTCGACCCTCGACGAAGATGTGCGCGCGAGCAGCGATTGCCGTCGCAGTTGCTCACGTCCGCCCTCCACGCGGCGGTTCGTCCTTGTGCTCCGTGATGCAGCACCTCCGAGGTATCCCACACGTACAGGGAAGAAGCGATGCGCCTTCGGACTGCTAGGTCCGCGAGGAGCAAGAGGCGAGGGCGTGGGCGGCGGCGGCTGCCAAAATGGCGTGGATTAACCTAGCCCCGCGCCCACCTCTCTTATATATAGGCGTCCCTAACAGGCACCTGAGCTGGAGGCCCATTAGTAACCCTAAGCCTCGTCTAATTGGATCAGATCCGAATTAGGCCTTCTTCCCCTTACGCGTGCGACCCTTTGGGCTCACGCACACATAGGCATGGCCCGAGTACTCTTTACTCGACCCAAAGGCCGATAGCGGCCTCTAGCAAGACGTGTCAACTCCCATGTGTACGCAATGATCATATCGGACGAACCACCACAAAATCACATACATGTTATTCCCTTGCCACACGATATTTGGTCGACCTCGTGGGTTAACACTTAACCCAAGCACGGCCATGCATTTCTTGATCCAATCATTCGAGTGGTCCAGTGATATCTCTCTCTCATGGAGAGGGGCAATTCCATCTTGATTGACTATGCCTCACAACATGCTTCCTGACAAACCCGAAGACCACCTTTATAGCTACCCAATTACGGAGTAACATTTGATAGTCCCTAAGTAGGTCGTTTCACATTTTGAGTACATACGACAATCTCGTGTCTAATGACATAACATACATGATGTGTAAAGAGACAATAATAGTAACATCTCATGTCGGGTCAATCCAGCCCCATGTCATACATGTGCCCACACTATTAGTTTGACATCTCCATGTCTATGACTTGTGAAACATAGTCATCAACTAATATGTGTGCTGATTGTTGGTATTTCTTAGCGTAGCGACAAAGTCCGCAAGCGCACGGAAAGTACCGTTGTAGCACTTCACCTAGAAGTATTCCGGTATCAATTTCCACAGGAACGGGTGCTAAGTCCTGTTCTTCTAGCTATCAAGGGTCAAGCATAGGACGTGATCCTAGGAGCGATGTGTTCTTTTCAAAGACTTAGGCTAAGTCGGGCTACTCGTCTATTAATCGAGTATTACTTGGGCATCCGGAGTGCACTTGGTCCGCCAGTTTATGCCGCCTCTTGCTCTACATGCGCGAACGGGACGTGGAGGAGCACGATGGGCGAATAGGGCTGTCACCACCTATCCCCTACCTCACTACCGTGGATTGCGGAGCAAACGAGGGTGATTCATAACTTAGACACCATGTCTCACGTTATTTGTCACTACTCTAAGGCCGATCGGGGGATCCCGTCTCTATCGGGGGCCCTCTACTAGAGCATTCACCGGAAGGTAAACAACGATCCCATAATTTCGATATAATAAATGATAGCATGGAACTTAAGAATGATAATGAAAGTAAGACACGAATAATCTCGCCAATTCGTAGAAGTTACCCCGTAGAGGTACAAGGTAGGGAGGCGGGAGCCGACAGATTCGGCACTCCGACAACCGAAAAGATGCGGGGTCGCTACTCCTCTCTTCCTCTCTAACTTGCACTCTCCCTCACTCCCACTGAGTGTCTTGGCACTCTCTAAACCACCCTATATGTGAGGCGTGGGGTGTAATTCCCGAAGGAATGTGGGGCGAAGTGATGGATCACATGGTGAAGGAATGTGGGATTCCTTTATTGAATGTGACTTGTGTGAATGAATGAGGGATGATGCTCTATGGAGGGGGGGTGACCCTCCTTTTATACACAAGTGAAAGGTGGTTTTGGCGGGAAAGTTTGGCGGGAAACGGTGAAAAACACCTCCATGCACCGCCTCTACTCCTCCCGTCTTCGGGACACCGCCCAAGGCGCGGCGGGATCGGGCACTGTGCCGGCGGGCGCCAAGACTGGCGGGGCGCCCGGCCTGTGTTTGGCCCGCCTGGTGCCGTGCCTTCGCCGCCGTGGGCTGGTGGCTCGCTCTACATTGCTCTTCCGCAGGTGCTTCGGCCGGATTCGGCCTCGGTTTCGCCTGCCACGTTCCCCCTTAGCCAAAGCGTATTTCCCGAAGTTACGTATTGCTCTTTATTTACGTATTTTCACTGTTTCCGTGTTTGTTCCTCGCAAAACAAATATTCTCGAATACAAGTGGAACTAGGTGAGTAGTAAATGTTTAGTTACCTTAAATGGGTTTTATCTTTCTTAATTAGAGTTAAGTTGGTGGTATAAAGTATGTGATAGTGGCCGCCAACAACTCCCCACACTTAGTCTTTACCGCCCTCGAGTAAAGTGCAAGACTAGGTGGGTTTACCTCCGATGAAATAAAATCTGCATACAAGTTATTCCAAGCTTCACACCGCTTGTGAAATTTTTTGATGTGTCTACCATATTAATCTTGGGTAATTGATTTATGGAACAACATGGATTCAAATCCCCTTGCTTTTATAAGTGCAGAACTTGGGTTTTCATATGATTTTAAAATGTAAATATAGCGTTGTTCTAATGATTCACTCGGATCACTCAAATATTTGTGTATGGTTCCTCACCGAGGCATATCGAAGTTTTGCCTTCTTTCTTTTCTACTTCTAAAAAGCTTATATGGATCTTTGGGTAGGGAAAAGATATGAGGGCATACTTACTCTGCATATATTGCTAGGTCAAAGCTTGGATCCAAGGAGAATGATGGCATACCCCTAGATCAAGAAGTGCATGTGTGTGGATATGATATAGTGGAACCTATACTATATATACTATACTCCTTGATATGAGTGATCTCTCTCTTATGAAAACTTTATTCTTGAGAACATGGCTATCTTTTTGCATGAGCCTTCATGTGCTCATTTTTTTCGATGGACTCTTGGACCTTCATGTGTCCCTATATTTTTTTTTTCTCATAGCCATGTCTCTTTGAATTATTAAATTAAAGAGAGATCACTATCTTTTAGAACATGGAGTATTCATTTCTAAGATGTCTCTTTTTTTTTTTTTTTTTTTGTCTACTCCCAATGTAGGAGCAGTAGCTTTTGTATGGTGGATGGAAGCATGTTTTAGCGTATTCCCAAAGTGTAGGAATAGCTGATATATGTGGCGTGGTAACGTGATCTTGATCTTGGGGGCATGACAACTATCTCAACAAGGGTCAACAAGACTTGACACAAGCTCAATGCAAAGATAAGTAGCATATATATATGGTAGGTTTTTGCCTTTGATAAACTCAATATGGCTCTGGTAGGAATTTGCATATCATTGAGGAGCATGCTATTTGAATTTTGAATTTTTGAAAACAAATCCCAAGTTCATATAAAAGAGCAAGGTTCAAACCATCCAGCTATATCACATATCCCAATTACTTAGATAACATGGGGTCCCTATGATAGATTTTTCACAAGGCATAGGAATATTAGCGAGGAATAAAGAGTATGCAAGTTTTTATCAAAGGATAGCATGGAGATGGAGCCTCAAAAAGTTTTGTTTATCTTTTAGTGAGGAATAATATATGTTGACTAAAAGATATTGAGAGTTTTAATGAGGTGGAGCTCAAGGATGATTAAATCATTTTAATGATCATACATTTTAATCTTGTTCAAAAGGGGAAGGTAAAGGATTTGAATTTTCACTTTATGTAGTGTATGAGTAGGTTTCTCCCCCACACTTGTTCCTTTGATAAATTATAAAGATAGAAAACTCAAAAGGGACAAGTGTGCATCCAAAAGGTTTTATCTTGTTGATATGTTCAAAATTAAACTTCAAAACATTTTGGAAGATGTGAGAGCGAGAGTTTTGCACAAACCACCGTTTGAAGATGAAGGAGTTTATGGTAGTCGTTTCGTCTCGTCCCTTCTCCGTCATGAATTGCTCGGTGTTTGTGCATTGTGTTGGGGAGATCTCAAAAGTTTGCTCATTGTGTTTGAGAGATCTCCCCACACTTGGTCTTGTACCGGTTTTATTTGAAAGCAAAAAAAACGAAACAAAGACAAACATATGGCTCTATCGGCATGAATACTGTGGAGCCTTTATTTTGATTATTTATTTTATCCTTTTTATTATTATTATTTATTTGTTCACCTCATCATCACTCAAGCAAGGCTCATATAAAGAAGCAAATGTAAAACATAGCCTTGATTCATCTCCAACATAAGATACTCCCATTGATCATGACAACTCTTCTAGTTCATTAACCAAATTTCAACACCATGTCAAAACTCAATTAAAGAAGGCCATTTTAACCTAAGCACCACGCTTAATTTAAAAGGACCTATGGATGTATATGGTACCATGTAGGGTACACCCAAACTCGAAGCAATTGATATAATAAACATAGGAAGAATAAAGTTCTGGTTTTTATGGAGGGAGAAACGAGTGAAGAGTGTTGGTGAACATTTATTTTCTTTGCATACCTGGATGTACTTACCGGTAACATTAATGGATGAAGTGTCGAAAATGTTGCTACGGTTTGCATGATGTCCATGTCCAGGCGCTTCTCAAGGTTATTAGGCCACACACACACGATGTATGTGTGGGCCATGGGCCTTGATGGTGGCCGCAAAGGACGAGAGGCGAGCCCTTCTTGCTTGTTGAAGCGATGAAGGGTGGAGTTAGGTGGCACATTGTATTCATCTTGATCATGTTGTGCCAACCTTCTCCTCTCCTCTTCTACATTTTTTTTTTCAGATATATTTTTTTTTTTTTTTGACAACTTTTTTTTTATAATTCTTTTTTTTTCACTTTTTTTTTTCAATTCTTTTCTCTCTCTTTTTTTTAGCAAGGCAGGGTGACATCATCTTTTTTTTTTATGACCCCTTGGTGGATGGAACTTGAGATTCTCACCATCTTCCCCCCCACACATGGACTTTTGTGTAAAAGTCAAGTGTGCAAGGTCCGGTCTCCCTTTGGGCATGTTCCATCACCCATGAGCATCAAAGTTTCTTGTTGACGTGTCCCCCACGTTCTCAAGTATCGCGTGCCTCTTTTGATCTTCTTAGTCGATCTCCGCCTGAAATGGTTAGCGACAAGAATACCCGAAGGTGCATACTAACTTGACAACAAGCTATTGCTTTTTTTTATTAATCAGAGAAGATGCTTTTTTTTTTTATGATAACACAAGAGAGAATTATTCATTTTTTTTTTTATGGTGGTCGGGTTATCTCCCCTCAGTTGCTTTGCTTATGGTCATAAGCTTGACCGGGGAAATCTTCTTGCGCCTATCAAGGGTGGTGAAGTTCGGCTTCTCCACGAGCATTATCCATTTAAGATCGTTTGCAAGGTTAGTGCCATTGTGCTACTACAATATCGATTTAAACTTGTGATAGATGAAGACATCCACAACCATCCTCTTGAAAAGTTTGTAAACGAGGATCAAGAGGATGTTGTGATCCTAGTAGGAGCACGTGGTCACAAGTGAGGCAAGCGCTAGAGATCCAAAGAAGTGAGCATGAAACATGAGGAATCCCAAAAGAAAACTTTTCATGCTCCTTAACGGTTTCTTTCTTGGTCTCTAAAGTTGGTGCCTCGGGCATGTCCATGGTGTATGAGTTTTTATCCCCAAAAGGTATGTCATGAAGGACAAATGTTGCATCTTGACCATTGTCAAGAACAACCTTGTGTTGGCCAAAGGGACATGCCTTGTGTTCGGGTGACAGTGTTTCATTTCACAAAGATGCGAGAGCAACTTAAGTGAATCGAATGGAGTTATTAACTTCGCCTCCTTGAACATGTCATGGTTGGGATGTTGCTTTGCCACTAGACTTTTTTAGGATATGGGTTTGGAGTGGCACAAGCAATCTCTCCCAATTTTTCATCAAAGCTCCCATGGGTATTTTTTTATGAACAAGGTCTTTGAGTGGGTAGCCTATCAAAAGTTTGAAGTTGAGGATGGGAAAGATATAGGGATCTAAGAACACCTCGGCTTTGTCAATCTCTAATGGCACGGCCCTCATGATCCCACAACACTCAAAGATAAGTCCCCGACAGATTTTTTTTTTTTTCAAAAGTTCCCTTTAACAAACAAGTAATGATGTTGGAAGGTGAAAGAATCTGAATTGCTTCAGTAAGAACGTTTCACTTCCAATGACCATTTTGTTGATGGTTTAGCTCTAGGGAAAACTTAATTTGTTGTGGGGGTTTCTGTGCCAAAAAGAGGTTCGAGGTATTGCCATAATTTCGAATTCAATTGGAAACTTCGAAGGATGAATTTTCCTTTGGTGTTCGTGATGTCTCAACAATCGATCCTAAGGATGGTAAGGGTACGATTCGGCCGATGAGGGCTTCTCAAAGCTTGACATGCCTATTTGGAATTTCAATTTTTTTGAATACCAAAAATGTAAAAAATTTTTTTTTACATTCTTGTGCGTAAGAATTTGGTCGTGTATGGTCTCTTGGCAAAAAGCCCGTGTTGGTTGGGTTCTAAAGGATTCCTTGTCACATCTTGGTGCAAGGGATTTGAATGTTTGTACCCATAGCAGGATTATACATGACCTCCACCAATCCTTAATAGAGTCATGGAAAAATGTTCATCGAGGAGTGTCTCGGGATCGGTCGGGATTTGTGGTTTCTTCTATTGTTCAGTATTTGAGGTGTTATCGAATCCCTCAAAGAAGGTCACCTCGAAAAACAGGGAGATCCTACCATGCGGTCCCCTTGGGTTTTGGTTCAGGCAAGGGTCTCTCTATAGGTGTATCGGGTTCGCAACAAATTGAAAAGACTTCCCTTTGATCGGCTTGGGTTCTACTCAGATTGGTTCTAGCGGCAGAGTATTCTCAAAAATATGGTTTAGGAAAGCTCCTCCTTCCGCTGGGTTTTTATGTGAAAACGATCCTCCGGTAGTTATGTCACAAGTCGTAAGATGGATGCTCTATCAATGGGTTTTCCAATTTCAAGCTTGAAAATGCTTGGACTGAACCATGGCTACAAAGCGGTATGAGCTCAAATCTTGAAGCCTGTGATTGGCTTCGAAGATTGACATGGTTCTAAGAGCTCACCCTTAGGAGCAAAAGGGTTTAGAGATGGTTGCTCCATAACTAAAAGAAAATAAAAGAATGGCGAGGGGGTAGGGCTCATCGATATACTAGGTTTCACAAACTATAACGACAACCGTTCCCAAGAACGGCGCCTTTAAATGCTTGTTGGTATTTCTTAGCGTAGCAACAAAGTCCGCAGCGCCGCACGGAAAGTACCGTTGTAGCACTTCACCTAGAAGTATTCCAGGTATCGAATTTCCACAGGGAACGGGTGCTAAGTCTGTTCTTCTAGCTATCAAGGGTCAAGCATAGGACGTGATCCTAGGAGCGATGTGTTCTTTCAGCACTTAGGCTAAGTCAGGCTACTCTATCTATTAATTGAGTATTACTTCAGGCATCCGGAGTGCACTTGGTCTACTGTTTATGCCGGCCTCTTGCTCTACTCGCAAGAACCTGGGACGTGGAGGAGTAACGATGGGCTTAATAGGGCTGTCACCACCTATCCCCTACCTCACTACCGTGGATTGCGGAGCAAACGAGGGTGATTCATAACTTAGACACCACGTCTACGTTACTTGTCACTACTCTAGCGTCGATCAGGGGATCCCGTCTCTATCAGGGGCCCTCTACTAGAGCATTCACCGGAAGGTAAACAACGATCCCGTAATTCTCGATATAATAAATGATAGCATGGAACTTAAGAATGATACTGAAAGTAAGACACGAATAACTTCCGCCAATTCGTAGAAGTTACCCGTAGAGGTACAAGGTAGGGAGGTGGGAGCCGACAGATCCGGCACTCCGACAGCCGAAAGACTGCGGGGTCGCTACTCCTCTCTTCCTCTCTACCTTGCACTCTCCCTCACTCCCACTGAGTGTCTTGGCACTCTCTAAACCACCCTATATGTAAGACGTGGGGTGTAATTCCCGAAGGAATGTGGGGCGAGTGATGGATCACATGGTGAAGGAATGTGGGATTCCTTTATTGAATGTGACTTGTGTGAATGAATGAGGGATGATGGTCTATGGGGGGGTGACCCTCCTTTTATACACAAGTGAAAGGTGGTTTTGGCGGGAAAGTTTGGCGGGAAACGGTGAAAAACACCTCCATGCACCGCCTCTACTCCTCCGGCCGGGACACCGGCCCAAGGCGCTGGGCGGGATCGGGCACCGGGGCGCGGCGGGCGCCGCCCTCGCGGCGCCGGCCTGTGTTTTGCCCCGCTGGTGCCGTGCCTTCGCCTGTGGGCTGGTGGGCCTGCTCTACATTGCTCTTCCAGAGGTGCTTCGGTCGGATTCGGTGCAGTTACGGCCCGCCACGCTCCCCTTAGCCAAAGCGTATTTCTGAGTTACGTTATTGCTCTTTATTTACGTACTTTCACTGTTTCCGTGTTTGTTCCCGCAAAACAAATATTCTCGAATACAAGTGGAACTAGGTGAGTAGTAAATGTTTAGTTACCTTAAATGGGTTTTATCTTTCTTAATTAGAGTTAAGTTGGTGGTATAAAGTATGTGATAGTGGCCGCCAACACCGATCTAGTGTCCTCACATGAACTCCGACCAGGGACAATTATAGAATAACCATACAAGTAAAGAGTCTCACAAACAATTCACATAATTGCCAATCGATACAAGTTATCTTTAATGGATATTCATGAACACATAATATATCATGGATACAAGGTGATACAATCATATCTATGATTATCTCTAGGGCATATTGCCAACAATCTCCCACTTGCACTAGAGTTAATCTTGAAGATATCTAATACCCATATCTCTCATGTGCGCCTCATGCTTAGGCCGTGGAAGAGCCTTTGTCAAAGGATCCGCAACATTCAAATCCGTATGTATCTTGCATATCTTGATCTCACCCCGTTTGATGAACTCTCGAATGAGGTGAAATTTCCGATACATGTTTGTTCTTATGGTGATCCCTCGGCTCCTTAGCCTGTGCAATTGCGCCACTATTGTCACAATGAAGGTTCAATGGGCCGCTTGCATTCGAAACACACCAAGCTCGGTGAGGAACTTCCTCATCCAAACACCTTCCTTCGCAGCTTCAAAAGCTGCTATGTACTCGGTTTCTGCTGTAGAATCAGTCACCGTTTCCTGCTTGGAACTTTTCCAACTGACAGCACCACCATTTATTGTGAACAAATATCCCGATTGAGATTGTGAATCATCTCGTGTCGGGTTTGGAAGCTAGAATCGGTGTAACAATTTACAACGAGCTCCTCCTCACCTCCATAGATTAGGAACATATCTTTAGTCCTTCTCAAGTACTTAAGAATATTTTTAACAAGTGTCCAAAGTGACTCTCACGGATCAGCTTTGTACCGCCGCAACACTTAGAGCATATGAGAGACATCAGGCGTGTACATATCATGGCGCACATGATGGAACCAACTGCCGAGGCGTATGGAACCTTACTCATGCGCTCTCGCTCATCAGTAGTCGAAGGACGCTATTTCTTGCTAAAATGCATACCATGTGACATAGGCAGGAACCCTTTCTTAGACTGTTCCATGTTGAACCGTTTCAACACCTTGTCAATGTATGTATCTTGGCTTAATCCTATTAGCCTCTTCGATCTATCTCTATAGATCTTTATGCCCAAAATGTAAGCTGCTTCTCCCAAATCCTTCATAGAAAATATATTATTCAGTGAAGTCTTCACGGATTGCAACATTGGAATGTCATTCCCAATCAACAGTATGTCATCCACATACAAGATTAGAAACACAACAGCGCTCCCACTTTCCTTCTTGTATACACAAGGTTCTTCTTCATTCTGACGAAAGCCAAGAGCTTTGACCTCTTCATCAAAACGAATGTTCCAACTCCGAGATGCTTGCTTTAACCCATAAATGGACTTCTTAAGCTTGCATATTTTTCCAGCATTCTTAGGATCAACAAAACCTTCGGGCTGTATCATATACACGTCCTCATCCAAATTTCCATTTAGAAAGGCTGTTTTAACACCCATCTGTCATATCTCATAATCAAAATGAGCAGCAATTGCTAGAATGATCCGGATAGATTTAAGCATCGCCATCGGGGCGAAGGTCTCGTCAGTAGTCAACTCCTTGAACTTGCCGAAAACCCTTTGCGACAAGTCGAGCATTATAGATGTGAACATTTCCGTCCATGTCCCTTTTCTTTTTATAGATCCACTTGCACTCAATGGGTCTAACCCCATCAGCGGGTCAACCAAGTTCCAAACTTGATTGTTTCCCATGGAATCTATCTCGGATCTCATGGCACTTTGCCATTTCTCGAATCTGGGTCCATCATTGCTTCCGCATATGTCATAGGTTCGTCATCGTCTAACAATAACACATCCCCATGCAACTCACGGAGTCTAGCTGATCTTCGTGGTAGTGGTGGTGTTACCTTTGCCACAGGTATCTCAACTTGTTCTACGCTACACTAGCATCACTCGTAGAGTCTTGACCCAATGGCTCATCTTGAACTTCTTCAAGATACACCTTTGACCACTCTTGTCTCTTTTTGAGAAACTCTTTCTCTAAGAAAACACCCGTTTCGAGCAACAAACACTTTGCCCTCTGATCGGTTGTAAAAGTAATACCCTAAAGTTACCTTCGGGTATCCTTTAAAAAACACTTGTCCGACTTGGGTGTTAGTTTATCTCGATTGAAGTCGTTTGACATAAACTTCACAACCCCAAATCTTTAGAAAAGACAAACTGGGACTCTTACCAGTCCACATCTCATATGGTGTCTTAACTTGGGTCATTTGGTCGACCCAGTCAAATCTGCATGAGTTGTCACTTCATCATTTGTTCTGAGCATCATAGGGCAAGGCTCCGCGTATTTTAAAATAATATTTTTTAAAAACAAACTTGTTGGTCTCAGGTTGCTATTTTCGGCCACACGCGGACTTCTTTCGTTCACACGTCTTTTGAAGCACACGGCTCAAACGTAACTATATTTTAAAATAACATTTAAAATATAGGAGGCACGTGCAAAAATCATTTCTTACTCGTTGAGTTGCTCTCAAGCCAAAGGGAATTGTATGTTTGTTCCTTTGATGGAGCTGACAATGATGCGCTTGCATGTGGCCGTATCGTCGTCACGCGTCTTCCCACATGGCGCTGGTCATACTCTCCAGGTAGCTCATGGGTCCAGTTGAGTTGGCAAACGAGGAACACGATATGTTGGCATGAATGCATGCATCATGATAAGTAAGTTAGCTTGTCAATAACACGCACGATCTTGATCTTCTCTTGACCAAAAGTCATCAACCAATAACTAAACAATGTGTATACACTTTTTTTTTGTGAACATGAAATTCGCACGTGTATTTCGTGGCACTATCCTCCATCCGTAGCAAACATGCCCTTCTGTCGGTGTGTCAGCTGACCGGGAGTCAGTGCATGTATTTTGTCCAATATTTTTTTTTTTAGATCAAAGGCATCTCTACTATAAGGTGACAGTTTATACTATTTTTAGACAAATGCTCCCCAACCAATGGATCTTAAAATCGAGGGCTGAGATCTAAAGTTTGACCAATGCATCTTACACCTCCCCTCCCCCACCTCACCTCACGTTCACCGTGGATTTCCTCCTGGCGACCACGGTTCGAAACCTAGGAACATCGAAACAAAAAAAACATCTCTACGATTGGTTTCTCGACTGTCATCAGCTACTGGGATCTGACACCCAATTCGCAACAATTGCGCACACACATGTTCGAGGGGAGCGACGGCGTTGTCGCGTGTTCGATCGCCGGCGTAGCGCTCTTGATCGTCGCGGGGTGGGCCAAGGCGCTCGCGGACCAGTCCGCGACATGCGTATGGGGCCGGTCTGCGCCGAGATCGAAGAAGGAGGACAACAGCGAGGGCCCGCGGCGGGCGGACGCCGCCGGGTCTGTTTCGTGGTCCCGGACAGGGTGGTGGAGATCGCCCGCCGTGCGGACGTGCAAGCGGCGCTTCGGCCTCCGTTGTGCTGGTCCGTGCGCGACCTCTGTGTCTGCGTCGATTGCGAGCCCACCGTCCCCGCTGTAAGCCCCCTTCGCTACGGTGCCGGCGCGGCGCGGCTGCTTGCCCCCATCTAGGTGCAGAACTAGATCATCAATTTGATCTTCTTCTCTATTTAGGATTTAGGGATGTGCCTCTGGTGAATTCTTATGTTCCAAGTCTTTGAAATATGGCTGCTTCGATCACACTGAATCTTTGAAATAGTCTGATCTCTGTCGCAGGGAGAAGCTGAAGGGCATCATGTGGATGCCCAGTCATCACAATCAGAAAAGATCATTCCCCTGTAAGTTCTGGTTTCTCACATGTGACTGAATTTACAGTGAGTCTGCAATAGACTAAATCATCTGAAAACTGATCTCAGATGTCACCAACCACAACCACCAATGATTTGGCTAAGCTTATGAATGTGTTCTCCTGAGAAAGACAGTTTTATATATGTATATCTGACTATAGAGCCGTGCGCCGTAGAGGACATTCAATTGACCTTTGTACTAGGCATTGGAATCATATTTGTGACAACTATGTTTGTTTGTGTGAAGAGTGTCAAATGAATTTCAGACTATCTGTTAATCAATCTTTGGTTGTTTGATACAGTAACACAATGTCTACATCCAGAGATAGACACGGAGCCCTAGGCGATATCACCAACATCGCAGGTATGTTTTTCATAGGTGTATATACCACTTTTTGTTGTGCCTTATTCATCCTGAAATCTGCAGATGAGGCTCGGCGTTCACGAAATCGTCGAGATGATATGTCCGATGAACAAAGGAGGAAACAACATGAGTACCAACATCGGTACCAAGAAAGGAAGAAGGCTGAATCACAAAACAATAACACTTCTTGTGCTTTGACTAGATCTGGTATATACTTTATGATTTACACTTAAATTTATATATTAGTCGTCAAAAATTTTAAAGTCACAGCAACGTTAGTGAGTTTGACAAAAAAATTGCATGAACAAATCATGGAGATATGGACCAAGGCTTATCAAGTGCATTAAATAAGGAAAATATCCAACCAACTTCAGATGTGGAAAATATACATGGTGGCAGTGCACTATCCGATTGCCGAAGGTAGCTATTAGTTAATTTAATTCTTTATGTGAAACAATGATTTCATTTTCAAAGTAATCTATACTCTACAAAAATTGACTGTAGATGCTTCTAACGCCCGATGGGCCGGAATGGACGCACAACACCAAAAAAGAAAGGCTGAGATGACCGACGAGCAAAAAAAGGTATAAAAGTTATCAGAGTTTGATTAATGAAGTTGAAGGTGTATCGGTCCTTCGGAAATTGAGAACCATGTCATAATAAGATTACACGGGAATGCTATTTACCACTCATAGAAGCATAAAACATAAGCATTATATGTTCTAAAATTGGTATTAAAAATGCTCACAGAAAATTTGTTCGGCTGCAAAGATTGAGTATTTCTGTATTGACTCAAAGATGTAGCCAAACAATCGAATCACGGTATGTAATAAACCGCCACTATATGTAATTGTATAATAATTATGAGAAAATAACTTGTTTTTGAACGAGATCCCATGATGTTGTCCCAAGGTTGACAAGGCATATCGTGACAAACTGAAAAAAGTACTTGAGTGCTGGCCAGGTATGCGATACAACATCAAAGATTGTAGCAACGAAGTTATGTTTTTCTGTAATACTTAAAAGTCTTGTTTTAAGTTATTTACCACTCACGGTCTATGTTTTGCTTATAGATTCTACTACCATACTATCGAGACGGCCTATATTATATTGAACTTGCAAGCCCAAACCGTGCATTTCTTAGATCCACTTCAAGATCTTACATCATGCTACAAGCGGTTTGAGCAAAAGAAATTTACATAAAGCTACATTCCACAATATTTCTAAAAATTTGCTCTTGCCATGGCTCAGACAAATCCTCATTTGAAGAACAATATTTGGGATTGGGATGGAGATTTCCCAACATGGGTAACAAAGGTTTGACATAATAAAGAATGGTAATCACTTGTAATAAGTTATAAGATAAGTTTGATGTCACAAAAAAGTGCTTGTTTGAACTATGTTGATGAAATGAACAACTAATCTTCTGTAGGAAATTGGGAGGCTTTCTTGTGTACAATTTCATGAAGTCATCGGATGGAGAAAAATATCGCCCGATCAATAATGGAAGTCAGTATAGTATAGCTATGTTCTAATTTACTTGGGATAAACTAATTAGTTATCTATTATTGCTATCCGGCAAGTACAGGGGAACCAACTACACTAAGGAGGGAATTCGTGGGTGATATCTTGACTAAAAATCAGAAAAAATGTTGTGACAAGCTCCCCTGAAGATATCCAATTCTTGATTAAGAAGTTAGCTACAATGCAATTTACATGTTTATGTTTTAAAGAAATACATGAGAAAGTACCAATGCTATAACTTAGATGGTTTATCACGAGAAAATGGTACAATACCTTCTTATATCGATTTAAACTAACGGTTTCCAAAAGCAAAACCGTGGCGTTAGCACGGGCATTATACTAGTTCCTACTGAGGTTTATCAAAAGCTTAACGAAAGCCAAAGATCGACACTAGGGTTTCGGTATTACGGTAAGTACACAAAAAACTATAAATCAACATAAGTTGTTGTTGGTACACACACTCTAGGTTGACCAAACCCAAGTAGGAATCCGCACATAGTTCCTTTGATAAATGTACCAACACTTCTTTAGAAATAAGACGTTGAAAACTGTTAGATGTATACATGTTCTTTGGATTTTCGCTTCACTTGGAGGGTTTCTTTGCATATGTACACAGATCATGTATACTTTCCCCTTTAGGTCGGGAATAGATTTGGTTGGCCAGTTCCTTCTAACATGGTATCGAGCTAGGGTTGGGATCATCTCCGCCGCCCGGCGATTCGCACCCGGCGTCGCACGCACCTGCACGATATGCCTCCCCCCCCCCGCCCCTTCTCGTGCCGGCCTCGCGCATAATGGCCGTCCGTGTGGCTCTCGCCGCGCCCAGATCACGCGCCTACTCGCCAGCGCTTTTGCTTCGCTTTCGCGCGCACCGCTAGGGGCGACTGTCTCTTGAGACCGCCCGGTCGTAGCTCGCCTGCCTCTCCTCCATCTATTTCCTTGTCTTCTCTACCCTTTCTTCTTCCTTTTCCCCCCTTCCACAAAAAAAGAGAACTAACGAGTTGCTGCCTTCTTCTTCCATGGCGTCTTTTTCGTCAGGTGCCATTCCTGTCCCCAAGTGTCCAGTCATCTTCAATGGCACAAATTGGGCAGATTTTTTTTCCACATGGAGGTCCACATGGATGGGACACTACTACGGGGATACCTTCTTGGGGATCGGATCTGTCCTCCATGTCCTGCTATTCCTACACAGCCCACATATCCTCCAAATGATGATGATGATGCAAAGCATGCTCTTCTTGATGCCTTTGAGGCTAAGATGGAGACCTATCAGTCTGATCTCAGTCTCTATGAGACATGGCTACATGAGGAGAAAGCTGCCAAAGCCATCCTACTTGCAAGCATGGAGATTGATCTTCCATAGTCCCTTCGAGGTCTTGCCACCTCACACCTCATGTGGGCTCACCTCTGTCGTAGTTGTGAGATTCGCAATGAGGCCATGTTCGAACACATTTGTGCCCTCCCTCTCTAGCGCTGGCACAAATGGCAAATCGCCAGGGTGAAATCCTTGAACCTCTAGATGAGAGGGCATCCCGGCCATGTAAATGAATGTATATAAAATCAACCATTCTAGCATGGACTGATATGCACCATTCTTATTCTTAATCTAAACAACCAGTCAAGACCACACACAGCCATGAGCTTTTAGTCCTGGCCATGTAAATGAATGTACATAAATCAACCATTCTAGCATGGACTGATATGCACCATTCTTATTCTTAATCTAAACAACCACACATTTATATATGTTTATTACTAAAACATGTAAAGAGATACATTATTGACCGCTACAAAAAAAATCATATATAAATCTATTACATAAAAAATATAAAATGTCAAAGGGACAATTATCTCTAAGGCCCTAGGAAAAATACATTATATGTACATGGCCTTTTTTTTTTAAAAAAAGTTAGCTCTATGGTCCTGAAATTATTTTATGACCTTCCGCATGATCTGTTAGACTTCTCAGGTAGATCTAGCATTGTTTGAGGTGGGAAATGACCAAGATAGCCCTCTGTATTGAGTGAAGCAAGAGTCCCCGCCACCCCTGCTCCAGTTCGCAAAAAAAGGAGATCGAGCCGCCGCCAGCGCCATGGAGGAAATGAGACGCCGCTGCCGCTGGTGACCCATCGAATCCGCCTCTGCAGCCTCTCTAGCCCTCGATCTATCTCCTCCCCTGAGCCATATGTTTAGTAGAGAGAAGCCGCGGTACACAGCCTGCGTGACGGAGACGCCTCGCCTCCCGTCATAGTAATACCAAATTAGTGTTTGTTTATTAGCAAGAATTAAAAAAAGGTCAGTGTAGATTTCATTAACCAATTATTAACGGAGATGAAGAAAGGCTCAACTTTTGTGCAGATGGATAGGTCATGGATCAAAAAGGTTCAGTGCTGAACACATAACCTTGCAAAAAAAGAATCATACAGGGGTAAAATGGTCTTTTTACCCATTATTGAACACCGTCAAGTGTCAACCTAACGGAAGACCATAGAGCTAACAGAAAGTTTTCCAAGGCCATAGAGATAACTTTAGAAAAAAAAAAGGTCACATACTTACAATGTGTTTTCCTTAGGGCTATAGAGATAATTGTCCCAATGTCAAAATTCTTAGCATGGACTGATCTACGATATTTACCATTAAAAGATTATAAGAAAAAGTTGCTAACCTTAGCAAGGTTGAAGATTAGAGAAGAACTCTAAAGATTGAAGCAAGAACACGCGTCGTGCACCCCCACAAACAAAGACCAAGTGTTTCCTACAGCGAGACACAGTGGTCTTTGGGCCTATATATAGTGGGATTATTAGTCCCGGGTTGTGGATACAACCAGAAGTAAACATCCATCTTTAATACCGGTTATAGCCACAACCCCGAGACTAAAATCTTTGCTGCAAAAAAGCCTTTTTTTTTTTACCGGTGGCCTTGAGCTTTTGTCCCGGTTGGAGCTATCAACCGGGACTAATGATCCCCCTCTATGCCATTTCCTGTTGGACAAGCTGTTGGGCGGGGATGTTAGTACCGTCGGTGGATCCAACCGGGACTAACTCCTTCTCTTGTCTTGGGTCCAAAATGTAATAGGGACCAAAGCTCCCCGGATGGAAAGTCCGTTTCTCTACTATTGATGGCAAAGAGAGTACCACACATCGTATACGGAGAGAGGGTCCCATGGCAAAGAGAGTAGGGTATCTGCACATGCATGTTAGAATTTATATATGAATAGTTCCTCTAAAATTCATATGAAGAAATTCGATAAATCTCAAAGGCCCAATATTTGTGTTCCCTAATGGGCTTTATTGTTTTTAGCCCATAAGTAAAGGTGGGAGGTGCAATATCAATTAGTACCATATCGCTAGCTGATGTGGAGGTAGGGAGTTTTTCCTCCCTATATATTTGTACCAAGCCTTCTAGGAATAGACACAACTTAACAACTACAATTGGAAGTTTCAATTAGAAAATCCTAAAGTAGTAAAATAGTATTTTCTTCTTCTCCCCTTTGCGGCGCCCGTCACCATTCACCGCCCCGATCGTTCGCGTGCACTAGCGGCGGGCAGGTGTCTCCGGAACCGTCGTCTTTGCGATCCCTGCAAGGGGAGAAGGTGAATATGGTTTTTGGGAAGGCGCTCTTCGATGCGGCGCTCCCGATCTTCGTCACGGCTGCAAATGCGCCTTCAAGGGCGAGGAGGCACTACGTCTCGGCGTCTTCAGCGTCGGCTTCGAGCTCTTCGCCGCCCATTGATTGGCGATAGCGATAGTGACGGCGACCTAGAGGATCTCGGGTTCGCTCTCGGAACCTCTCCATTACGTTGTCCTCAACGTCAACCGGTATTCCCAAGATCCAATCTTTGTGTTATTCATGTTCAATCTATCCAATCTATCCGTTGTGCTAGTTGTACTTACACTGTTTATATGATCATGCTATGCTATTTGTTGTTCAATCATGCTATGATATGTGATATGCTTTTTGTGCTATGCTAGTATGCTTGACATGCTTTATCTAGTAGATCGAGTTCATCATGCTACGTCATTTGTTGTTAAATCATGCTAGTATGCTTCACATGCTTTATCTAGGAGATCTGTTCATCATGATTTATATTATGGAATTAATCGGAAATTGCCTAATATTCAACAATCCAAAAACCTTATTATAGGGTTTTTCTTGATTTAAATATGATTTGTTTTCACTAACGTCTTTGAGACTAGAAAAGTTTTCTAGTGTATATTTTAAGAGATGGCGAGTTAAGGCCATGCTCTTGCTAGAGGCTAAAATGTTCGGGATTCTTGTTGAATCACCTCGGAAAATATCTCTAGAAATAAGAGAAGACTAGTATCGTGCACGTGCGTTGCTACGGGATAACTAAACTCTTATATTAAAAACACATGAATCGCATGATAAGATAATAATATTAAAAACACACAGATCGCCAATATTAATTCAAAAAGCAAAGTTCACAAAATTAGCAATAAAAAAAGAGCGCGGCATTACAAGCTCACAAACTCTACTGCATAGACCATTCATTGATATGGCTAAGATGACGTTTTTATATTGGCGGGAAGAAATCTCGGACATTCATTTGCCAATAAATCCACATATAAGTTCCAGGCCTGTGCAGTACCATTGGTGCTACTCAATTGAGAGAGCCCTAAAATTGGCACTTTCGGCTTAGATGTTTTCAAAAAACGCAGGGAAATTCTAGGCGAGTGCCTTGCATGTGCACTCGGCTTAGAATGGCTAAGCCGAAAGTGCACATGCAAGGCACTCGGCTTAGAATCAAAGTACGTGGACCTCTATGCCGAAAGTGCCCATGCAAGGCACTTGGCTTAGAAATTGCATGAAAAAATTCAAAATTTCTAAGCCGAGTGTTACACTTTCGCATAGATTTAAAAAAAAATAAAAAAATTCTAAGCCAAGTGCCTTGGCCTTGCACTCGGCTTAGACCTCCGTCAAAATGTCCCAACGTTATCTCCTTTTTGTAAGCCGGGTGCTCCGTCGACACTCGTCTTAGATTTAAAAAACACTCGGCTTAGGCTAAGCCGAGTGCCCGATATTTGGCACTCGGCTTAGGCCTTCAATGCGAGAAAACGTGGCGGGTGGCCTAAGCCCCGAGTGTTACACTCGACTTAGCCTAAGCCCAGTGTTTTACTGCCGGCCCTGATTCCGGTAGTGACGTTGTTGGTGATAGAGCTGCCCCTATTAAAAAATAAGACGTTCTAACGAATCATTTCCTACTTAGTGGCATTTGCACATGCACATGCCAGTGTACAGTGACAATATACTCTGGCATGATAACAAGTGTGTCAACAAATTGTCTGCACACTTATGATAACACAAGTGGCCTGATGTTGCTTGTTCTACGTAGTGATTAAATTGTCTGTCGTAGACAGTGCTAAAATTGCCAGCTTGTCGCACACATGCTGTCACGTACTCCAATAGAAAAAATAATTCCAGATACTTATACTTCTTGTTCTATCTACTGGATGCATGTATATATGATTCACGGAACCGGTGGCGATTTGAAAATCCGAGGCAGTGCTAGGAACACGTATACAGTATTAATTAGAAGTCTGAAACCCACAAGAATATGAATGAATTTAGAACGGGAATTGCTGATTATTGATCAATCTGATCAATAATTACTTGGATGACCCTGTCCAGGGCAAAATCCTCCGTGACAATCGAGGAATGTTGAGCCTTACTGATCTTGATGGATCTGAAGTGCTTCTGTCCTGGCTGCCGACGCATCTGTTCCTCAAACGCCAAGACGCTGATCAAATTGATCTTGCCATCTCCATCCCCGTACGCTCCTTCTTCCGGCGACGCATCGAAATCGTTGTCCCAGAACACCAGCTGCATCGGCGTCCTGTTGCCGATTCCATTGATGCACGTCGTGGGCACCATTGGCGCCACGAACTTACTGTTCATCTTCGGCACGGCTCGTCTCCTGAATGGCTCAACGCCGTCCCTGAACCCGACGGCGGCGAGGAAATGCTCCATGTCATCCGCCGTGTAGTTCCTCTCCCTGGTGACCACGAGTGGCCTGCTCCCGAACACGGTCGGAGATGGGAAGTTGACGATGGCGCTCTCGAAGCTCCTCCACATGGCTCTCATGGACAGCGGCGTTGCCGTTGGCACGAAAAGGATGTTGGTTCCGGCAGCGACGTTGCTCAGCGGCTCCATGAAGCCGTCGGAGGGCGTCGGCGCGACGAGGATGAGGTGCTCGATGTACTCATTTCGCCACGCCGGGGAGTGTTCCGGACGAACTCGAGGGCGACCATTCCGCCGAAGCTGTGCCCAAGGATGACGGTTTTCTTGTGTTTCCGCTGGCTCGCGGTCTCGACGAGCTTCATCAACTCCTTGAAGTAGCGGGAGTACACCTCGGATGTCTGGCCCGGGGATGGCGGTGCGTAGCGAAAATCGTAAGGGGCTCCGAACATGGTGTCTCCTTCACGGTATCCCTTGTTTTCGAGTACAGCTCTCAGCTTTCCGAGGCACCAGTCTCTGTAGAGAAAAAGTACATTCTTTTAGCTGAAACATTGTGTATTGAATTGAATCTCTCTACAGATTAATTCCAAGCTAGGGAGGACAATGCAACTCACGACATGAGAGGGTTCTTGAAGCGGAAGGCTCTTGTGGAGCCGAAGTGGGGCAGTCGCGTCTCGACGCCGGGCTGGTTGCGGTAGTCGTTGATGGCAGGGTCATAGACGAGGCTCATCTGCTCCAGGAAGCACGGCACGTAGTCATGGGCCGGCAGGTCGGAAGCATTCTTCCACAGCTCGAACCATCCCTTCCCTTCATTGCGCCGCAGCGTGGGTCGGACGGTCGGTACGCCTCCGTCAGGCGTGCCTCCAGGTCGCTGCAGCCCATCCCGGGCAACAGAATCACCGGGTGGAGCTCGCTGCCGCCGACGCCGGCATGGTCTTTGGATAGATAGCTTGCCGAGAGGTAATCACGGAGGGCTGGTGGGAGCACAAGCACAAGGAGAAGCAGAGGCAACACAAGAGGAGTAGGCAAGGCCATGGACGGAGTCTCTCTAACTTTTTTTTTTTTTTGACAATATTTCTCTCTAGCTTTATGTGCCTGCTGAGTGCTAACTCTCCTGGACAGTGCATGTATATATATGATTGCGATCAAGAGTACCTAACTGGACTTCCTGAATTAAGATGAATGAAATTAAGAGGTCTTTAATTTTCCAGCTGTCTACTTGTATAGGTCCATGTTCCTTTCATGTGTCACAACAGTTGTCAATCACGGTGCAAGTGGGTCACCAAATGGGTCAACCATTGACTAACCCAAATGGCCCATTAATTATTTTTGGGAATTTTTTTTTTTGAGAATTACACAGTACAACGTAGGCGCTCACAACACGCACGCACACTCACCCCTATGAACACACGCGACGCAAACCCTACCCCTATGAGCACCTCCCGAAGGATCGAGCACCACTGGAGATTCCCGGTCGCCATTAGCCTGCCGTCGTCGGCCGACGGAACGTCATTACCACTTAATGCATAACGCCCGGTAAATCCCGAGAAAATTACGAGAAAAGGTGCGAGCACCAGGATTTCAACCCTGGTGGGTAGCGTCCCACTGGACCGTCCTACCATTTGACTATAAGCCAATTCGCTTATTTTTTGGGTTTTGGGTTAACCCAATGCTTGATCCATATATGGAGTGGGGTTACCCAATACCCAAACTGGTTAGGAAAAAGATCCCAGAACAACCAGTTTGCATCAGGAACCCTAAACTTTACATAAATCAAGCAAGCCCAGATCAGTAAACTTTCCTCTCTCGTATTTTTTCCATCGGGAACCCCGAGAGTGAAACGAAATTTTCGTTTACGTCCTTCTCTTCTTTCTCTTCACGGGACAAAGCAGCCGCTGCACTTCGCCGCCCGTTCACTTGGTTGCTCGGGCGGGCGCCAGGCCGGGCGCTCCGGGCGGAGTCACGGCGGCGTGGGCAGGCTCCATGGTCGCGGGCGAGCTGCACGGCCTCCCTCACGCTGAGCCCGCAAGCCCGACAGCGGGAGCAAACCCTACAGCGGTGGTCGGCGTCGCCGCCACCGTAGCATCGGTCTTGTGATCGGGTACCCAAGCTACCCACCGTGTTGGGCACCGTTTAACACCAAAATAAAATGGGCCAACCCAGTGGGTAGTTACACCAAATTCTATGTTTTGGGTATTGGGTCATTGGGTTGACCCAGTCAAATCTGCATCCTGAGTTGTCACTTCATGGGCACGTAGGCTCCGCATATTTTAAAATAATTTTTTAAAAACAAACTTGTTGGTCTCAGCTTGATATTTTCGGCCACACGCGGACTTCTTTCGTTCACACGTCTTTTGAAGCACACGGCTCAAACGTGACTATATTTTAAAATAACATTTAAAATATAGGAGGCACGTGCAAAAAAATCATTTCTTACTCGTTGAGTTGCAAGCCAAGGGAATTGTATGTTTGTATCCTTTGATGGAGCTGACAATAATGCGCTTGCATGTGGCCGTATCGTCGTCACGCGTCTTCCCACATGGCGCTGGTACATATTCTCCAGGGTCCAGTTGAGTTGGCACACGAGGAACACGTACGATATGTTGGCATGAATGCATGCATCATGATAAGTAAGTTGGCTTGTCAATAACATGCACGATCTTGATCTTCTCTGGACCAAAGTCATCAAAACCAATAACTAAATAATGAGAATATATACACTAGGTTTTTTTCCGAAAATGAAACTTTCACGTGTATTTCGCGGCACTATTCTCCACCGTAGCAAACATGGCCTCAATCCTGACGCGTTTTTTCCTAAAAAGTTTAATAATCTACTGCTGCTGCAGCCCTTCTGTCGGTGTGCATGTATTTTGTCCAATATTTTTTTTAGATCAAAGGCATCTCTACTATGAGACGACAGTTTATACTATTTTTAGATAAATGCTCCCCAACCAATGGATCTTAAAATCGAGGGCTTAGATCCAAAGTTTGACCAATGCATCTTACACCTCACCTCCCCGCCTCACCTCGCGTTCACCGTGGATTTCCTCCTCGGAGACCACGGATCAAACATAGAACGTCGAAAAAAAAAACAACTCTACGATTGGTTTCTCGACTGTCATCAGCTACTGGGATTTGACACCCAACTCGCAACAATCGCGCACACAGGTTCGAGGGGAACGATGGCGTTGTCACGTGTTCGATCGCCGGCGCAGTGCTCTTGATCGATCGCTGGGTGGGCCAAGGCACTCGCGACCAGTCCCGGGCCGCGCCGGGTGAGGCAAGGCCGAGATCAAAGAGGAGGACAAGGCAGCCGCGGGCGCGGACGACGTCGGGTCCCCGCCGTGGACCTGGACAGGGTGGTGGAGATCGCCCGTGACCGGCCAGGCCGTGCGGACGTGCAAGCGGCGCTTCGGCCTCCATCGTGCTTCTCCCATGCCACGGACCTCTGCGGTTCGCGCCGATTGCGAGCCCACCGTCCCATTGCCGCCCCCTTTCGCTGTCGGATTGCCGGCGCGGCGCGGCCGCTGCTTGCCCCATCTAGGTGCAGAACTAGATCATCAATTTGATCTTCTTCTTTTTTTCCAAGTGCATTCGAATTATTCTCTCTATTTAGGATTTAGGGATGTGCCTCTCGGTGAATTCTTATGTTTCGAGTCTTTGAAATATGGCTGCCGATCACACTTGAATCTTTGAAATAGTCCGATCTCATCGGGGGGAGAAGTGAAGGGCATCGTGTGGATACCCAAGTCATCACAATCGAAAAAGATCATTGTTGGTATTTGCTAAGCCTACGAAATATTTATAATTTGTATAATCCGCAGTTTAACGGATACAGGTGAGCACTTCACCCGGGGAGAGGGTTTTAATATCGAATCCACAGGGAAATGGGTGAGGAAGACTACGATCTATTCTTAACCCGGAGTAGCACAAGACTTAAGAAGGTTGAGAGTGTAGAGAGGATTACGAAGATATCTAGTTCTTATCTTGATAAGCTATGATGATATTGTCTTAGGGGACGTACTCAAAGGAAAGCGAGGGGACTAAACGCGTGCAATCCTCAAATAACATGGTCCTGCTTGGCCTATCATTCGGGGGGTGGACTCCAAAGGACTCAACAGGACTGTCACTCCCACGATCTACCACACGACCTGGAATGTAGCGTGCATTCACAAGCAACCTCGGTCTAAGCACCACGCTTAAACCTAAGCTACTCCTCTAATTTATAGGGTCCTACAGATTAAAGTACTCAAACAAGAGTTGTGAACAATAAGAACAATAAGAACTAGTACTTACTAGAAAAAGAAGTAGATTACCAGAGTAATTCCAAGTGCAAAGTTAACTTCCACCGAGGTACAAGTATGGAGGTAGCACCGACAGGCCGGCACTTCCTCCGATCCCTTCCCTCTCTCTATATCTCTTGTTCTAAAGACTAGACCTATCTAGATCTAATCCTCTCTTGCATGCTAACTCTTCTAGTTCTAGTTCTATCTAGACCTAGAGGGAGACTCAGGGTCTTAGCCTATTGATACTGAATGATAATGAGTTAGGGTTTCACCCTGGGGTCAGGGAGTCTTCTTATATAGGCCTTGGCAATGAACGATGACCATTGGATCAAACTGACCTTCAATAATGGTGTAGATACAACCTCAAGGTCGGTGGTAAATCGACATAAAAAGTTGACTGGATTTGGGCTCAATCTCCTGGCGGCCGCCATGAATAGGCCCAGTGGTCGCCAGGGCCTTGGATCACAACGAGTTCAACTTTTGTGGGTGCGTAGATCTCGTCGATAGCTTTGTAATGACTGGTATTTTGCAGGAAACGGAGTCCGGATGAGAAAGTTATGGCCGTTTTAGTGAACTTTGTTCTCGCAGAATCGATATTTTTGATTCGGACTCGAATATAACAAACAATATATCTGTTTCGATCATCTCGACGAGCTCTTTGCAATGGTGCTATCTTGGAATATATTTGTAACATGTTTATGCTTCATATGTCTTGCAAACTCTAGGCTTTTCCCTGTTTAGTCCCCGAAAATATATAAATCACCAAAACTTGTGGAACTATGTTAGTAAAGCCCCTAGTCTATGTGATTATTCATTTTAAGCCCTTATTTCATGTTTAGTTGACTAGTAATATTAGGCTATAATAGGTGTCAACAATCACTCCCCCGGTAAGTTCTAGATTCTCACATGTGACTGAATTTACAAAGTGAGTGCGCAATAGACTAAATCATCTAATCTCGGATGTCACCAACCACAACCATCAATGATTTGGCTAAGCTTATGAATGTGTTCTCTGAGAAAATAGGTTTTATATGTATATATCGACTATAGAGCAAAGGCGCCGTAGAGGACATTCAATTGACCTTTGTACTAGGCATTGGAATCTTATTTGTGACAACTATGTTTGTTTGTGTGAAGAGTCTCAAATGAATTTCGGACTATCTCGTTAATCAACCTTTGGTTGTTTGATACAATAACACAATGTCTACGTCCAGAGATAGACACGGAGCCCTATAGGATATATCACCAACATCGCGGTATGTTTTTCATAGGTGTATATACCACTTTTTGTTGTGCCTTATTCATCCTAAAATCTGCAGATGAGGCTCGGCGTTCACGAAATCGTCGAGATGATACGTCCAATGAACAAAGAGAAGAGGTGAGGAGGAAACAACATGAGTACCAACATCGGTACCGAGAAAGGAAGAAGGCCGAATCACAAAACAATAACACTTCTTGTGCTTTGACTAGATCTGGTATATACTTTATGATTTACACTTAAATTTATATATTAGTCATCAAAATTTTAAAGTCACAGCAATGTTAGTGAGTTTGACAAAAAAATTGCACGAACAAATCATGGAGATATGGACCAAGGCTTATCAAGTGCATTAAATAAGGAAAATATCCAACCAACTTCAGATGTGGAAAATATACATGGTGGCAGTGCACTATCCGATTGCCGAAGGTAGCTATTGGTTAATTTAATTATTTATGTGAAACAATGATTTCATTTTCAAAGTAATCTATACTCTACAAAAATTGACTGTAGATGCTTCTAACGCGCCGATGGACGGAATGGACGCACAACACCAAAAGAGAAAGGCTGAGATGACCGACGAGCAAAAAAGGTATAAAAGTTATCAGAGTTTGATTAATGAAGTTGAAGGTGTATCGGTCCTTCGGAAATTGAGAACCATGTCATAATAAGATTACACGGGGAATGCTATTTACCACTCATAGAAACGCAAAACATAAGCATTATATGTTCTAAAATTGGTATTAAAAATGCTCACAGAAAATTTGTTCATTTGCGAAAAGATTGAGTATTTCTGTATTGACTCAAAGATGTAGCCAAACAATCGAATCACGGTATGTAATAAACTGCCACTATATGTAATTGTATAATAATTATCGAGAGAAAATAACTTGTTTTGAGCGAGATCGGCGATGTTGTCCCAAGGTTGACAAGGCATATCGTGACAAACTGAAAAAAGTACTTGAGTGCTGGCGGGTATGCGATACAACATCAAAGATTGTAGTAACGTAAGCCATGTTTTACGTAATACTTAAAAGTCTTGTTTTAAGTTATTTACCACTCACGGTCTATGTTTTTCTTATAGATTCTACTACCATACTATCGAGACGGCCTATACACTCTAATTATATTGAACTTGCAAGCCCAAACCGTGCATTTCTTAGATCTACTTCAAGATCTTACATCATGCTACAAGCGGTTTGAGCAAAGAGATTTACATAAAGCTACATTCCACAATATTGCTAAAAAATTTGCTCTTGCCATGGCTCGACAAATCCTCATTTGAAGAACAATATTTGGGATTGGGATGGAGATTTCCCAAAATGGGTAACAAAGGTTTGACATAATAAGGAATGGTAATCACTTGTAATAAGTTATAAGATAAGTTTGATGTCACAAAAAGTGCTTATTTGAACTATGTTGATGAAATGAACAACTAATCTTCTCTTGGAAATTGGGAGGCTTTCTTGTGTACAATTTCATGAAGTCATGGGATGGAGAAAAAATGTCGCCGATCAATAATGGAAGTACGTATAGTATAGCTATGTTCTAATTTACTTGGGATAAACTAATTAGTTATCTATTATTGCTATCTGGCAAGTACAGAGGAACCAACTACACTAAGGAGGGAATTCGTGGGTGATATCTTGACGAAAATCAGAAAAGAATGTTGTGACGAGCTCCTCGAAGATATCCAATTCTTGATTAAGAAGTTAGCTACAATGTAATTTACATGTTTATGTTTTAAAGAAATACATGAGAAAGTACCAATGCTATAACTTAGATGGTTTATCGATTTAAAATGGTACAATACCTTCTTATATCGATTTAAACTAACGGTTTCCAAAAGCAAAACCGTGATGTTAGCACGGGCATTATACTAGTTCCTACAGGTTTATCAAAAGCTTAACTAAAGCCAAAGATCTGACACTAGGGTTTCCAGTATTACAGTAAGTACACAAAAACTATAAATCAACATAAGTCGTTGTTGGTACACACACTCTAGGTTGACCAAACCCAAGTAGGAATCCGCACATAGTTCCTTTGATAAACAGCCAACACTTCTTTAGGAATAAGACGTTGAAACTGTTAGATGTATACATGTTCTTTGGATTTTCCCTTCACTTGGAGGGTTTCTTTGCATATGTACACAGTCATGTATACTTTCCCCTTTAGGTCTGGAATAGATTTGGTTTGCGGTTCCTTCTAACATGGTATCAAGCTAGGGTTCGGGATCACCTCGCCCCCCGCCCGATTCGCGCCCGGCGTCACGCGCACCGCACGATATGCGCCCCCCCCCCCCCCCCCCTGCCGCCCCTTCTCATGCCGACCTCGCGCGCATGGCCGTCCGTCTTGGCCTCTCGCAGCGCCCGCCCACGCGCTGCTTTGCCGTGCCCGCCCGGCCGCCCGCGCCCCGCCCAGCGCCTACTACGCCCGCACCACTTCTCGGGCGCGCTAGGGGCGACCTGTCTCGCGAGACCTTTGGTCGCGGCTTCGCTTTTGCCTCTCCTCCACCTATTTCCTTGTCTTTTCTACCCTTTCTTCTTCCTTTTCCCCTTCCACAACAAAAGAGAGAACTAATGAGCTGTTGCCTTCTTCTTCCATGGCGTCTCGCACTCGTCCGTGTGCCATTCCCCGTCCCCTAAGTGTCCGGTCATCTTCAATGGCACAAATTGGGCAGATTTTTTTTTCCACATGGATGGACGGCTACTCTCCGGGGCTACCTTTATCGGGGTTCGGATCTGTCCTCCATGTCCTGCTATTCCTACACAGCCCACATATCTTCCAGATGATGATGATGATGCAAAGCATGCTCTTCTTGATGCCTTTGAGGCTAAGATGGTGACCTATCAGTCTGATCTCAGTCTCTATGAGACATGGCTACATGAGGAGAAAGCTGCCAAGGCCATCCTACTTGCAAGCATGGAGATTGATCTTCCATAGTCCCTTCGAGGTCTTGCCACCTCACACCTCATGTGGGCTCACCTCACGTGCGTAGTTGTGAGATTCGCAATGAGGCCATGTTCGAACACATTTGTGCCCTCCCTCTCTCTAGCAAGCACAAATGGCGGTCGCCGAGTGGTGAAATCCATGAACCTCTAGATGAGAGGGCATCCCAACGCCATTCATCTTACCTAAAATGTGATACATTGCAAAACTCATATATAAAAACATTATTAGAGAAACATATATAAAATATGTTAACACCACACACAGCCATGAGCTTTAGTCCCGGCCAAGTAAATGAATGTATATAATAAAATCAACCATTCTAGCATGGACTGATATGCACCATTCTTATTCTTAATCTAAAGAACCACACATTTATATATGTTTATTACTAAAACATGTAAAGAGATACATTATTGACCGCTACAAAAATCATATATAAATCTATTACATAAAAAAATATAAAATGTCAAAGGGATAATTATTTCTAAGGCCCTCTGTAGGAAAATACATTATATGTACATACTTTTTTTTTTTAAAAAAAGTTAGCTCTACGGCCTTCCGCATGATCTGTTATACTTCTCTATTAGATCTAGCATTGTTTGAGGTGGGAAATGACCAAGATAGCCCTCTGTATTGAGTGAAGCAGAGTCCCGTCGCCCTGCTCCAGTTCGCGAAAAAAGGAGATCGAGCGCCCGCCGCCGGCGCCATGGAGGAAACAGCCGCCGCTGCCGTCCAAGACGCCGCTGCCGCCGGTGACCCATCGGATCCGCCTCTGCAGCCTCTCCAGCCCTCGATCTATCTCCTCCCTGAGACCATGTGTTTAGTAGAGAGAAGCCGTGACGGGAGACGCCTCGCGTCCCGAAGCCATGGCGGAGGGCGCGACGCCCCCATAGCCATCCAGGGCGCAGTCGCGGGCTTTCCAGCCATCGACGTCCAGGCCGGCAGTGACCGGCGGCGCGGAGCTGCGCGGCCAGGCCAGCAGCGGGCAGCGCTGCAGCGGCGTGGGAGCTGCGCGGACAGCATTTAGCATCGAGCTGCGCGACCCTACACTGCTGCGCGGACTGCATTCTGCTCGTAGTGCTAGCTTGCACGACTACACAAAAGGTATTGATTTGCTTACTGAAATAGTTTGGCATCTTGCTTAGTAGTCGCTTACGGATTTTGTGCAATTGCAGGGCTGACAGTTCGTAGTAATACCAAATTAGTGTTTGTTTATTAGCAAGAATTAAAAAGGTCACTGTAGATTTCATTAACCAATTATTAACGGAGATGAAGAAAGGCTCAACTTTTTGTGCAGATGGATAGGTCATGGATCAAAGAGGTTCAGTGCTGAACACATAACCTTGCAAAAAAAAAAAAGAATCATAAGGGGGTAAAATGTTCGTTTTATCCATTATTGAACACCGTCAAGTAAATGTGAACCCAACGGAAGACCATGTAGAGCTAACAGAAAGTTTTCCGGGCTATAGAGATAACTTTAGAAAAAAAAAGCCACATACATACAATGTGTTTTCCTTAGGGCTATAGAGATAATTGTCCCAATGTCAAAATTCTTAGCATGGACTGATCTACGATATTTACCATTAAAAGATTATAAGAAGAAGTTGCTAACCTTAGCAAGGTTGAAGATTAGAGAAGAACTCTAAAGATTGAAGCAAGAACACGTGCGTGCACCCCCACAAACAAAGACCAAGTGTTTCCTACAGCGAGACACAATGGTCTTTGGGCCTATATATAGTGGGATTATTAGTCCTAGGTTGTGGATACAACCAGAAGTAAACATCCATCTTTAATACCGGTTATAGCCACAACCCGAGACTAAAAATCTCTGCTGCAAAAGCCTGCTTTTTTTACCGGTGGCACAGAGCTTTTGTCCCGGTTGGAGCTATCAACCGGGACCAATGATCCCCCTCTATGCCATTTCCTGTTGGACTAGCTGTTGGGCAGGGATGTTAGTACCGGTCGGTGGATCCAACCGGGACTAACTCCTTCTCTTGTCTCGGGTCCAAAAATGTCCGGGACCAAAGCTCCTGGATGGAAAGTCTGTTCTCTACTATTGATGGCAAAGAGAGTACCACACATCGCATACGAGAGAGGGGTCCCATGGCAAAGAGAGTAGGGTATCTGCACATGCATGTTAGAATTTATATATGAATAGTTCCCCTAAAATTTATATGAAGAAATTCTGATAAATCTCAAAGACCCAATATATGTGTTCCCAAATGGGCTTTATTGTTTTAGCCCATAAGTAAAGGTGGGAGGTGTAATATCAATTAGTACCATATTGCTAGTTGATGTGGAGGTAGGGAGTTTTTCCTCCCTATATATTTGTACCAAGCCTTCGGGAATAGACACAACTTATCAACTACAATTGGAAGTTTCAATTAGAAAATCCTAAAGTAGTAAAATAGTATTTTTTTTCTCTTCTTTGCGCGCCCGTCGCCATTCACCCCGTCGTTGGCGTGCACTAGCGGCCGGGCGAGCAAGTCTCCGGAACCGTCGTCTTTGCGATCCTGCAAGGGGAGAAGATGAATAAGGTTTTTGGGAAGCGCTCTTCAGGCGGCGCTCCCGATCTTCATCACGACTCGTCCGCCTTCAAGGACCGGAGGCACTACGTCTAAGCATCTTCAACGTCGGCCGCCGAGCTCTTCCGCCGCCCGGTGATTGACGATAGCGATAGTGACGGCGACTGGAGGATCTCAGGTTCGCTCTCGGAACCTCTCCATTACGTTGTCCTCAACGTCAACCGTATTCCCAAGATCCAATCTTTGTGTTATTCATGTTCAATCTATCCAATCTATTCATTTGTGCTAGTTGTGCTTACACCATTTTATATGATCATGCTATGCTATTTGTTGTTCAATCATGCTATGATATGTGATATGCTTTTGTGCTATGCTAGTATGCTTCACATGCTTTATCTTGTAGATCACTTTATCATGCTATGCCATTTGTTGTTAAATCATGCTATGATCTCGTGATATGCTTTTGTGCTATGCTAGTATGCTTCACATGCTTTATCTAGTAGATCTGTTTCATCATGATTTATATTATGGAATTAATCGGAAATTGTCTAATATTTCAACAATCCAAAAACCTTATTATATGGTTTTTCTTGATTTAAATATGACTGTTTTCACTAACGTGCTGAGACTAGAAAAGATTTCTAGTGCATATTTTAAGAGATGGCGAGTTAAGGCCATGCTCTTGCTAGAGGCTAAAATGTTCTGGATTACTGTTGAATCACCTCAGGAAAATATCTCCAGAAATAAGAGAAGACTAGTATCATGCCCGTGCGTTGCTACGGGATAACTAAACTCTTATATTAAAAACACATGAATCGCATGATAAGATAATAATATTAAAAACACACAGATCGCCAATATTAATTCAAAAAGCAAAGTTTACAAAATTAGCAATAAAAAAGAGCGCGGCATTACAAGCTCACAAACTCTACTGCATAGACCATTCATTGATATGGCTAAGATGACGTTTTATATTGGCGGGAAGAAATCTCCTACATTCATTTGCCAATAAATCCACATATAAGTTCCACCAAATGGGGGGGCCTGTGCAGTACCATTGGTGCTACTCAATTGAGAGAGCCCTAAAATTGGCACTCGGCTTAGATGTTTTCAAAAAAACGCGGGAAATTCTAGGCCGAAAGTGCCTTGCATGTGCACTCGGCTTAGAATGGCCTAAGCCGAAAGTGCACATGGAAGGCACTCGGCTTAGAATCAAAGTACGTGGACCTCTATGCCGAGTGCCCATGGCACTTGGCTTAGAAATTGCAGGAAAAAAATTCAAAATTTCTAAGCCGAGTGTTACACTCGCATAGATTTTTTTAAAAAAAAAGAAAAAAAAATTCTAAGCCGAGTGCCTTGGCCTTGCACTCGGCTTAGACCTCCGTCAAAATGTCCTAACGTTATCTCCTTTTTGTAAGCCGGGTGCACCGTTGACACTTTCGTCTTAGATTTAAAAACACTTCGGCTTAGGCTAAGCCGAGTGCCCGATATTTGACACTCGGCTTAGGCCTTCAATGCAGAGAAAACGTGGCCGGGTGGCCTAAGCCGAGTGTTACACTCGGCTTAGTCTAAGCCTAGTGTTTTACTGCCGGCCCTGATTCCGGTAGTGACGTTGTTGGTGATAGAGCTGCCCCTATTAAAAAAATAAGACGTTCTAACGAATCATTTCCTACTCAGTGGCATTTGCACATGCACATGCCAGAGTGTACAGTGACAACATCAACGAGGCAAAGATGTGACATACCTTGTGTTATCAATGTGACTTAACACATTATACTCTGGCATGATAACAAGTGTGTCAACAAATTGTCTGCACACTTATGATAACACAAGTGGCCTGATGTTGCTTGTTCTACGTAGGGATTAAATTGTCTGTCGTAGACAGTGCTAAAATTGCCAGCTTGTCGCACACATGCTGTCACGTACTCCAATAGAAAAAATAATTCCAGATACTTATACTTCTTGTCCTATCTACTGGATGCATGTATATATGATTCGCGGAACCGGTGGCTGTTTGAAGATCCGAGGCAGTGCTAGGACCACGTATACAGTATTAATTAACAGTCTGAAACCCACAAGAATATGAATGAAATTAGAACGGGAATTGCTGATTATTGATCAATCTGATCAATAATTACTTGGATGACCTTGTCCAGGGCAAAATCCTCCGTGACAATCGAAGAATGTTGAGCCTTACAGATCTTGATGGATCTGAAGTGCTTCTGTCCTGGCTGCCGACGCATCTGTTCCTCAAACGCCAAGACGCTGATCAAATTGATCTTGCCATCTCCATCCCCGTACGCTCCTTCTTCCGGCGACGCGTCGAAGTCGTTGTCCCAGAACACCAGCTGCATCGGCGTCCTGTTGCCGATTCCATTGATGCACGTCGTGGGCACCATTGGCGCCACGAACTCACTGTTCATCTTCGGCACGGCTCGTCTCCTGAACGGCAGGACGCCGTCCCCTGAAGCCGACGGCGGCGAGGAAATCCTCCATGTCATGCGCGGAGTAGTTCCTCTCCCTGGTGACCACGAGTGGCGTGCGCCCGAACACGGCCGGAGATGGGAAGTTGACGATGGCGCTCTCGAAGCTCCTCCACATGGCTCTCATGGACAGTGGCGTTGCCGTTGGCACGAAGAGAATGTTGGTTCCGGCGGCGACGTTGCTTAGCGGCTCCATGAAGCCGTCGGAGGGCGTCGGCGCGACGAGGATGAGGTGCTCGATGTACTCATTTCGCCACGCCAGGGAGTGTTCCGGACGAACTCGAGGGCGACCATTCCGCCGAAGCTGTGCCCGAGGATGACGGCTTTCTTGTGTTTCCTCTGGCTCGCGGTCTCGACGAGCTTCATCAACTCCTTGAAGTAGCGGGAGTACACCTCGGATGTCTGGCCGGGGGATGGCGGTGCGTAGCGAAAATCGTAAGGGGCGCCGAACATGGTGTCTCCCCTTGTTTTCCAGTACAGCTCTGAGCTTTCCGAGGCACCAATCTCTGTAGAGAAAAAGTACATTCTTTTAGCTGAAACATTGTGTATTGAATTGAATCTCTCCAAGGACGGCGACAATGCAACTCACGACATGAGAGGGTTCTTGAAGCGGAATGCTCTTGTGGAGCCGAAGTGGGGCAGTCGCGTCTCGACGCCGGGCTGGTTGCGGTAGTCGTTGATGGCTGGGTCGTAGACGAGGCTCATCTGCTCGAGGAAGCACGGCACGTAGTCATGGGCAGGCAGGTCCGAAGCGTTCTTCCACAGCTCGAACCATCCCTTCCCTTCATTGCGCCGCAGCGTGGCTCCGACGGTCGGTACGCCTCCGTCAGGCGTGCCTCCAGGTCGCTGCAGCCCATCCCGGGCAACAGAATCACCGGGTGGAGCTCGCTGCCGCCGACGCCGGCATGGTCTTTGGATAGGTGGACTGCCGAGAGGTAATCACGGAGGGCTGGTGGGAGCACAAGCACAAGGAGAAGCAGAGGCAACACAAGAGGAGTAGGCAAGGCCATGGACGGAGTCTCTCTTTTTTTTTTTTTTTTTGACAATATTTCTCTCTAGCTTTATGTGCCTGCTGAGTGCTAACTCTCCTAGACAGTGCATGTATATATATGATTGCGATCAAGAGTACCTAACTGGACTTCCTGAATTAAGATGAATGAAATTAAGAGGTCTTTAATTTTCCAGCTGTCTACTTGTATAGGTCCATGTTCCTTTCATGTGTCACAACAGTTGTCAATCACGGTGCAAGTGGGTCACCAAATGGGTCAACCATTGACTAACCCAAATGGCCCATTAATTATTTTTTGGGATTTTTTTTTTGAGAATTACACAGTACAACGTAGACGCTCACAACACGCACGCACACTCACCCCTATGAACACACGTACGCAAACCCTATCCCTATGAGCACCTCTGAAGAACTGAGCACCCGGCAGATCTGGAGATTCCCGAAGTCACCATTGGCGCCTCGTCGTCGACGGGAACGCCGCTTACCACTTAATGCATAACGCCGGTAAATCCTGGGAAAATCCCAGGAAAAGGTGCGAGCACTCCCACTGGACCGTCCTACCATTGGTAAGCCAATTCACTTATTTTTTGGGTTTTGGGTTAACCCAATGCTTGATCCATATATGGAGTGGGGTTACCCAATACCCAAACTGGTTAGGAAAAGATCCCAGAACAAGCAGTTTGCATCAGCAACCATAAACTTTACATAAATCAAGCAAGCCCAGATCAGTAAACTTTCCTCTCTCGTATTTTTCCATATCAGGAACCCTGAGAGTGAAACGAAATTTCATTTACGTCCTTCTCATCTTTCTCTTCACGGGACAAAGCAGTCGCTGCACTTCTTGCCACCGTTCACCTGGTTGCTCGGCCGAGTGCGGCAGGCCGGCGCTCCGGCGGAGTCACGGCGGCCTGGGCGGGCTCCATGGTCGCGGGCGAGCAGCACGGCCTCCCTCACGCGGAGCCGCGAGCCCGACGGCAGGAGCAAACCCTGCAGCGGTGGTCCGGCGGCGCCACCACCATAGCATCGGTCTTGTGATTTGGGTACCCAGGCTACCCACCGTGCTGGGCGCCGTTTAACACCAAAATAAAATGGGCCAACCCAGTGGGTAGTTACACCAAATTCTATGTTTTTGGGTATTGGGTCATTGGGTCGACCCAGTCAAATCTGCATCCTGAGTTGTCACTTTATCATTTGTTCTGAGCATCATAGGGCACGTAGGCTCCGCGTATTTTTAAAATAATATTTTAAAAACAACCTTGTTGGTCTCAGCTTGCTATTTTCGGCCACACGCGGACTTCTTTCGTTCACGGCTCGTCTTTTTGAAGCACACGGCTCAAACGTAACTATATTTTAGAATAACATTTAAAATATAGGAGGCGCGTGCAAAAAATCATTTGAAACTCGTTGAGTTGCTCTCAAGCCAAGGGAATTGTATGTTTGTTCCTTTCATGGAGCTGACAATAATGCGCTTGCATGTGGCCGTATCGTCGTCACGCGTCTTCCCACATGGCGCTGGTTGGTACATACTCTCCAGGTAGATGATGGGTCCAGTTGAGTTGGCACACGAGGAACACGATATGCTGGCATGTCAATAACATGCACGATCTTGATCTTCTCTGGACCAAAGTCATCAAAACCAATAACTAAATAATGAGAATATTGACACTTTTTTTTTTTCGAACATGAAATTTGCACGTGTATTTCGGGGCACTATATATACTCCATCCGTGGCAAACATGGCCTCAATCCTGACGCATTTTTTCCTAAAAAGTTTAATAATCTACTTCTGATGCAGCCCCTTTCTGTCGGTGTGTCAGCTGACCGGGAGTCAGTGCATGTATTTGCTCTAATATTTTTTTTAGATCAAAGACATTCTACAGTTTTATCACACTACCACAAAAGATCACTACAAGAACGCCTCACTTTTTGAGTAGGGGTGGTTTTGTTTTGAGCAGTTATAGTGGTATTTTCCCCACAAAACCAACCGCTCCTATTGTGCACACTGTAGGGCCGGGCGGGTGTTCTGAGCCATCTCCTACGGTTAGTGGGCGGTTCAAGATCTAGACGCCCCCTACTAAGAGCAACTCCAACAGTTTGCAATTGTATTTGACATTCTTGTTTTTTTTTTGGCAAAAGCTCAAAATTGAGGCTCCAACAGTTTGGCATTTTTAGGGAGTTGGCAAATCCGGACTCGCCGGGCGTATAATTGTGCGCGCCCGATTCGATTGGCATTAAGTGGCCCATCCATCCATATTAGAAGAGGTGGAAGGGCATAAACATTATTTTGCTTTCGTCTCAAGGTTCTTGATGTAAGTTTTCAAGAGGTGGAAGGGCATAAACATAAGTTTGTTTTTCTTTCTAAGGGTTCGTGATGTAAGAGCATCTCCAAGAGTTTGCCAAATTTTACTTGGCAAATCTTGAGTTTTGTCAACTTCTAAAAAGATATGCCAAGTAAAAAAAAAGAGGTCATCTTCAACACTTCAAGATAATTCACTTGCCAAACTCACATCTAACCCCACCATTATCCGACCCACCGCCGCCGGATCTTACCCCACCATGGCGGATTTTGGGCCCATAGGGCACAACATCGGGGAGCGCAGATCCTCCATGCCAATCGCTCCAAGCGCCGCCGAGGTAGAAGGAGGCGCCACCGCCGGAGCTGCCACCACGCTCCGCCAGCCATGCGCTGCCGCCGGCCGGGAGACCCCACCGTCATCGGCATTGCGGATTTGGGCTCCTAGACGCCGCTATGCTCGAGGTAGAAGGAGGCACCACCACTCGGGCTGCCCGCCGAAGCCCCGATTAGAGGCACGTGTCGACCGGGAGGCCCGCGCGCGCCACCGCCGCCCACTAGGGGCGTGTGCCGAGACCTCGGAGGAAGGAGGGGCGGTGGCCACCCACTCGCCCAGAGCATCGTAGGGCAAGACAGGAGGTAGGAGGGCGGTGGCCACCCACTCGCCCGGCATCATATGACAAGAGAGAGGTAGGAGGGCGGTGCGGCCACCCACCCGCCCGGGCGATGTCGCGAGAGGAAGGGGGTCGCTTCGGTGAAGTCCAAGGGCTTACACCTCACGCCCCTGCCTCCTCCTTTTTATAGGTCCAAGGGGGGAGCCAACAGTACATATGTTCAAGCGCGAGAAGCTTGCGGGTCGCTGGCCTTGTACTTGAACTATGATGAAGTGGAGTTCGTGACATGTCGCCGCGGAAAGGGCGCCGTCCTTTTTCCGGTTTATCTGCAGATGCTGTGGGAGGGGCCGCTGGTCAAGTCCGTCCGAGGGTACATTGACCGCCGAGGCCCCTTACTCTCGAGGGGGTGCCCGCCGAGGGGTGTGTTGATGGCGACCGAAAAGTCGAAAGCAAAGATTTGCCCGAGGGTGCTCGCCTTGGCCGCAGATACCGAGGCCCCGAGGATGGGCACGTGAGGTGATGTAGCGGGGGGGAGTGTTTGGCACAAGACACTGCAAGGCGCGAATCGCGCATACAGTGACCTCGACGTAGATGGCAAGTAAATGATTTGACCATCGCGGGCCCGCCCGACGACAGGAATCCGGGGTGTCGTGGCGCATCTTTGTGGGGGCGCATTTACTCCCGCCTCTCGGTCCCGGCCGTCGCGTCGGGGCCTACGGCGGCGCCGGCCGAGAGGTTTGTTGCCCACTTCTCGATGAGCACGAAGGCGAGAACAAACTTGAATTCCTATTTGCTATCTCGGGGGATCTCCAAACAACAACAACACCTACGGGTTTAGCCTACCCATACATGTTCACCGATTCCACTTTGCTATTTAACGTCTATCAAGCTGCCCCGGCCCACCGCTCAATGACATTAGTTTTGCTTTAGGAGCCTTTGCTTTCATCAACCGCTTCGATTCCCTTCCGCGCGACAAAAGTTCTACAAAGACTAGATAATTATCATCTAAAGGGATACTCGCCCATTTATCGCTCCCGATGTTGCCCGATTGTTCTTATACCACATTTCTAAGTTGCACAGTTCACTTTGACTTTACTACTTTCCATCCAACGCACTCTACTCAAATTGAAGGAAATTGTTTGGCCCCTATTATATTTATTTATTAAGGGAGGGTACTCATAACGTTGAATCACCTTTGTTTTTCTTTTCCTAATGTTCATCTCAAGCTAGCTTCGACATCCCGGGTTATCCAACAATCTCCTCCTTTTCGACGCTTGCTCTCATGCTTGCAACCGATGATTCACTTGTTTAACGACCTTGAGGAATCACTTCGCTCAAATGAAAGGCAAACGAAAGCTTTTTGGAAAGGCTTGTCTTGTCCTTGATTTGAGGGTAGTGGCGAGAGTTCTTGGGTTGGGGTCATTCTCGGGTAGTTTCCTTCTTATCGTTCTCTTCTTTTTCTTTGTGTCACGTAACGTTGCGATAAAGAGAGCTTCATATTGTACAATTCAATTCCAATCCTGTCTTTATAGTGTACGCATGAAGTGCCCCTCCCTAAAAAACCCCACAATGATAAATCACACTTGCCATATTCAAAGTGAAAGAATTCAGATTATATTTATAAAGCTATCGGGAACCGTCTTTACATTTTGTTTGGAAGAAACGGAATACTTTGCGGTATTTAAGCGGTGCATTTGGATTTTAGCCGATGGTGATTGGGGACCAAGACTTACCACATCTTCATGAAATCTCAACATGTCTATACCTACCCGTATTGCCTTCTAAGCGCTCACCGTAAAAACTTTTATTGACTATACTCAACGCCGGGTAATATTTCCTTTAGGGAGCTACACTAGATAAGTCTTAAGCAAAGAGTGGGTGCACCCTCACCATTAATTCGACTTAAAGGTTCACTTCTACTATTCATTCTATCCACTAGCTCTCGACTAAACATTCTATCCTACTAAATTATAAGAGCAGAGATTTTCTATACTGAGGGGATCTTATTTTGCCTATCTTTCTCCCTCACCGAATTCAAGAGTAGTTTGTGAGTATAGGAAAGTAAAGGAATAGTATGCGTGAGAATAGGTGTATCTAGCCTTCAATTAAAAGAGGTGCTGCCTTGTTCACTCTAAAGCTAGAACCGAAGTCTTTGAAAAGTAAGAACAACGTTTAAGCGTAATCTATGAGGAAAGCTCGCTAGCCCCTTGTTTTATATTCCTTTCTTTTCTATGTTTAGGTATCCCAATCCATTCTTTTTGTGAGATTCAATCATCATCATTCAAGAATCACACGAATTTGTTTTATTATCATTTCTTCCTTCAAAAAAAATAGTTACCGACGTGCCCTGTATTTCTTGCGAGATATTGGAAGGATACAAAAGCAGATTGCGGATCCAATAGAGGAGGAGAAGAAAAGCCAAAGATCTTTTGTCCTCTCAACTCGAGGTCAGACTTGAGACATGAAATTGACATATGTTGCTATTTGGCCATCGACATTATGTAGTTGGCACGGGATGCGTACTCCTCTCCTCCCTGTTTGAACCGAAGAAGCAAGGGGTTTTTTCGCAAACTAAGCGCTAGTTGTCGACGATGAAAAAAATGCGAACCAAAGACCCCTTCCTACGGACCAATTGGTCAAAAATGGGTTTGTGCCGCAGTGTTGAGCGATCTACTCTACATAGGTGTGGGCTTACAGGGCTAGGGGCTCATAAACCCTTTCTTTCATTCATCAAGGGGTATACTCTTTTCTTTGTAATATAATATGTGATCAACTTCCATTATTATCGCGGGTTATCAAAAAAAAACTTCCATTATCGTACTTTTGTGTTCCCTATTCCCTAATTGTTCTGCATCGACCAAAGCACTCTCATACCACGGCAAATTGGAAAAATAGACTTAGAATATTGTAAGTTTAAAGAAGCTTGTTAAAGCTAATGATAAAGAATAATTTGACATAATGAATGATGACGTGAGCAAGCAAAATAAGGAAAAAGATAAGATAAGGCTTTGTCATTATGGATGTCCCGCCTCCTTATCTAGTACTTTGCCGCCAAAAGATGCCTTAGCCATGAGTAGATCGACATGATCTCACGGGGCAGTGGTCACCAGGGAAGATCAGGCCGGCCCCTCGCAGCCCGGAGTTTCATTGGATTTGCAGAGCAAAAGCGGCGGTAAGAAGCTTGCCTTATTCCTCGAGATCGGAATAATACTTTGCTCTACCCTCACACACCCGTGCCTAGGAGATAATGAGATGGAATCTTCTATAACTCCCACTGGAATCCTGCTCTTTCAGTGGGGATATCGTTTCCGTCTGCCGTTCGGGAAAGGATCTGATTTCCCGTGAGCAAATGGGAAAACAACATGGGAAAGAAATGCGACGAAACAACCTTTTCCGTGAGGGCATAACTCACGGGAAAGCCACCCCTCCTTTCCCGTGAGAACGGGGCTCACGGAAAGGGAAACCGCTAGCCCCAGCCCCGCTCCCCCCTCCTTGCCCCTTTCCCCGTGATAACTGGATCTAGCTCACGGGAAACACTTTCCCGTGAGCGGATTTCCCGTGGCCAAAACAGCGACCTACGGCAAAGTTGGCCCCATTTCCGTGAGTGGTATATCCGCTCCACGGGAAAGGTACTCACTGAAATTTTTTTTTGATTTTCATCTCCAAACTTTTTCTACACTTCTAGCACATCATATGGCACTCCATGTTAAAGTTTAGTGAATTATTGACGTTATTTGATATATTTAGGTAATTATTCTCTTTTTATGGGAATTTTTGAATGAGGCCAAATTTGAACTACAAAGTTTTCAAATTGTTGAAAAAATTATTAGAAAAATTTATATTCCTCATACTCAACACAACTTAAGACCATGCATTTTAAAAAAATAACTAAATCGGAACATCTTAATACTTAAATCATGAGCGTTAATCCGTTCGAGTGGTTTAAAAATTCTAGAAAATAAACCGGATGTGCAAAAATCATCAAATTTGATAATATGTCATGATATCTTATGCCGAGGCTATGATAAAAAAATTGGGAATGTTTCAGACAAGTTGGCACGCACGATGTTCACAAGCTCATCTACGAGAAGTTTCATGTTTGTTGAGAGTGATCTAGTGTGATTTCATGTGGATGTGGCGGTCAAGTTGTGGTTTGGCTTTAAACTTTTTCTATATGCAATGTACCTCAGATATTGTGTCATGTCTATTTTTGAGAATTTTTTGATTATTTTTGGTAATTATTATAACTTTTTATTGTAGTTAAGTAAATACAATTTTGAAAACAGGAGATAGAACCACATGAAATAATGGCCATTTTTCGCACAAGGATCAATTATGTATGGGTGAGTGTATGTGATGAGGTATTTTTAAGTAATCTTGATCAAAGTTTGAAAAATATATATGTTAGAAAAAGAAAGGAGGAGTATTAAATTTAATTTCTAAACCCCTTTCCCGTGAGTCGCCACACGGAAAGGTGAAGAGATTTCCGTGAGCTAATCACGGGGAAAGGGGTGGATGGGACCCCCTCGCAGTATGAGGTGGATATTTAAATAAAAACAAAAATTCCTCTTTCCCGTGATGGATCTTGGGGATCACGAGGAAAGAGGTGGTCGGTGGGACCCGCTTCGCAGGTGGCGGTAAGGTGGATATTTAAAAAAATCCTTTCCCATAGTCAACCCTACTCAGCCCCCACCCCCACCTCACACACACCACACTCACTGACACACACACGCCAAGACACACTCACACACCACCGCCTGGCCGCTACCCTCACCCCCGCCTCGCCCGCCACCACCCCGACTTCCGCTCTCCCCCGATTAATAACGCTCTCCGCCACACTCAACGCCAAGGCTTCTCCGGCCACCGCTACTGCCCGCCACGGGGCTGGGCCTCCCAAGGCCGGGCTCCCGCCTCTACCTCTCTGCCAAGGCCAAGCCGCCCTGCCCCCTCCTCCACTGCGAAGGGGGTCGGGTTTACTCGCCTTCATCATACGCCGCCAGAAGGAGTAATGGGAAGGGGGGAGGGGAGGAGGGAGGAGGAGGATTAAGGAGGGAGGAGAGGGAGGAGGAGGGAGAAGGGAGGAGAGGAGGAGGAGGAGGAAGGAGGAGGAGGTGGAGGAAGGAGAAGGAAAAGGGAGGAGAGGGAGGAGGAGAAGGAAGGAGGGAAAAGGGAGGAAAGGAGGAGGAAGAAGGGAAGAGGAGGAGGAGGAGCACGACGCCCGACTCCGCCTCGTCGTTCGCCCGACTCCCGCCTCGCTGTTCGTGTCCGATATCTCTCGGCGCCCTCGCCCCGCCCATCGCCTTTTGGCCTCGCAGTTGCTCCGCCATCGAGCCATGTGACTTGTTTATGTCAATATATGTGTGGTTGCCTGGGCCATCGCGTTCGTGCTTTGTTTGTGTATTGGAAACCT